>JAOXYM010000021.1:17033759-17044078 GCA_028567055.1 Leptatherina wallacei
TATATATATATATATATATATATATATATATATATATATATATATATATATATATATATATATATATGTATGTATGCTAGTTTTAATTATTCAGAGGATGCATCAGCACAGTATATCTTAATAGGAAGACTATTGCTAGAATAAATATCTATACATTATATTTATTTAAATAAAAAAATCCCAACAGAGAAAGAAAAACCAACAGTTCTTTACAAAAACAATAAATGCTAAAGATAAATAAAACATTTGCAAAATCATATTGGTAAACGCTGCTGAAGAATTTATTTAAAAAATACGAAGATGATTCACAGTTTGTGTCCTTGTTCTCATGCTGGCTGGAACACCAATAGGGACCATGCAGGGATGAAGAGCCAGAGCGGCAGGATAGTACCAAACTACATAACCCACTAAGTCTATACGCCACCACTTCACACCTCTCGTCTGCAAAAAACAGCCTGTGAGGATCTGAGGCGATCAGACAAGATCATGGTGAGGGGTGAGCCGGAGAGGCTAGCAGGATCAGTGTGAGTGTTTTTCTATTTTTGTCCTCCTGCACTGATTTTTCTTCAGATGCTCTGACAAGAAGCTGAACTGGACAGGACAGAAACCTGCCCCTCGCTGGTAGAAATGAGCCAGATGAACTAAAAAACACTACAGCTTCTCTTGTGTTTTACAGATCTGCTAACTACTCTTCGTATTGGTTATCAGCAACATGACCGAAATGTTCCCTGACACTAATCTTCACCTGGTCCTGCATGAAATGTGCTACCAATGAGAATGTCTGTGGAGGCCCAAACTGTTAGTTGATTTGATTGTATGAAATAATCATACAGATTATGTTAAGATTACATAAATAATCTGAACATGCAAATGTAATATACTAAAAAGAATACTTCTTCAAACTCAATTCGGTATATTTAAATGCTTTTTTTATTGAAGGAAAAATATTTCTGCAGTGAAATGTGGCATTTTGATAGATTTTGCAAACAGGAAAATCTGTTAGTCTGAAGGAGCAGAATGAAATGTTACACAGTCATCTAATCATTTCAAAATCTAATCATTACAGCACAAATTTTGTCAACCTGTATCCACTAATTTTATAACATGTTGTTTAATCATCTAATATTTAACATTTTAGGTCTCCATAGAGGTCCTCTTCTTTAAAGTTAGGTATTTGTCTAGCAGGGAAACACAGCATCATTGAAAAACTCCAACCAAAAGGCCCAAGAAAAAAAAACAAAATCTAAACCTTTTGCCATCTTCTGATTGGCTGCTTTGACTGTAAAAGGAAACTGCAGGCAACTACTGTCCCCACACAGAATCCTTCACTCTGCGCACACTCACATCTCTGTAATATTAAATCCTTTGAACAATATTTACAGCTATCTACAATCGGATGTAAGCAGGGCCAGTTTTCAGTCTGTTCACGAACAAACACACAGAAATCAGTGGGATGAACCTAAAAGTAGCTCAAGATTTCAGGGCCTGAACTGCAGATTTGAATGCTAATGCTGACAGGTGACTGTACAACAGTAGACAGTGGAAAAAAACAACTGGCCAGAGAATGATGAGGCCTGTGTTGATATAATATGTGATTAAGTATGCAAATGAGGGCATGCAGTGTGCTTGTTTTGCCTTCAGATCTGGTCAGAATTATGAGCTGTAAGCATAGAGTTTGGAATTTAATTGAAAAATTAACACAAATTGATCCATTTTGTATCATCAGAATATTTTAATAAACTGATCAAAGTTACTGAACATCAATATCATGAATGAAAAATGCTTTCATATAGTGAAATGACAAATACACAAATCTAAACCACAAGAAGTTGCTGGCGAGCTTTACTAATGTTTGGTTAGAAAACGTTTTGGGAACAGGCCTAGAGGGCCACAGCCCTGAAGGTTTTAGTTGTTTCCCATTATAACACACCTGATTCAAATGAAGCAGATCTCCTCAACACTTTGTTCTCTGGTTCTGCACAAGCCCATTACGAGCCAGGTGAATGCAAGCAGGGAAACAGCTCAAACCTATGGACAGCGGCCCTTGAAGACTGGAGTTTGGGAATCCTGCTCCAAATGGTTGTTCCATCTAGTAGCTTCTTACACATACCTGCTGAAGGTTTCTAACACTTTTCTACTGCTGTGTTTTATTGTTTTACTGCACCTTGAATTGTCTTGTACATGAAATGTGCTAAATGTACAAATAAACTTGCCTTGCCTAGATAGGGTTTTCTATTGTATTATGGACTTCAATTTGTTGCCTGTAAATAAAAATAAGCTGATACACTGCACTCTCAAGGCAGTTGCTTGTCTTTGAAAGCATTTACATACACTCTTTTGGCTCTTCTTCAGAAGTAGGGTCCTTGGAAGCAATTATTTGTCAAACAGCTACTAATAACTTGACTTACTTTTTAAAAGTGTCAATAATTCTGACCAGGAATACACACCTTGTTTGTATGTGTGTTTGAATAGGGGTGTGTTGTGTGGGATGATTCATGCATAACAAGTAGGCATTCTCCATTAGACAGCTTTGAATGTCTGAGAGACACTTACAGCAGCAACAACACAAAAGCATGCACACATACACACAACTCGTGCAGGCCAGAAGGAGTGCAAAAAGGTGGCTGAATGCGCACACACAGATGCTTCTCACAGTCACACACATAGCAACAATGAATATGCTTCATTGATAAATGAGATGAGACAGGCCATGGGAGCACAGGGGCAGAGGTGTCTGTCCTGATTCTTGCAAGCATTTAACACACAGTCCACAAACTCAATGGATGCTCAGACCCACCACATGCATGCCATCTTCTCACACAGACAGGCTCCACTGGATCTTATAGGCCACATTTAGTGCAGGTGAATTTTATATTTTCACACTACGTCTATTAATAGCCCAGTTCCCTCCCTCGTTCCAGCTTGTGGTCCATACCGCTCTCGCATGCTGCCTCATTGTTTTCCCTCTCCGCTGTATCATATTCCATGCAGGGACATGAACAATGACAGTCTCCTGTTAACGTCATCAGAACAACAGATTGCACATGCGCACGCAATCTGGGAATTGTGTGAAGCAACCAGACGTGTCAAGCTGATATTTATGCAGTTTGTGCACCACCGCCGGTAGTACATCAGATAGGACCAGAGCTGGGCCTGATAATCATTACAAATCAGATTTAATGCGTCACATGGCCACATCACGTACTGTAAGTTGCACATTTATCTGGCATTATAATAGTTAAAGTAAAAATAAAAAAAGGAAACTGGAAAATGAGACTTAAACCATATCTTCATACACAAAAAAAAATAAAAAAATTTAAAAAAATCAAAGAGGAGTTTGAGAGTGCATCCCTGGCATCTAACAGGTAAAGGGTACGTTTACAATGTAAATTTTGGAGTTTAACAGGACCTCACATCAGTGCAAAGTACAACACAGCAATAACAACGGATTCATTCCGAAACATAAAAGGTAACAGCCATGAAGTGAAACCTTTAGTTACATATTCACATTTTGCTAGTATTATGTAATTAATAGATCTGGAGCATGGATGTCTCAAGTACAAGATATCATGAGTATCGTTATTAAGCTGTATATTACAGTACATAGCAACACTGGACCTTCAGCTGTAACAACATCTCCTGGTTACAAAGGGTTTCTTCCCAGAAAGACAGTGGTTACAGTATTTCTTTACATGGGTAACATCTTACTTGAAGCTCTCAGAAACATTTCACTGAATTACCATATGCTTATTTACAATAACCACACATCTGGAATGGTTTAATGAGGGCCTGTGGATATGAATGATGCAGGCAGGTCATTTGACAAGGTGCTTATAAATGAGGCGCTGCTGATTAATAAGCAAATCTTCAAGTAAAATGTCACCTTTAAGAACCCAGTTGTTGATCCTGCTGCACACATAAAGACAGAGAGGGAGACAGACGACAACAGTTGCTGTGCTTTTCTCTTGTTTGTTTGTTTTTTTTCCAGAGAGATGGACACACAGTTAAAAAGGGGCTGTCATCTGCGTCTTTGGATTTAACAGTACAGAAGCAGATAATCCCTCCACACAAATTGTTGTTTAAACCGCCTGAGAAATGAAGCAAAGTGGACAAATAATCTGAAACTCCTCGGCATCCGGACAATCCCGCCAGGATTACGTCACATTTCGTAAACACAGCCAACCGGTCACATCACAATACCCTGTTGTTCAGCAGAACCACAACCTCCTTGTGCCATGTACTGGACAAATAAAACTTCATGACTTAAGAGATACCGATGATCATGAAGCAATTGTTCCTCCATGCTGGATAGATGTTAAAGATGTAAACTGCATGAAAGAAACCAAATAAATACAAAGAACTAACAAAAAATGCACAGACAGATATGTTTGTAAAAATTATTGTGCTTTTGGCTGTCCTGTGTATAATATTCAGAGCTCCTGCATGAAAAATAAGGTGTATACATGCACTTTTGACATACAGTAGAGCAATTCAGTGGCATTCATATATCTTATACATAATGTAGGCTAAAACACAAATCAAAGTTGTGTGTGTGTGTGTGTGTGTGTGTGTGATTATGGTATAAAGTGCAATGTGAGGGCATTTGGGCTGAGTGAGCCCTGTTTGTCTTCACGTAGAGCTTTACATATACGTCTGTTTTCGCTTTTCTGACACTTGCATGGATGCATTTGTGTGTTTGCGTATGTGTGCACTCCTCTGTTTCCAGTTCATTAATGCCTGGATGAGCGTACAAGAGGTAATGCAACCAAACCAGCCAAAGAGGAAACAGAATTAGCAATTCATTGGATAAGTTGCACGGAGCAAGTTTACTTTCATTAACCCCCCGTTTTCTCTTCCTTCTGTGTGCTTTTTGTTGAAGGATTTTCGTTTCGATACTTTACATGAATTTAAATACCCTTTTAAAGCAAACAAACAAATAACAAAAAAGGCATAAAGAGAAACTTTCACATGAAAAGTGCCAAAGCAAGCTGACATTCTCGACCTCAGAACCAAAAATCTTCCCAGTTCCCTTCCGTCTTACCAGCTTGGCAATGATTATCCAAGTGTAACATCCTCGTAGACAAGGCAGGCTTGCATTTCTGTTTTGATGAGAGTCCGGCTTCCTATGTTCAGAGTTATTTTACACTTGATGAAAGTTTTAAAAGGATTGTTGCGTCCTATCAGTGTGCATACCCTGCCAGCTGATGCCCCTCACACCAGATGAGGACATGTAGAGGGTTTGCAGATGAGTTTTTTCACATCATGATAGTGTGACAAAAGTAAAGAAGGATCTTTTTTCTTAAGAGTAATGATGAGGTTGAGAGGATTTGTGAGTTTGTCCTCTAGCCACAAATTTAAGCTTTAATCATTCTGATTAGAGTCTCTCTACGTCTGTTACTGATATACTAACTGGGGTACAGCATGTCGGCTAAATGGCATATATTTGAAAACCCCATGTTTATATACATCAGAGTCCTCTGTTGTGGCTCTGGAACGTGGCTGGCTCGTATGTTTTGCTGAGTGGCATTCATGCTTGCAGTCTCAAATGTTGGAGTCCTGTATTTATGAGCATGAGAGACACGTCAGTCTTTGAAAATGATACTTTTACCAGATGAGCGAGCTTAACTAAGTTTGTCGACTTGGTTACATCTACATTACATTTCTCTATAGTTATAATAATAGTGGCTATACCGAGGATGAGGAGAAAAGTAGGGTGTTGGAATGCTGAAGGGGAGTTTAAATGTGAGCAGACCAGGGAGGGAGGGCAGGCTAGTAGTGACAGAAGATGCTAAATGTTTTGAGCGGATCCGAGACCTTCAATCTCAGTCCGTGGCCTATACTGTTGCCAAAGCACAGGTTTCGTAGCACTTGGATGATGCACACATCCACATTCTCGCTGTTTCTGACTTCATTTCTTGATATTCTACTACTCCCAACCTCCATCTCACTTAGCTGCCACTCTTTTTAGCCAAACATATATGGATGTATGCTCCAACCTGTATGTACGCTGTGTTTGTGAATGCACCACCCAAACAGAGGAGGATGTGGATGATGAGATTCCCAACATTTTTGCTCTGAGTGATACCTTTTGTGGGTCTCTCTTCTGTCTCGTCTTCCTTCTTTACCTCTCCTGATTTGTATTTCCTCCACCCCTTTCTTCCCTCCCCTCTCTTCTTCTTCTGGATTCACATCACGCTGCATTTGCCCTTCAGTCTCTCTGCCCGGGACTGCTTCCCAGAGCGCTTGCCGTCGATGTTGAGGCTCATGTTCCTCTTCTTGTCTAGGTTAAGGAGCTCCTGGAAGAGCTCGGTGACATTGTGGTTGGTCTTGGCTGACGTCTCCATGAAAGCGCATTTCCACTGGTTGGCCTGGGCCTCCCCATCCTTGGTCTCCACCTCTCGCAGGGTCTCATCACTCTTGTTTCCCACAAGCATGATGGGGATAGCCTCAACATTGCCTTTGATGGCCAAGACCTGCAGAAGAAAAAGGAAAAGAAATGGAGAACTTTATATTTTAAGTTGACATGTGCTTTTTGCAAGTTCTTTTAAAAATAATGAATCGGTGTCCTCACTGCTCGTTAAACATCCAGAGAGAAAGCCTGACTGCAAAACATGACAAAATCTAGATCTTTGGAATTTTAGACATGAAACTTTAAAACAAATCTTTTAAAAACTCTTTTTCATTTAAAAAGTTTTAACAATATTCATCATTGATGACTGTCACTATTTTCAGAGTTGAAGAACACTGATGTTACTTCATGTCATGGGATGAACAGTGATTGGTCAACATATATCTGACATGACTTATGATGGACTAAGCTGAACACTGACAGGATAAGTTGGGTGGCCACTTCAAATGCAATGATGTGGAGCGACACACATGTTCTTTGATTGAGAAAATAGTGGCAAAGTACATTTCCAGATGCATAAGTGATATAAAACATAAAACTCACTATTTATAGTATTCACTCAAACAAATAAATCGTAAGTGTAACATAAGATTTGTGGTGTTTCACATGTCAAAAATAAACTATTCTTTACCCTACTGAGTAGCTTTTACTCTTTGATTCTGAATATCTGAATAAAAAGAGAATAAAAGTTCAAGTTTGAAAAAGGCCACATAAAAATCCTAACCTTAATCCAACAGAAATATCTTGAAGCAGTTTTGCATAAATTATCTAAAATTACTTGAAGCTGCTAAGTAGAACCAAACAACTCTTGGCACTGAAGTTGGGCTTATATCAATAAATGATGTTATAATGGATTAATTAGAAAGATTCAGTCTTTCTCGATGTGTGGTTGTAAATTGTTAGTCTGTGCTCACAAATTATAAATAAGAAAGGTTTAAACTTATAATACGTGCAGCTGATGTTATCTTGGTTTAAAATAATGATGTTTAACCCCAGAAACATACTTAATGTTTTTTGAAAGTCATGCCCATTGATGGTTTTCTGTAAAGTTACAGATAGTTCATGAATTAATCTTTTAGTATATCACACATTTGAATCTACTCAGCCATAAACAGACACGTTTGAACACTTCGCACCTGTTGATAAATGGGTTTGAGCTCCTCCAGGGACTGTTTGCTTGTGATGGAGTAGACCAGGATGAAGGCGTGGCCCTTGGAGATGGACAGACGTTGCATGGCTGGGAACTGGTGGCTGCCTGTTGTGTCTGTGATCTGGAGAGTGCATACGCTCTTGTCACAGCTGATCACCTGGCGGTAGGTATCCTCCACTGTGGGGATGTAGGTGTCCCTGAAAGTACCCTTCACAAAACGCAGAACCAGGGAGCTCTTCCCCACTCCGCCTGCCCCGAACACCACCACACGGTAGTCGTTGCTCTGCTCCGGCATTCTGCCTTCTCAGGCTTAAGACTGTGTTACACCTGTGATATTGAAGATGAGAGGATGAAGAGGAATAACAGTGAGAAAAAGTAGGAGGAGAGGATCATTTTAGCAAAAATAGGAGCATTTCTTAAAAATGTCTGGCCAGCACAACTCAAAGGCTGTGGCTCGATGTGCGCTCAGGGCTTCAAAGTATTTTAAGTATCCATGTGCTCTGAATATGAGCCAGAATACAAATTAAGAGGATGAGTTTGGTGAACCTCCAAGTGTTTTACCTGATGCAGGCATTTCCCGAATCAATATCCTTTTCAGAGTTACAGTTTCTCAGTGTCGACTCCAAACATCACTGCATTTCATCATTTACTGCAGCAAACCCTGGTCCAGATTAACACGGGCCCTTTCCGCTTAGGAGAATTATTTTCTGAGTTGCATACCGACATGTCACAGTGACATAACACATCTTTAATATGACATGATGTATTATATCCAAACTCCAAACAACAACATTGGAAGCTGTAGTAAATTTAAAGTTTTAGAAAAAAACAAACAAAACATACAACACAGAGCAGAAGAGCTTTTAGATTATTGGCAAAAAAAATTTTCAACAACTGTTCATTTAATACAATCGTTCCCAAACTTTTTTTTTGAAAGCAATAATGTCAAGCCCCCCCCCCCCCCCCCCGATCCAAATATCACATGCACCCCGGTGCTTACAAAGAAAAGTACGAAGAATGTGCCAAAAAATATAGTCTTTAGTTTATTTGCAGCTACTTTGTTAACTATTGTTAAAACCGTGTCAGTGGCAGAAATTATGTGATCAATTCCTCTGTTATGAGACGTCTCCAAGTGGCTTCATCCTGTCAGATGCTGATCATTTGAGACATACAACACACTCTCTCTTCCTAACACACATTTACCTGTAATTGACCATTACCTGGTCAATCCTAGGGCAAATATGTTTCTTCTTGTCATATTTGTTTTGAAATCTCTGGTGTTGATTCATCGTTATTTGCCCATTAGTACTTTCGCAAATTTGTCCGTGTTTTGCTAACAGTGCAAAGTTTTACTTAGCCTTGCTAAATAATGACCTTGCTTAGTTTTCACATCTTGAGCTTTTATGACTTTTACATCCTCTACATAAAATGTAAACAGTTTGGATGAATATTTTCACCCACATGGGCATTTAGCAAGATGATGCTGTATGAATACTACATTATGATCAAGAACATTGCAGTGTTGATGTAGAATAACATAGAAGTACATTACAAGCTACATTCATTTACATTTGGGCATCTGAGGTTTGCCCAAAAGATCAGTTTACACTAAGTATTTGTTGGAATTTGATTGTCTGTTCTTGGGGTGGCACTTCAGAAGTTACTCAGATTTTAGTGTCCGTGCCCCCCTTGCTGAGAAGTTGTGGGCCATCATTGGAATGAATGGGGCTCAGAGTTGGTTCTCTGGTGTGACAGCCAGAAGGTAACACCTCTTTATCAGCACTTTTGATCACGGTGTATTGCAATATTACATTATAACAGTTTCATAATGTCAAACATAACATTGGCGAGGTATGTTTTTTTAAAAAGCAGAAAAGCCCAGAAAGTGTTATAATCATACAAGTCTTGCATCTTCATTGTGGAGCTACTTTTATGGTATGGACCATTATAGCTTTAACACATACTAGTGTTGCCAAAAATCGAAATAAGACAAGCTTACGATATCAAATCCAGAAATTAATTCAAATCTGTTGTTTGTTTTATAAAACAAAGAATGAATAACTTAGAACAAAGCCTTTCTCAGGCCTGTGCAGTTTATGTAATCAGAAATTAACAATTAAACCTTCCAATCCACACTGGAAGAATTTATGTGGTAACACAGGTAATACAACAGAAATAACAGTAATGAGCCGCAGCAATGCACATTGATAAACTACCCTGTAAATATGACCTGCTGCTGCATCTCATGCATATGCATCTTAAACATCTTCCCAGTAAATCTGATGCTATGTATGCAAGTGCTGCCTGAATGTGCATTGTTTCTGTTACATTATTCTGCTGTGGCTGTGACACTTGTTTTAAGGTCCAACATTAAGATACTACTTTGGATGTGATCATATACTCTAAGCTTCAGCTGTAATGAAATAGTAAATTGTCATCAATACTATATAGAATAAGTGTATATCTGTTATGCTTCCACTGCAGAAACCTGCTATTGATGGAGGGGCACCTGTAAATGTGTCACCAGAGTCTATAGAATATCTGTCAAGAAGTTTGAAATGAATGAAATAAAAAGAAAGCCTCTTGAGCAGTTTGATTCTCACTTTAGGTGTGGGGGAGATTTTAATTTGTTTTATGACCATACTGAACATAAAACCTCAGCTGGATTTTTGTGAGGGGCTCCTGGTGTCGACTCACATCTCTGCAGAATATGAAATGTTGGAACCGGTCTGGGGGGGGGGGGGGGGGGGGGGGGGGGAA
>JAOXYM010000021.1:17068503-17093856 GCA_028567055.1 Leptatherina wallacei
GAAGATGCTGCAGTTTACTACTGTAAGAGTATCCATGTAATAAACAGTGCTGATGTGTTCACACAGTGATTTGTAGTTGTACAAAAACCTCCTGTTGTTACAGCAGGAACTGACTACAGCTGCTGATGAGGAAGAGACTGACACAGACCACTGAACACAGAGCTCACAGTAACCTCACCAAGCGTTGGATAACATATTTAGATAAGCAGTTTTTTATATTTAATCAGTTGTTGCAACAGTCCTAGAGTTTTAAATTCTAAATATGATTTTATTGTCCTGTTTTAAATCATTTAATTTTAATATAATATCAAATTTACATGAAATAGATGTTTGTATGAATTTAAACATAAACAACAACAACAAAAGCCAAGAAAAAACCCAAATGTTTTTACACTATTTTAGCAACAGTACGCTCACCTGCTGGTTGCCGACTGCGTTTGTCCTCTGTCTGCGGAAGATAGACGGTGTGGGGTTTGGGCATCTTAGTTAAAAACCACTCAGACAGCTTCCAGCAACACCATGGGAGAGGTAAGAGTCAGTAAAACCAAAACTTAGAAATAAATCATGAATGTTTAATTAAAATGGAACACTTCTAATTTGGGTCTTATTCATTGCAAGAGACCTATTTTAGCCTCTTTAAAGTTGTCTTTGTTGTCATTTATTCATTTTATTGCGTGCAGTGACCCAGACAAGGATTAATTAGCTTGTTTCAAAATTACGCCGGGAGCCATTGTTAAACAGGAAAGACTTGTGTTTAAACCTCCTGTTGGGTCATCATGGACTCAGTGACGTCAGCAGGTGGCCACTGAATTAACAAGGCATGCAAACAACAGAAATAGACAACTGGGACAGCTGACAACAATGGCATGCAATGATTTCTGTTAACAGCCTTCCAGTTTACTGATATGCCACAGGTTGGTTAAAAAAAACTAAACAAAACCCTTTCTTATTTGAATAAATACTAATTCTATATACAGGATTAGGGGAATAAGTCTAATTTCCCTGTATAGAGATTTAATTTTAACCAGTGTGGCAATGATTGTCTCATTTGCCAAAAGCAGACCACAAACACATTGTCGTCCAAGTCTTCCCAGTTCACACCATCACCTGCAGGTTAATTTAAAGCCACTTCCTTAGTTCGGCAAGGTATTATTTATGAGTAAAAATAACAAGTCTTTACATTAAGGTGTGTCACTGCAAATCCTGACCCATGAGCACAAGACACAGTAATTCTAGGGGACAGAAATGAGCCAGGGCATAAACTTCTTTCTAAGCCTAGACCCATGGCCCCTGATAATCAGGACATTACGGATCAGAGCAACCGGAATAAAAATACCCCGCAACAACTGTATTGGTGATGATCTAATCAATTAGTTGGCAAAGAACTGAAGTTTTGTGCACCTTTTTTAATGAATGAAATTGGAGGTGGGCTGTAATAACTTAAACTGAACTATGAATGGAGGCCTTAATCAGTGCTGAAGCCTTGCCCCCAAGACTCTTTCATAAGCTTTGGTAGCTGTGAAGAAGCCTCTGTTAGTGGGAGGTCAGGATAATCCATTTAGGTGATGCTTTACAAGGAATTAGTCAGTCAACACTTCCTTTCTCTCAGACCAGATGAGCTCTTCAGTGTTAAACAGGACCCACACTTGATCAGGTTTACAGGCTGTCCTCCACCTCAGATTCTTGTTGGATACATACGAATGTGCAGCATCCACCGAGAGAATTTGGACATTTGAGCTGTCTGTGGGGCGGGGGGGCTGGTTGAGATATACTGAAGCTGAATCAGGATGGAGATGATGAAGAAGTGTTGCACCTGTCTGATGTCTGTAAAACTCAGGGAGTACATAAAGGACTACTGCAAGAGGAATGGACTGCTGACACTCTCTGTCTTTGCTGTTGTCACTGGTTGCGTGCTTGGATTCACACTGCGTACATTCAACCTCTCCACTCAGGTATGTTTGGAAGGATGGACAAAAATTCAAACCAAAGGGAAAAGGATTGACTTGAAATTTTTTGACAAACTTCCATCAATACGATATCAAAACATCAATAAGATTTGATGAGAAATTATTAAGAAACACAATTCATTGAGGAAAGAGAAGCAACATTTACTATCCTCTTACTATGTGACAAGTATAATGGATTTCTTAAAAACCCTATAGGAAAAAAGAAAAAAAAGTCCATAGAGTTGATTCAATATCATGTATTTAAAAAAAAAAGGAGATAAAACTGCAGAGATTTGCTCGGTGTTAATCTAAAACAACGTGAAAATGCTGTGATTTGTCAGGGTTGCTCAGCTGGTTTCCATGCATATGTGGATTTCTCTCATCCAAGTTTTTTGTCCTATACACAACAACAAAGTTAGAATTGTATAAACGTCTATCTAAATCCTACATACTCCTTACAGTTGGCCACTCTGAGGTGAAGTGCTCTAAGTAGCTTAATGCTTTTTGGAAGAAAGTTGATTAATTGACACGCATCCCATGTGATTCCCAGTGCAGTTGCAGAGCAGTGCAGTGCAGGACAATATCCTTATCTGCAGGACAAGTAAATTATCTGAGACATATTCATAGCTGTTATGACTTGCTGAATATAGGATTAATCAGATAGACAGGAATCATTATTTGCTCTGTCATCAACGGTGCTGTAAAATGATGTTGTCACTAAATAATAACCTCCCCCAGTGCCAAAACTAAAGAATATAACAGAACCATTTCTCTCTCTCACAGGCCAAGATCTACTTCTCCTTCCCTGGAGAATTACTGATGAGGATGCTGAAGATGTTGATTCTGCCTCTCATCACTTCCAGGTTAGAATTGGTTGAGTTTGCTGGACCAAGCTCAGTTTATCATTACATATGAAAAATTATATTTCTTGAAAAGTAAGAGACCTGGGGTATCTAGGCAAATATGGTCAAATGTGTGCAAATAAATCTTTAAATCTAATCTGGGACTTTTGTAGAATGCACCTCATTGTCTTTCTCTGAGTCTATTCAGTTTGATAAAAGCATTAATATAATTCTTATATGAGATATACACAAATATTAAAACTCCAGCTTCTGGAGCAAAAACTTGAAGACTGGGACAAAGCAATAAGCATTTTGTTACATGGTTATCATAACATTTTTCAATAATCCACACCTATAAAAACCCAAATAGAATTCATGCCAATATTTCAAAACAACTCCGAATGAAGTCTTTCTGTTATTTTGGTGATCTCATATCTCCTAAATTTCTCATTCAGTCTTATGTCTGGCCTGGCCTCCATGGATACAAAGGCAAGCGGGCGGCTGGGAGTCCTAACTGTTACCTACTATTTGTGGACGACCTTCATCGCCGTCATTGTCGGCATCGTGCTGGTACTCATCATTCACCCAGGGACAGGTTCGGAGAAAGACGGACACCATGGAAGTAGTGGGCCCGTTATGACCTCTGCTGATGCTCTGCTGGACCTCATCAGGTGAACATTCACACAGACAAAAAGCATTGTCTTCACTCAAGAGGTTGCCCCACTGAAGTGTCCTCAGGCAGGGATGCCGAGCAAAATTCAGGATTTAATATGAATTTTCCTTCCATGATGTTCATCTTCTTTCCTATGTAGCACTTCACAAAAACAACACATAAGACCATTGATCATTTCATCAAACAAAACAATCAAATCAAGCTCTCCTGGTAAACTGATTTCTTCTTCTTAAGACTCCATGTAGGGTTTCCCATTAGAGATGACACTTAATGACATACTTGGGATTGTTGCTATTTTTGGAAGCGGTCTGAACAATGGAAAAAGGATTTTCCAATCCCACTCCTTTTATAGCACTGGAAAAGCCCCCTTGTTGAATTCCAGAGATTTACGATCGGCCACTCTATCATATTAGTGTTGTTTCCTTGGGTGAGGATTTGCCAGGTAACCCTCTTTGACACCTAACCATAACAACTTAATAAGCACAGTTCATGCTTTTTGAACTTCTTAGGTAACAGAGGCTTAGTAATTACAACGTCTCTGGCATTCAGATTGACCCTAGAGCTGGCATAACCAATTTGATAACTGAATCATTTAGTTCAGAGGTGAGACATCATCGAATTTTAGCAAGTGAAGCATTTCCTCGGAGACTTCAACAAAGCCTATCAGCAAAAATAATCAAAATAATTAACACAATATTAGATGGTAGCATATATGAACATACTAAAAGGAAAGAAAATCTCAATCTAAATTTGACCTTATGCTTTATATAATCTGCTGACAATAGAATCATTTCAGCTTTGTTTTAAGAAGGTGAGGGATAAATTGTTTGAAAGGTTGTTGCAGTGTCACACCAACGCAGTAGCTTGGTTAAGAATAGGAAGACAATTATTTGTGTGCTGCTAATCCTGTACTTTCCTAGAAGATCCTTGCACTGCTCTTTCACTTTGTAAGACTGAACTCACAGTCTGCTATCTGCTCAGGCTTACTGCTGGGCCATTCAAGTCAGAGATCCACTAATACCATCTTCTTAAACCTAATTACACTGGAGAGATGAGTGAGGTGCACCTTTCAGTCCTGTTACGTGACTAGAAATGTCACAGCCTGTGTTTCTGACGTCTGCTGTAAAAATAAATACAGTCCCAGCACAGAATGCTGTGTTCTTCCACCTTTTGACAAAGTCAAAACTGAGAAAAACCTTTCTGCTCTCCTGTGTTGAGTGAAAGTGGAACTATTCCTTTATTGTTGCAGGCTTCTTAAAGTGCAGACTCTCAGCTTAAGTTTCAGGGAATTCTCTAAATTAGAGGGACTCACCTATGGAGTATTAGGAAATCTTTTTTCCCTGTGTTCAAATGTAATAAGTATGAATGGGTCCTTCCTAATTGCAACAACAAAACAAATACATCAGAGAGATAGATGGAATATTAGATCTGGACTAATCAATACTTGTAACAATGGCAGCTTGTAAAAAAAAAAACTATTGATTGTGAGCTAAACACCATTCAAAAAGCCTGAATGTCATTGGAAAACAACAGAGGTCTATGATTTAAAAAAAAAAAAAAAAAAAAGCAAACCAGACATTATTAATTAGGGTGACCATTAAAAAGTAGCAGGAAATCATTCATGAGCAATAAAAATGTAAATGCCACAGACATCTTCAAAGCCAGAGTAACAGTGGGAGAGCACTGTTTGGACAGATGGTAAAATATCAGCCTTCCCAAGAATGTCAAAAGACAAACTTTAAAGAAGGTGAAGCTTAGAGTGGCTCATCTGAAGCAGATACCACAGACAGAATAAAATAGAATAAAACTAATGTCATTCTGTAGACAGAAACCTTCTTTTAAAATCTAAATAAGTGTGTTAAACAATCAAACAAAGCTAAGAACAAGCAGAATTCAGATGTCACACTTCCTCACTGCTCTTTCACTCACATGCCTGCTGTGTTTTACCACAACAGTTAGAAATGCTGCTTGAATCGGTTTAGTTGACCCTGATGGTTAAGAGCTACACAGTTGATCTGCAAAAGGCAAAACTGCTGCACCCGATGCACTTTCATGGATTGATTCACGGCTATGTTTAGTTTGGTATCTCACGTCCGCTTCAAATTCAGATGCAAAATGAAGAATAAACGTTGCACAAAAAGTAAGGCAAGTTGTGTTTGGTCAATTTTATTCTCCGAGTTGATCCCACAAGCTGGGTGGAAGTCAGGACTCAAAGCAGGTCATTCTATCTGTTCCATTACCACATTCTGTAGTTACTCAGTGATGGTCCTGGCTCTGTGGGGGAGAACGTTGTCATCCTGAAGGAGGGAGTTAGGTCCCATATTCTAGAGATATGGGATCACTATTAACTCCAGAATCTCATCATGATATGTCCGTCTTGAGACAGTTTTATAGTGTCATAGACATTTTGTTGTCAATCTACTTTTGTCTGCAATAAACTGAGCTGACTTTGTCCTCTGTTTTCTTCAATAGGAACATGATCCCATCAAATCTAATTGAGGCTACTTTTCAACAGGTGAGTTGGACAAACTGAGACAACTCCAGTAAAAGTAACAAGTTCAGTTCTTAATGTCTTTGTATGAACAGGTCTTTGTGGTTTATTTTGTTCCAGTATCGGACAGATTTGGTACCCATGGTGCAGAGTGCGAACGAGAAAGAATCTCAAGCCAACTATGTGTATGTCATGCCTGACTATCATAATCCAAAACTGGGCCACCCAGTGTTCCTGGAGATCACTCCTGCACCTGACATCAAGTATAAAATTGTCCCCAGTACAAGCAAGGGCATGAACGTACTGGGAATTGTCATCTTCTCAGCCACAATGGGTAAGACAATCTATTGAGAAGTATTAGTGTGTGATTTTCTAATACACTCTATAAAGGATTCCCAAATTATCATTATTGATTTATTGTGCAGAATAAGTATAAAGGAGCTAAAAGCTGGATTAGAAATAACAAAAAATATTATCCATTAAATCGGATTATGGGTTTATATATTTAAATCATTTATCAGCTATTAACTAATTTCATACAAGTAAATACCTTATCAGTAGTTTGTTAACTAAAGACAAACATGTCTTTTCTTTTCTGTTTTAAGGTCTGCTGCTGGGGAAGATGGGAGAGCGTGGGTTGCCATTGGTCAACGTGTGCCAGTGTATCAACGAGTGTGTAATGAAGATCATTAACGCTGCCATGTGGTAAGTTTGCACCCTAACATTGCACATCCACGCCCCAAAAATACACTAACATATTGTCTCATATGCATACATCCAACAAAACAGAAACTGTTAACATTGCAGGGCCATATTTTATCTATAAATAAATCTCATGACGCAACTAAGGTAAGAGCCCCTGGGGATGTCCTTGTAGCTACTCACAGGAGCTCTTGAGTTAATTACACTTATGGAGCAAGGACAAACCTTTACAAACAAGATTACTGCCAAAAAGCGGCAAATGCTCAGAGCATGCGGCCACATTGGAGAACCCCGTGTCTACCTGCACAGTACACCCATGTCTGATTGTGAACATCTAATTCCAAAGCCAGGAGCTTTAACGTCTTTTAACGTCAACTACTCTTCTGAAGCCTGGCAACAGCCAGAAGAGCATTACTGATATCAGCCAGCAATGCTTGACAACTGGATTCTGCTTAGTTTTTGTCTTTGTTAATCATTTAATCTCAGAAGTGTCAGACAACAGATTAAATTCTTCAGCACAAAATGTAGTATGTTATCTTTTAGTGGACATGGATTTATGCAGAAAGATGCATTATGGCAAAAGAAAAAACATAACCTTAAGTCAATGTGGAAGTGTCTTAAACCTGCACTCATCTTAATAACCAGCAGCGATTAATACGGAAATGAGTTTGATTATGTAGATGTGTGTATGAGTAAGTTTGCTCACACTTGTAGTTCAGTAAACATTTTCCTTTTGGGAGATCACTGGCACATGCACACAGATCCACCTCTTGCTCATTTCTCAATTAGACAAAAAGCAAGCTTTAGTTTACTTGAATCCACAGGGTTGGGGGAAAGTTCTTATACTTTGTAGGGTATGGATATATTATATCATATAATAGGGTATCTACTGAATGTTCTGCATAATGTACACCATAAATTGTTGATTTTAGACATTTGTTCATGTTAGTAGCTGCTATAAAAATTGTGACCAAATATGCATGATGAGAATAAAAACAAACAAAGATCTTACATTACTTCCTCTTCTCTTTGCAGGTACTTTCCTTTCGGCATTGTGTTCCTGGTTGCAGGAAAGATCCTCGATATGCACGACCCAGCTCACCTGGGAGAGAAGCTTGGCATGTACTTCATTACTGTCCTCTGTGGTCTCTTTGTGCACGGCCTCATCCTGCTGCCTTTCTTCTACTTCGTTATTACCGGCAAAAACCCCTTTGTCTATATCAGAGGGCTGCTGCAGGCTCTTGTCATTGCACTGGCCACTTCTTCCAGGTAAGCTGAGACATGAACTTTTTTCTTTCATCTTGTGTGTCTCTGACTGGGAGAGACATCACCAATCCAAAGATTTTGGCCAATTTTCCCTGCAGCTCAGCCACACTGCCAATCACCATGAAGTGTCTCCTGGAGAACTGTGGGGTGGACCGGCAGATAGCTCGCTTTGTACTGCCAGTGGGAGCTACCATTAACATGGATGGGACAGCCCTGTATGAGGCAGTGGCTGCAATCTTCATTGCTCAGGTCAACGAGCATGACTTGGATTTTGGCCAACTAGTCACTGTTAGGTGAGAATGAACACTGAGGCTGTTTTCATCCAATCACTAGTTCCTCCTGTCAAGGAACAATCAAAGATTAATTTTCTGCATCTCGGTTATCTCATCAGTATAACAGCAACAGCAGCCAGCATTGGAGCAGCTGGGATTCCTCAGGCAGGTCTGGTTACCATGGTGATTGTCCTGACCTCTGTAGGGTTACCACCTGCTGACATCTCCCTGATTGTGGCCATCGATTGGGTTCTGTGAGTCTCACTTTAAGATGATAATCAATAACGAGAAACTAGGGGGGGGGGGGGGGGGGGGGGGTTGTTGTGGTAGTGAGTGAATTTTGTTTTTCTCTCTCATTCTCAGTGATCGGTTCCGCACAATGATCAACGTTCTTGGAGATGCCTTAGCCGCGGGCATCATGGCTCACTTATGTAAGAAAGACTTCGACAGAGCTGCAGCTGCGCGTGCTGCTGCTGCTACTACTCCCACGCCCTCTGCCACGCCCACCAGCACAGGACGGGTAAGGAATATCTTTATTACTCGGTGTCATCTGTGAATGAGGATCTAAATGGCGCAGGCTACCTATTCAGCTATCGATGCATGCCTGATTTAAACAGGAGTTCTAAAGAATTGAAATAGTTTGAAAATAAAGCAAATCCAACACAATAATTCAAATGGAACAGCTGTAACATCTGTTTTCTAATGCTGAGGTGTGTTTTTATTCAAGTTAAACAGAACCTAATCTCCTCCCCCCAAAAAAACTACTTGTAAACAAGCTGTACTGCTCTTGTCTTGTCCCCCACAGAGAGACACGGTAATCTCCTTTGGTAACCAGAGTGTGGCAATGTCTGACGCTCCTCTGATTGCGCACCGCTGCGATTATGTGTTCGAGGTCGATGGAGACAATGTGTTGGAGAGACCTGTGCCCTGCTACAACCTCTGCCAAGTCTGAGATTCTTTACTGGATGGACAAGAGGGATGCATGACAAAGATGCATAGTATCACAAGGCCAAAGGCACAGCTTGAGGCTCTAAGAGTTCAAGTTCTGTTTGGTTTCTGGATTTTGTTTTAAAAAGAAGAAAAAAACGAGACCAAACATCGAGCATATGAAGGTGTTGGGGCTGAGTGGCTTAAATGTATTTTGCTTGTGCCATGCCGAAATCAGAAACCTACTTTACTTGATACACCTTATTGTCTCCATTCAGTTTGGAGCGGGAGATGTGAGGATATGTGCTTTATGCGTAACCTGAATCCTAAGTGTTTGTTGTTTGATATGATAATGATTTATAATGAGGTGTATTTGAAGAAAAAGGTGTTCATAAGCCTGTGGAGGCATCTAGACATTCACAGTAGGCCTGTCCGGATGTGGTCTGATTGCAGGTTTGACCTCAAGGTTTTAAATTGCCTTAACACGACCTCAGTTTTGATAGTGATGCTGAGAAATTTAAAGACTTGAAAGTCAACAGAAACTGATAGTTTGTCCAAGATATGCTTTACCTATTTATACATTAAATCCTTATTGAATTAATACTGAGAAAAACGTTGTCATAACCCTCCTGACACGCAGAATGACTATTTTCTGTTTTTATACTTGTGCTTTGACATTTGTGTTTGTTTTTTAATAATAAAAAAAATCATGACCTGTATGAAGAATTTCATTTCAATAATCAACCCAAGAAAATATTCATAAAGTATCCCTGGGAGCCTTAAACAGTACATTAGTTGTCCTAGAGATGTATTCACTTTGGTAGTAAATACGTACTGAGTAGCTTTATTTATGCGCAAGAAATCGTCATATTATACAAATAATAACCATCCACATATAAAACCTGATAATGGATTGTCCAGGTTCTGGTGACATGTTTGCTGCCTCTGGTTGGGTAGTTAAAGATCATCCAAAATTAGCTCATTTGTTGAAGCCCCCATTGGTCACCAGTACCTCAAAACTTATTCATGGGTCAAGAAAAAATCCTTCTATTTTCTCTGTCTTCAATCATTTGGAAGCTACACTCAACTCTGACATGAATGACAGGGCAATATTTACAGCGCCTAAAATATTCTAAAGCAGTACTACATAACTTCCTGACCTTAAAACTCTGCATTTTAGACCCGTTCTGAGGGCACACAGAGATTCATGATGCACATTCCGGGGATCATCATTGCCCTGCGGCATCCTAGGACTCAGAAACCACACCTCACAATTTTGTGTCCCAGTCCTAAGTGTTGCATGACAGCTGTGTTTTGCTTTGCAGCACCACATCATATAGCAACAGTCTGTTTTGAGCGTGTGCTATGGCTGATTCAGCAAATAAATGTACAAGGACATTAGAAAGGAAGAAAGAACCTAAAGAAAGTGATAGAGCAAGAGTTAAGATCAGACTTTTACTGGAAGCTGAGAAAAAGAGTCAAGTTCACCTTCAAAATCAGTTGCGCTACTTTACAAAAGCTCTTAAGCTCCCATTGTGGTCAAAAGCCAAAGCTGGCAGTGTACTGGGTTAAGAAACAAAGTAATGGTAGATTTAGTCAGGAACATCTCCTGGGCTCATCTGTGATTGAGATGCATTAGCTCAAATTTTAAAGTAAGCTTAACACTTTGGGAGGTGAAGGTTCTTCACAAAGACGTAGAGCAGAAAAACTGTTAATTTTCCATGTATCAGTCAGTCAGGTGTGATAAATTCACACTTGAGTTTCAAAGTCTGGTGTGGTGATTCCAGCAAATTAAAACTATTGCATATAGTTATCTCTATTAAAACAAAGGGAAAACTCAGCTTAAAGAAATCCCTCAAGGCCTGTGATCTCAAAATATCTCTGCATGTATACCAACAGACAAGGTGGAGGGTTGAAAACTGGGAAACCCAATTTCAATTCTTCCTACCTTCTTTCAGGGTATCCTCTTTAATTTGAAAAGAAAATTTGATAATGTACTTTAAATTATTTTCTAATTTAAGTGAAGGTTTTTGTTTTTACTGCAACGATACAATACAATGAAGACTGAAGTTCTGCAATATATTTTGTGAATGTGTCCCCCTGTTGGTGTCAGGCTGTAATACCAGGACCTTTACAACCACCATCACTCGTGTTACTATCAGAGTGAAAATAAACTGCATTCTTTCAACCACGGTGACTTAAGTAACCTGCAAACTACAGGGAAAAAGGTAAAATATGCAAAATTTCTGAAACAAATCCACAAAAATTTTCTGAAAACCTTTTTTTCTTTTTTTCAATTTTGAAAGTTCACCATATTTTATTGAAATGATTCAATGTTAGAAGACATTTAATGGAGTTGAACTTAGTGTTAAATATGTTCAAAACCAAACAAGCAAAAAAAAAAAAAAAAAAATCAATTAAAAACACTTCAATATGTATCAAGTATGATGGTATAAACTGTCAAATAAATAAATGCCACCTCCGGTAAATTACACTATTTCCATATATAAATTAAGGCAGACTGCAGTTTACTTCGACTGCCCCGTTAGACAAACTTACTTGAATCTTTCATACACTTCGAATATAACTGCCAACAAAACCAAGCAGTAACATGTCAGTAGAAAATAAAACTAAAAAAAGAAACAGATGACAGACCAAGACTAACAAATTTCTGTTACTTTCAGCAAGTTGTGAAATATTGCACAAAGTTAAGGACTGTGACATATAACATGTAAATTCTAAGTCTGAACGCACTTTAGAGACCAAAATCTGAAGCTTGTAATGTGAGCACTCCTATATAAAAAACAAAAACACAAAGTTTAAATGGGCAGCCAGTGATGAGTCAGTGAACTATTGCTGGATAAAAACAAAACTGCCTCAAAACTGTTCGCCTGTTCATACGTTAAGAGTCATAGTACCTCTATTATTCCCTCAACTTTTAGCCAGTTTGTAGAAAAAAGCAGTGTAATAAATTAAGAATAAGATAAGCTGTCATATTCCAACTTTTTCCTTTAAATAGCTCTAAACAAACATTGTTCAATCCTCAACCATTAAAATTAATCTTTTTGAGCAGGGGGTTTGGATAGTCACTAAAATCAGAAAGGTTGCTTGTAACAAATTTAGCTCTTCTTAAGTCAACTGCACTCAGAAGCTGATTATGTACCCAATACACATCACTTTCTTTAACACGAAGGCATTAAAAGCAGATTTATAGATGTGAAAGTGGGAAGACAGCTGTGCTAGTACTGCAAACATCCCAAGTCTGTCGTCTTGTCTTTGAGCAGCTTAAACTTATTTGGCCATCCTTCAAATGTCTGATAACCTCCCTTCTCTATATTACAATATAAAAAAAACTGACTCCTATCATTTTAAACTGCCTTGGTCCGTTTTTTACTTATTGACAACCTTTAAAAATTTGAGCCCGTCTCAGCTTTGATGGAAATACTTTGTGGTGGCCTGTTTTTGCATCTGAGATCTCTTCCTGGATTTTCCTACTCTGGAAAATAACAGAACAAAACTTCAAATCAAATCTTAAAAAAAGAAACAAACCAAACAAAACTTTCAGCAAAATGAAATAAAATTTAATGTATTATTTTCATAATGAAACAACCAAAAACAAAAGAAAATTAAGCAAAACCTAAACTGAAAATCAATAACAAAGGCCATTACTTCCTCCCCAAACTTGATAAACACTCGAACAAGTTTGTAACGTATACTGAAACAAAGGAGTTTCTCTACAAATGAAAGAAATAAAAAAAAAAAAAAAAACTCAAAACGAAAAAACAAAACAATAATGTTGCTCTCAGAAAGCATCAGTTGTAGCGTCAGTACCTCCTCGAAAAGGAAACCAAGATGGTGTAAATTTACGCTCTGTAAATCTGATCAGAAAAACTTCCTGGTTTATAAGATGAAATCTCTTCCTGACTTTGGTCCATCTAAGTTTACTCTTTTTTTCTTTCCATTTTAAATTTTTAACAAGACTTCTGTAATACAACTGATTATAAAAAAGACATGTTTCACATTGGGACATCAAAACAGACATTTCCCTCCAAAGCTCATTTTAAAAACTGTTGGTCAGAAGGTGAGCAAAACTTCTAGATTAATGTCAAATAGACTGATATTCAGTGAAACCTCTAACACATTTAAAGTGCTTTGCTCTTGTACTTTAAAATTCCAGGTGGTATAGGAATATCTGGGTCCACTGGGTGATAATTTAAGGCATCTATATTTCTACAAATGAGTTGATACAGGACAGAACACTGTTTCTCAGTAGTGAAATGACCACTAGCTCTGGGGAGGGGGTGAACAAAACTGGTTTTCACATCTTTGCACTATATTATCCACTAAAATGTTGACACTTAAGGACAGTTTGTAGACTTTTTTTCTGTCATTTGTAATCTCAGTGCCCAGCTACGAATAGTCTTCTTTATGTTTTCCTAAGAGTTACGCATGCAACACATACAGAAAGTATTTTAGCTTTATAAACATTTTCAAAAATGTTATTTCAGGGGGTAACACCATCCACACCCAAAAAAAATTAAAAGCAAGTTTGCTCAAGCCTGAAGCAAGAGTATAAATTGGATAAATTGGGAGGGGGGGGGGTCAACAGAACTAGACACTCTTCAGACAGGTACAAAGGTGCAGAAGATTGAACTTCTAAATGAACTGAATACAGTAAAACTAAAACTGACTTGCCAGACTTTGCAAACTTAATTCAGCTTTCTGTGGGGGGAAAAAAAGCCTGACACAGGTAATTTCTTGCACTCCTCCACACCCGATTGTCCAAGTTTATCTACTTGTGGCCCTTGCTGGTCTTAAAGGACACTTGCAGTATCTTATCTCCAAGCCGGTACCCATTCAGACTGGCGATGGCCATGGCTGCCTCCTCGTAGTTTGTCATGGTAACAAAGCCGAAACCCTTGCACTTGTTGGAGTTGAAGTCTCGAATCACCTTGACGTTGGTGACGGCGCCGAAGGGGCCAAACATCTGCCACAGGATACTCTCGTCTGCATCCTGGCCAAGGTTGTAGACGAAGATGCACCAGCCAGAGGTGGAGTTCCCAGGGACACTCACGCCTCCCATGCTCCCCATGTGATCAACACCCATGGGAGAAAACCTGAAATTGATTATGTTTAGGGGATTTGCTATGAGTAGAAATACATTTTTATCATTCATTAATGTATTAATTACTTTCTCTTTTTATGGTCCACAAACAAATGAGCAAACTATAAAACCAATTACAACACAGTTTCTTAAGAAACTGACCAAATCAAATGTGTCCATTTGCTCCGATATAAAACTGATAAATCAAACCACTTATGGATGAGTAGGTTAAAAAAAGATTTTATAAAAAAATTTAGTTATAAATGACATCAGTAATTTTTGCCAGAGTCATTACTAGTGTTTTAACCATAACGCATCTCACCTAAACCGCTGTGCCTGGTGGTGTAGGGGTCCTCCAAAGCGTCGGGACTGGTTGTGGTAGAGCTGAGAGATGAGCTGAGTGTTCTTCACCTGGTTTGGGTTGGCAGCAAATTTCACTGTGATGGGCTCGGAGACTCCTGGTGGTTTCTGGCCATTCAGGTTTTTGACAGCCTCCTCGGCCTCCGCTCTCTTGTCAAACCGGATAAAAGCCACCCCGCGGGATGCACCTGGGTATGAGAAAAGAGATGTTGACTGCCTCTTCTGATGCGTGTAGCAATAACTGCATTTCAGGGCGAAAGCAGCTACGCTCTGGTGGCCAATTCGTTGCTCCGGGTTACGCCAAAGACAACGCCAATTACTGAAAAGAAATTTTTAAAAGTAAGGAAGTCATTCACCTGTCGTACCTGTGGACTGATCAACAAGTACCCGAGAATTAATGATCCGTCCATAACGTGAAAACATGTCTTCAACGTCCTTCTGGGTCATGGACTTGGGCAGGCCGCTGATGTACAGGTTGGCATCCTTTATTGTATCCGAGCTGGGTCGTGCAAATGAAACCTGGCAACGGGGAGAAATAATCAGTTTATTAAAATTCTTATAAACGTAAACAATAAAGCGACCAACAGAGGTTTAAAAATATATATATATGGAGTAGGTACATGGACAATTATCTCAGGTGTTTAACAAATTAGAATTTCATTCCCCTGAAATTTTTTATCTGTTCAAAACAATATTTCAATGTAAAAAAGGAAACTAAATATCTAACAAAATAAATGCTACCCAATAGATTTTTTCCTGATCTCCCACATTTTGACTCAGACCAAACATTAATGCAACAAAAACTGATGATAAAGGTGGTTTAAAAAAATAAGTACAGTTTGTTATTCAGATAAAATAACTTAAGTCAAGACATGTCAGATAGGGCAGCAACTGAGCAGTAAAAGCAGTGTCGCTTCCTGAGGCTGACATGTACTAGCTAGTTAGCAGACAGCACAGGAGCCACAGGAGAGCAATATGACATGACATCTTTGCTTTGAGAACAGTAGAACACCTTATTGCACGTTACCTTGATAGTTTTGGACTGTAGCCTTAGTCCATTCAGAGTACTGATAGCTCTTTCTGCATCACTAGGGTTAAGATAGTTAACAAATCCGTACCCTAAACTGTGGCCTAGAGAAAAAAAAAAAAGGAAAACAATAAAATAAAACAAAAAAACGTTGTATAGTTAAAATAAAAAAGTCTGCGAACAAATACTAAAAACAAAAAACAAATCTCAACATTACATGGTAGATTGAGCAAACAAATGGTCTACAGTTTAAGAGAACTGGGCTGCTTTTAGTGAACCAAACAAATTTTAGGTGGTCAAATACCATCAGTAAATCACTACCAAGCAAGGATTAACTAGGTAATTTAAAATAAAAATTACTCAACAGAATCATTTATGTCATAAGACAAAGAAAACAGGCCATAAACCAATAACCAGCCAATAAAGATCAAGTCATCTGAAAACTGGTCAAACGATTTTGTACATCATGAGACCGAACCGCTGCTGAAAGATTGTAAATTACAAAAAGTGTGGACTCAACTTCTCAAAGTCTGTAACAAGAGAACCTTTCCCTTTCAATCACAAATTGTGATTCACAATCTTGTCTTTGAGCCACAGACTGTACATTAGAAGTGAATATGGCCATAATACTGTGACCCACTCAAGGAGCTGACGATCTGAAACCTTTAGTTACACACTTTGACTTTAAAATTATTTTGTTTTAAAAAGCTACAAATGACCACATTTGAGCAAGAGCATGGAACTGAAGAGACCCGACTGGTTAGGGTTAATCGTTGAGGGCTGATAAAGGAAATTTGGAAACATTTTTCAGAATCGAGTGAATGCTCACCATAGGGACTCAATTAACTTAACACCATGATGGCTAATGAGGAAAGATGTATCAGTCTTTCAGAGCCAGAACCTTGTCATCTTTAGTGGCATTACGCTTAAGGGCATTCTTCTTGTCTCCATGTTTCAGTTTCTACATCCATCCTTGAAATATAACTACGGTTTAACCGTTTACTTGGTCTGTCAAAGGTTTTACCGCTTTTCAGTTCAGCATACCTGCAACTTTGTCTCGAATCAGCTTGGCAGACTCCACCTCTCCAATGCTGCTAAAGAGGCTTCGCAGCTCGTCCTGTGTCATGCTTTGAGGCAGGTAGTTCACTATCAGGTTGGTCTTGGCATCCTTCCCATCATCCCCTCCCATGTGATCTTCATAACCGTTAGACATCTCAAACACCTCCTGCA
The DNA here is from genome assembly GCA_028567055.1 of Leptatherina wallacei. NCBI lineage: Eukaryota > Metazoa > Chordata > Actinopteri > Atheriniformes > Atherinidae > Leptatherina > Leptatherina wallacei. The sequence goes on from JAOXYM010000021.1 coordinate 17,085,344, forward strand.
GGTCGGCCAGGTGGGACAAAAAAAACACAAACTAAGGTAAATATACAGAGTACACAGCCAGGAGTGAGAAAGGAAGTGATATCAGTTATAGTTTATAGACTGGAAACTATTCTAATTGCTTTCTCTAGTTTATAAATATTGAAGTAAGACTTTTAAATATGATTGGAAATTATTTTCTAATTTATTAGGTTTGCAGGCTGAAATGAAGATATAACCAGAGATTTAACTACAACTGTTAAGGGAAGAATTACCAGAGACCAATATACCATTTATATTAAAACAAAAACAAAACAAACTGGAAGGTGACGTAGAGGCCTTATGTTTGAAGGCACAGCAAGCAGTCTGTACACAGATAAAAGGGGAAACACTAAAAAAAAGTCTTCAATCATTTTTACACTTATTTCTCACTTCTAATGGAGCCCATCTGTAGTCACAGCACTTAGAAATCTATAACGACACAGACCTGAGAAACAATTATATTTTAGTTCCACACAAAAAGCCTATTTTAGGGCGTGTATAGCCTAAATACTCAAATGCCTAAAGGGGGTCATTGACAATTAAGTTGTCTTCATCAGGGGTGCAAAAAAAAGAAAGAAAAAAAAGAGAAAAAAAAAAGATTCACATCAGAATCGAGATTCTTATTCATGAAGGTTCCGAATCGATCCAAAATTTACAAAAATTGATATTTTAAGACTTTAAAAGTGTTTGACACACTACTTTCAATGGTATTAAGTGACAAAGAAATGTTAAAGTTGGCAAGGTAAGCAAAAATAAATGTTACATCTTTATCAAAAGATAGCATCTATGTATTTTCCCTGTAAGAGGGATAAATAAAGTATTTTTCATTTCATTTTCATTTTTAAAATCACTTGATTATCCTTTAAAACCCCCTTCTATCTTATAGAGGAATGTAGTTAATCACAGAATTGGCACCCTTTGTTAAGAGTATTTTTTGTGAATCAAGATTGGTTTAAATTGAGAATCAATACAGAATCAAATCCTTACCCCAAAACTAGGAATCAAATTGAATCGTGAGTGATGTCAGGTTCACATCCCTAGTTTTACGTATGCAGGGACAGATGGTGAAAAACACAGGAAAAAGCAGTGACCGGACAACAAATAAAGTCATGCCTAATAGGTCTCAGTCTATTCTTCAGCCTTTTTAATTTCTAATTTTATCCTAATCCAATTTCAGATAATAAATCAAACAAATTCTGTTTGTGTTTTCTGCTTTTTGGCTATTATCAAACCCTTCTTTAAAGTGTGATCTCTATATTTTAATTGAACTTGCCAATATGGTGACCACTATAACACTACTAAAATAACATGAAAGAGAGACTTGGTTTACAGTTCCATTTTTATTGTTTGAGCAGTGTTAGAACTTCTTGATCAAAAAGGGCAAAAAGTTGTCAGGCATTATTATCCAAGATAACAGAAATACCAAGGCTTAAGCTGTAAGGCAACATAACAGTTACTTAGTACATTATACAATCATGTGACTAGATTTAAATAGCAAACTGCTTAAGTTTAAGTAGCTATCCAACTAATCCAACATACAATGCAAAACAAAGAACCAAACTTATCTGCACAATCATCTCAGTCAGGATTTAAAATAGTCACCATCAAGCAGACAGGACCTAACATGAGTTCAGATAATCCTGTACAGCGTCACCACAAATAATGAATGGTGAAATTAACTTTTTAAACAAACCTACTTCAGCTACCTGTTTAGAGTGTCTAAATATAGATTTGCTATTGAATAAAACGGAACCGATCAAAATTGAGTCACAGAGTTTGGATTGAGAAGGATTGCAATAGTATATTCTGGTGGGTAAAATGTACAATGTTCTAGAATGAAAGAGATTCATGTATCAAACCAGTAAACAAAAAGATCGGGGGGGGGGGGTCTTTTAGAATCATCTTAAATGCATTTCACAATCTCAGTGCAAATAATTTGCTTCAGCTAACTAGGACAAGGCTTTTTCAGCCTTACAGTCTGAAGATAAACTTCCCATTTCCTGCAGCCAAATTTCTTAACAGATAAACTACTGTGATCAATGTCAGCATTCAATCTTTGCCAGACATCCCAACACTAAAAGCTTATTCCATTTACAGATAGGTCACATTTTACTGTACTATTTACAACCACAGCTGGGATTCAATACTCACTTTCAAGTACTTATTGTGTCCTCGACGAACTGCCATGAAGACACTTCACTGCTCCTGAGGCTGAGTGGAGATAACACAAAATCACACAAAGTGACTGACTATACTAAGTCAACTTGTAGTCTGAAGAATGGGACAGTATAAAATCTGTCTTTAAATTTCTATCATATGAATTTGGTGCAGATAAACATTACTATAAAGAGGGGCACACCACGTGGGTACAAAGTCCTATGTTAGGTAATCACTTTGCATAGTTAAGTATAGTGCAGTTCAATCAATTAATCTAAATTAAACAATCATGTTTTACAAAGGTTCTTATATGACCTAAACTTCATAAAAGCTTAAATTGTAGCACAATAACTGTGTTGGTCATTGAAACACACAGACTCCTGGAAGTTTTGTACTTTTGTAACCACTTTTGTACTTTTGTAACCAAAATGGCCAAAGAATGGCTACAAATGTGCGAATTATATGAGAAAATCGTTCTTGTAAATAGTGATGATATGGTCAAAGTTTAAGTTGACAATTGCCAAAACCACTGCAGCTAACTATTTCATTATCTTTTACAGTACAGTTTGTCTCCATTACAACAATCTAAATAAAGCAAACATACATTTTAAAAATAATTAAAAATGAGATCACAAAAGTTCAAGTAAATCATGTCTTTAAGAAATTAATTATGGCCAAATCACCAACCTGTATTCTTGCACAGCATTCATGATTACATCTTTTCAAGCATACTGCTGCTTATGCAACTTTCTAGCTGTCAATTATGTGGATCAACCAGGCAACTGAAGAAACCATGTAACATCTACATTGCCATGATCCCAATTGTTTTATGCAGGTACTACAACTTAAAAAGGGGGTTGGTCTCTGGTGTCTACATGCACCAATACCGTGGACCAACACCTTCAATTATGACAAAAATCCAGGGTACATTCATGTTTGGTTCAGGGTACTATCAACATTTTAAAAGGTCTAATCAAATGTTGCAACCGTAATCACACGTAGTAAACATGGATGGCAAACTCCTCTGAATGAAAGAACATTCTGGAGAAAATATGATCAGACTAGCTGGATATTCACAACATTAGGTTCGTTAGTAAATCATGAGTCAAATAGTGAGCACTAAAAATAATGCCGTCAAGAAAGACGAAGAAAACCCCGACATGTTGTGAAGTTCCAGAATTTATAACTGAACACTCACTCAATACGTGTGAAAAACTAGCCTGCTATACTGTCTAGTATACAAGGAAGAGCCGAGTGGACCTATTGAGACATTAGGATTAGGCATGGGTGTAAATGTGGACAAATCTTAAACATAGGAATGATACAAATAAGTAAGAGTGATGTTTAAAATTATATAGACACAACCCTAACATATCATTGCTTTCTACTATTTGAACTGCAATTGAATTGTGCAGGCTGGCTTTCATTCCTGGTCAACAGCACGTCCATCAGCTCACTACACCTCAGAAACGTGCTGAGGCCTAAGCAGCGTTACTATGAACTGCTAGCATTACCATGCTAGCGGGCTGCACGCCTCAATCCTAATTAGGACAAATATATCTGCTGACTAGATGCGACAGAAACAAGAAAACGCGATTCGTGACTTTGCAACAATGAAAAACTAATTGGATGTTTAAAAAAAACGGATAATGTGGTAGTAGCTTTCTGGTTAGCTAACATAAAGCACCGGGTTCCCATTTTTGAGAGCGTCTTGTTAATGCTCGTCTGTCCCCGCGCCTAAACCTCAACGGCCTGCTCGCAGGCCACGGAGGCTAACATTAGCCACCGTTAGCTCACCACACCGTGGGCCCTGACAGCGGCATGGCAGTCATTGACATTTGACAAACGTCCAAAACCTGGAAGCGCTAAGTTTATCCCTGAGAGGCTCAGATAAAGAATTCTCACATAAAAATCTTACCAGCTTTTTGGGGTAGGTGTGGTTTAGCCCTCCTCTTCTATTTCTTTTCCTTCTTCACGGCGCTGACTTCCCTCCAAGTGTCGGCCTTACGTAGAAAAGAAACCGAGGAAGGACGAACCTACGTCATGGAATCGGTCACGCCCGTGACGTTGACACGCCTCTGCAGAACACGCACACTTCCGTTGTTGTGCCATCCACATTTTTAAGTGTCAATAAATCAAATGCGGACTTTTCCGAAAATAATGAGTCCGTAATTGTGAAATTTGGAAGATTTACAAGTGGAAAGAATGCAAAATATTTGCTAATAATCCCAGAATTAGATATTATTCCAGAAAGTTCACCCCGAGGTGAAAATGCTCAGAGAAACTGAAGTGAACCAATAAATACGTAGATGTCGGACTATACAGGCGTTTTATGTTAAATGTCCATGTTCATGACTATATTTTAAATATGACTGAACAAACATGGCTGGTTTGGAAGAACTTCAGGGAGAAAGCCTCTCATCTATTTTCAAAGTTGGATCTGAACAAACCACACGACTCAAGAAAAAAAAATTCTTGCATAGAAAGACCAATATGGAGAAGATGTTTGACCTGAATGCACAGCTTCACAGCTGTTAAAAACCAAATACAGGATATTATTAGCACAAACACCTCATACTAACTATTAAGCTTGTGGACAGAGGATGGTTTGGGCTTTGTTGTAGTCACAGAAACCATACACTGTAGTGACTGAGTTAAATGTAAACACCTATTTACAGTATACAAAAGTATAATAGAGTCAAATGAAAGGCCATCAGTCTGACAATTAATGCTTGGCTGAAATTGGTTCATATCACAGGGACACCTGCAAATCCACAAGAGGAATTTTTAAAAAGGAGAAGAATCGAGATGTTGCAATAGCCCAGTCAAACTCCAGACCTCAACCTGATTAGACAAGAGAGTTGTGCATTTACAAATGCTCACTGCAATGAATGCTGTGGGTTTGCTTATGGTTGGTTATGGTATTAACCTGTGTTCCAGCATTGGTTCATTAGTGTGCTCTGGAACAGCTGTGGTCCCGTGAAGTCCTGTGGTTACTTAAGTCCCCATTTCAGTCTCTGCCATCTTGGTTTGTGATGCTGTGCTTAGTTTGCAAATTACAATACAAATATTTTCACTGATACGTACCATACACAACATACACATTTGCCTGACCTCTGCACCCCATGATGTAACCATCTAATTTCAAATACTAATTTTGGACTGTTTTAAAGTTAATGAATAATTATTCTTAAACTTTTGTTAACAGTGCGTCTCCCATTTTGGTATGGATTTTTTTTTACCAAGTCATAACAATGCAAATATCAGTGAACAGAAGTAAAGTGTGAAGAAGAGTGAACCAAAATCCCTTAACAGTGATGCAAGATATTTATGATGTTAAACAACAACAAAAAAGCCCATTACTTTCAACTACTGCTATTAAAGGTGTTACGAAACGCTAATAAATCATGTTTTTTTTTGTATTGTTCTAAATGATGTCTGGATTTGTATTTTTTACTCAATTATATAATAGAAAGTTGTCACCTGTGTATTGTTGTCAACTGGGGTTGTATGATACTTTAGTATTACTTTAGTATTTAAGAACCTGTAAGGACCTTATGTCTTCAGTTGTATTGTCCTTTAATATTGCTGTAGGCTAACATGCCATATATCGCACAAAACCAGACAACAGTAGGATGCAAGTATTTAGATTATGAAATTATTACACTACAAACTAATTAGATTTGGTTTAAGTTTTACTATTTGTTCTTTCAGAACACAAATTTCAGACAAATGCAATGTGTATTTATAAAGAAAAAAAGAGAAAAGGATGAACAGATAATAAACAATATACAATGTCAAACACCCCAAAACAACTCTGATTTGCTTAACAGAGAATTACAGGAAGCTTTCCAATTCTGTGACCAATGCATGCCTGTGCCTTCATCCCAAATCCAAATCAATTAATTTTCCCCAGATCTGATACATCCCTTGACCTTTTCATCCCTTTATTATCCATCAGCAGTAGTCATAACACATTCATGAGCTTCAAAACACATGGAATATTTCTTTAGTTTAGTTTAAAAATGCAAGCAACCAGTTTTATGTAGTATGTTTTGTAGTAGAGTAAACCTTTATTTGAAAAGTGAGACTTGTTTGGTATAATATGAGATGCTATACAGTGTAATAGTATTTGTAAAAAAAAAGTGCAGTGCTCTCCCATCTGTAAGTGTCTTTAGGTTTAGTCCAGTACGTGATAGCCCACAAACTGTTGCTTTTTCATCAGTTGTGCCACCGTCAGGAACAAAACAACCTGAATGATAAATAGTGAAGGAAAACAGGATTGTGGTTAACTGCTTAATGATAAAACTAAACTGACAGAAGAAACTTTACTTTTCCATTTTAATAGCTAAATACTTCTGCATGATAGTATACATCTAATAAAAGACTTAATTAAAGATGACTTAAGTGGTGATGGTCTAAATAAGCAGTAGATATACAGTAGGTCATGGCTATGCTTGGTCAGGACTGTGACGAGTCCTGAGGCCATCAGCTAATTTGCTGCCATTTTATGCTTACCTTCTGTCAATAGACTTGCTAACCAAAACATCATATGGTAATAATAAGCATTATTCCCAGCTATACATATTGCATGTTTCATTTATTAACAATGGTAATATTTGTTTAGTGTAATACAGTATGACACATTGTGTAGTGCAATAATATCTGTAAAAAGTATGGTGCTCTCCCATCTGTCAAAATGTCTCCAGTTTTTACCCAGTGCTTGATATATTTCCTTATCAGCCATTAAGGAGTCATATATATATACAGTTTCCTTAATGAGGTGGAGACCAAACAGTGCTAAAAAGATAGTTTAGACTATAATTAAAACATGGCAAATAAATGCTTAATTTGCTATATTGGTCATATATGTTGATAATATATAAGTGTTTTATCAACTGACTAAATTGAAACAGTATTAAGGAACCAATTATCTTCAAATAACAATTCTTCTTTTGTCTTGTATTATATTATATACGCTAAGGGTGGACTTTATATGAAATGTATACTGATTAAACTGTTCAAAACTGTTATGTGTCACACCTCAATCAGGAAAACCAGAAGGAAGCCCCAGATTATGAAACTCAGAATGAATTGAAAAGTCATGTCCAGCTTCAATTGGCAGCCCTGAAAAGAAAGATAGTAATAAAAAAAATTGCAATTGAGGTGTTTTCAAATCCAACAATGTCTCGGAAGTTTATGAGTGCCACATTAAGAAGCTTGATGTCATGGTAGATCACAAAATAGTTACTGACATTTGTCATCAGATTGATGTCTTACATTTCCATGTATGCATCTATACAATTATGTTTACTTTGCTCATGGTGTCAGTGTTTACTTGACCACAAATAATTATAAGGCAAACTTCACACCAGATACATGGCATGTGCATGTCACGGCATGCGCTTGATGTGATGATTTTGGTTTTGTCTCCTACGTTTAGAGGATCCACACTTACTGTCTGAGATATGCATCGTTGCTCTGGCTTGAGCCACCCTGCAGCCTTGTGCTTTCCAGAGATTCGGTATCAGAGAGGTGGTTCTCAGCACAATGTTTAATAAAAACATTTGTTTGTCATTATATTGACCTCATATCATCAATATACACCTTTCATTGTAGTTTCAGTGTGTGGAAAACTTGTTACAGACAATAAGAAAAAAAGCTTACCTGTTTTAATAACAGAGGATGATAATGAATGCTTTTTAAAGACTTTCAGAAACTGAATGGCATTTTTTCAAAGTTAGAAGGCAACTTTCATACTACTTTATATATTACTTTTCAGGTCATACAAAATTGTGTGTATATTAAACCACTACCAGGGAGATGCTGTGTTGAAATATGCTCTGCAGCAGAAAAGTTGTAAATACCAACATGAAGCTACAATGCAGTAGTTAAGCAAAGCACAGATGGTTCCAATGTGAAGATGGTATAATGGGGCTGCAGTGAATGGCAGAAGACATACAGGAGATTGCAGGTTAAAGACTCATCCTGCACTTTTGTTTTAACGAGTCATTGCATTTTTCTTTTTTCTTCCTTCTCCCTAGTGAAACTTTAATTTTATACAGCTCTCTCATTCTTGTTATGGTTACAGTTACATGTTTAAAGTAAGGGTTAAAAATTATGTGAAATGATCGTTAATGTTAGAAGATACATAGTGAGACAGTTTACATCTACATGGCTACAATTCATGAATATTATATTCATGCCTTATTGCCCTTCAGGAAATAACAGTCTGTTCATTTGGTCAAAGGAACAGCATTTGTTTTAATTAACAAATTTATGTTATATATATATATATATATATATATATATATATATATATATATATATATATATTG
>JAOXYM010000021.1:17129111-17155893 GCA_028567055.1 Leptatherina wallacei
CTACTAGAAAAAGCAGCAGGATTTAGCAGCCGTCCTCCTTGTGACCAACTCAACTATTTCACTCCAGAGCCGTTACCACAGACTGCATGGAAACTTCCTGCTGTACTCTAAAGTGTTGCACAGATGCTAAAGCCTCTGCGTGGTTCACTGATGACAGTAAGCTATTCATCTAGTGATGACCTACTGAGGAGGAAGGGAAAACCAGCAGCAACCAGCACAGCTTTTGGCAAAAGATCGGTGCTGAGGAATGTGGAACTGATCGACAACTGATAGTGTTTTTTAAGTATCAGTATCTTAAAAAAAAACACACATTTACAGCTTCAATGTGGGCCAGTTTCACCCATCGGAAATGATACACAGTGATGGAATTACAGGCTTTAAATAAGCAAGAGACAGTGTGCACCCAGCATTTAGGAGGTTTCGACAATCAGGATATGATGATTATGCAACACGCTGCAACAGATAAACACGCAAACACAGTCATCCTCATCAATACTTCATTCCTTGCATAGCCACCACAACCCCATCTAGCAATCCTCTCTTTCTCAAAACACTCACTCCAGCACCACAAACTTCTACAGTCACCTACATCTGTGCTCAGGTCTACGAAGCCGCTGTTGAAGGGAGTGTCCCCGTAGGCCTTCTGCAGTAGAGGCATCACAGATTCAGCGTACAGCTGCCACCACATGAGCAGGTAGTCGGGGTGCAGCTGACACTGGTCAGGCGACATGGAGTGACCTTTGACCTCACCCCTCTGAGCGTTGTAGGAGTAGTTCCACGGCTTGACTTTGCCCAGGAAGTGTACCACTTTTGCGTCATGGCCGTACCTGCAAAAACAAGTACAAGACGGGGGTCAAAAGAGGGCAAAGAGAAAGTGTGAGTGGAAGGAGAGCCATCAATTAATGTCAGGAAGAAAACCTTAGTATTAAAACTTCTAAATCTTTAACTCTAAAATGTTACTAAAAAGGAAAATATAGCTTCTCTTCTCCATGTCTGGCATAATTTTCTATTATATTGTATTTGATTCAAATAAGGCCTTATTTAAGAAAAAAGAACATTGATAGAATTTGTGGCAAATAAATGCAAGTAAAATCTCACATCTGCTCTTCAGCAACTTATCATCGAAATTCAAAAAGGATTTTGATCACTCATTACCTTTATTTTAATTTTCCTTTAGTACTTACTGAACAAACTTCCGAAGAAGACAAAAAGTCAAATAAAACTGTGGCAGAAGTCTGCTCTGCTTGTCCTAAGTAACAGGTAGCTTCTTGTAATGAAACACCCACCCACAGATGGACAAATATGCACAATCTCTGAACTAACCTTGAACAAGTTTCTGACCTCAAACCCTGCAGTTTTCACAGAGACGGCAAAACTTAAAGTGAAGAAAACCTGAATGTGTTAATTGACTCTGTACTGACTGTTTGAAAGCTGGCAGGTAGGAGTAGATGGCGATACTGCTCAGGTTGTAGATGAAGGGAAGGTGCTTGGAAATATCTGCTGTTGCCCAGGTGTTAAAGAAACTGTTGAGAACCCCCTGATCTCCACCTGCAGACACACAAACACATTTTATTGGCCTTCTTAAAAAGGGATTCTCATTTCCTTTAATCCCAGCAACGTTCACCCCATATAACTTCTTTTCTCTCTGTGTTGCAATATAGTCTAACATCTAAAAAGGCACTTGCTGTACAGGAATGATGAACACATGAAACATATTCTGGACACCAGACTGTCCTAACATGTAAAAATAGAAACTTAAAAAGGAAGTGTTGACACACATGTAAGATGATGCTTCAAAAAACAAGTGTCAACACATATATATAATATATACACACATAAAAAACAGTGTCGTATGAGGAGAAAATCAGTCCCAATCTACAAGTGAAACATAAATTCATGTAGTTCTCTCATATTTACACTGAACAATCACAACCAAACAGAAGAAGATAATAGTCATATATTCTGTTGCCAGTGATGCTAAAGTTTTGGGTTTATTTTCTTCCAGAGTTAAGAGGCAGTCGTGTAAAGTTTCTGTAACCTTAGTGAGGCAAGATAACTTCTGCAAACCACGGCAGCTTTATATGTAAGCCAGCACAAAATTCTGACTTCATAAACACAGAGTTCTCTCAAAGTACCAACATTTTTAGTGTTGTGGCTCTAAAGATAAATTAGAAGGAGCTAAAATTACCAGGTCACAATCTGATAGAGGATCAAATATGTCTTTGTCATCAATGTGGAGCCATATTGTTTTACAGCCAACAGCCAAATAAAGCTGACTGAAGCAATGTGTTTTCACACTCAGCTGTGTTCTGGCAACATTTCACTCGTGGTGAGTTCTGGCCCAGTAATAGTTTCCAGTTTTGGGTTTGTGGTTTTGATTCAGATTAAACTGAGTACTGGCAGAATGAGCTGCATTTGCATCGACCATTGACCAGATGTGTTGACCTGAATTCAGGCCAAACACAGAACTGAGCACCCATACTCTGGTCAGAATATGTAGACCAGTTCTGAGGCATCATTCACACTATACCTAGTTTATTATGTTAATATGTTACAAGTAAAAACAGCATATCAGTTCTATGCCACTCATTAAATAAGACATTGTCCTTTCACATATTTTCCATTTTATGATATCTGCACTCATTTTTTTAGAAATACCTGCTGGGTGTCATCCGCCTCCCAACACTCACCGTCAAAGCTGCCATTTTCACTGCAGAACGCGAGCAGCTTTTCATGCGTTTCATTGGACGGTCTGAAGACAAACACCCCTGAGTTGAAACAATCTGGCCAACCAGGATCTGGAGCTGCAGACAGCTCCTCCCTCTCAAAGAGCTCATCTATGTTGGACAGCACCTGCATGCATAGAAACACTATTTCTTACTTCCTCAGATGTATTTAGAATAATCTTTAAAACAAAAAAGAAAGAAAAAAAACACACAAAAGTGTGAATAAAAAAAATAAAGTGCCTCAAATCAGATATTGTTAGTGTTTTAAACTCAGTCCTGGTCAGGTATTCTGCTCATGAAAGTTACATCAAAGCATTACATTCAGCTCTTTTTGGTTCTCACCAATGTGTCTGCATCCATGAACACACACTTGCTGTATTGTGTAAGTGTCCAGCAGTGCAGTTTGGTGAACGTTACTCCCAAATCCGGCCTCTTCATCAGGGCCAGATGAGCCGTGTCGCCAGAATCCATCACATCCACCACAAGCACCTCATCAAAAATGGAGTGGAGAGCATCTCTGTGACACACAAAGGGAGGCACATCAGTGTGCATGATGGACAGACATTAATATACGTGTTTAAATGAAGGCAAAATAGGTGTGTATTACCTGCAAGGCTCTCCAACATGAGGTCCTACAAGTACCACCAGCTTCCTGGTTGTGCTGTGGTTTCGTAACGACTGGCCAAGAACCATCGCTCCCTTGGCATAGCTGTCATTTGTGGCCAGCGTTACAAAAGCTTGGTCTGTTTAGAAAAAGACACTCTTAAGCAACAATGACAAGTAAGTCATTATACATCTCATGAGTTCAGGTTTTGTTTAATCAAGAATAGTTTAGGCCAGAATCCTCCATTTAACCGCTTCAGAAAGGGTCCTAAGAGCTTTAAACAGGTTGTTTGAACTTAATTTAATGTCAACGTTACATATCATACAGTCAGAATAGGAGCAAAACTTTTTCACTTCAAATAATCAAACATGAAATTATCATGGTGGCACTTAAAAAAAAAAAAAAAAAAAAAGACTTATGCATGTTGCTTTCATCAAATGATCACAGCTTTAAAACTTCAAATACTGTTCTTGCAAGGAAAACCAGTTTTCCTTGATCATTTAAACTTAAACATACAATTAAAGTGGATGAACTTGCTGATCAGACCCCCTTTTTCCACCAAAGCCTGTAAATTCCAATTAAACTAATTCCAATTAAAAAACAGACTAATTTACATAGACTTTGTCGTTCCAAAACAGGCATGAATCAAACCCCCATCACATTCTAGTAGACCTATTATGTGAAGTTCAGCATCTGATGAGTTCACATTGCTTTCATAAACAACAGCAGGGTGGGAGCCATGTTGCTGTTTCAGTCAAAGCAGGCCAGGAGCCAGCAAAGAGCGTTTGTCATGCTGAATGCTTCAGTTGTTGGGGGCTTCTGAGAAACCTGATCTGTGTTGCAGTGTCGCACGGTTGCTATGGTCTGATTCAAGGAACTATAAATCGACTATCAAAAGGCCAGAGTGCGAGAGTAAAGCCCTACTCACCAAACAGGAAGCATGTGCTGCACTCCCACAGTGATATCTGTGGCTACACAAAGCCAGTCAGTTTTATCTAAATAAAATGTATCGAGTGCTTTTGGTTCAGCATTTTTCCACGTGCATTGATTATTTAATAGTAATTGTTGCACAGCTGTCAAAGACATCAGTATATTAATAGCAATGCACTATAAATGACGACACTCTAGAGGCCTTTTATAGCACTGAAGGAAAATAAATAAATTAGAGGCCATTCACTGTGGTATGTCCACAGTATGAAACAGCTGTGTCAAGTTAATCAAAAACACAGTAACTGAGGAAGTTTATAATGTTCTTTTAAAAATTAAAGCATGCATGAGCTTTTTCTTTTTCTTTAAAGAATGATTTTCTGAAATAAAGCCATTGCAATAAAAAGACAGGTTTTATGTTTTCCCATCAGGTGACTACAAGGCTGTACATGTGCATAAGGAAAAAAGTTCCATAACATTAGAGCTGACTTAATACTCTGAAGGTCAAACTGATCACTTTTTTTTCTCCCACTGACTGTGCTCCTTGTTTATATGAATGATTGGCTCCTGTTTTCTTTTACATACAAATTCACATTACTTTAAATTTTCTTCCTAAAAATAAATCATTGAATTAGAAAAAGAAATAAATGAAAAATGTGTGGCAAATATCACTACACAAGAAAAAAAAAAGGTAAATACAAGCCTTTCTGGTTTTTATTTCTCTAGTCCTTTAATAAATAAATGCAGCTACCTTAAATTTTTAGTAACATCTATTTGGAAAAAGACAGCTTTATCCTAAATCAGGCCTACTCTGAAATCACCTGCCTCATACATAGGTGCTGGAGCTACCAAAACCGCTTCAATCCTTTAGGGCACAGACATGTGACATCTGGGAGTCTCCTATAGTGTTTGGCGACAGCAGCGTGGGAGCAGATCCTATGAGGTTTATGGGTTTCAAGTTGTGACTTTCAATAAACTGGGCTTGTTTAGGCACATCCTCCAGATACTATATCAGACTGATCTGCAGTTTATAGGCCTGGTCAAAGCCTTTGGCTCTTTGTCATGTGAAGTGATGTTTATGCAATAAAAAGTTTAAGACTACATGATATTTCAGCACTCCTCCCTGAGAAATAGCCTCAAGCAGTGCAGTAATGCAGGTGTAACCATTTAAGAATAGTTTCATATTTGCCTCATGTCTTACTTGACTGCAAATATGAAGCAACAGGCAGCATCTGATTTTAAGTCTTTGTTATAAGCAGTTTTGGTATTGTTAGTTATATTCTACTATACTTGGAGCTTATGTGAGATCAGAGGAAATATATTTGACTGGTTTCATCATCTCAACCCTGACAAACAGGTATAATATGTTGTGGAACACAGTGTTACTGAATATCAGGGTTTAGATCAGGAATACTCGATTTGGTCCTATGAGGGCCGGACTCCAGCAGGTTTTTCCAGGTATCCCTGCTCCAACCCATTTGACTCAAATTAATGAGTCATTGTGCAGAACTTCATCGGTTGTTGGATCCATTAAATTTGATTCAACTCTGTCGAAGTAAGAATATATTGAATATCTGCTGGATTGCGGCCTCTGTAGGAGCGAATTGAGTAACCCTGGTTGAGATTTTACTATTTGAGGTCTTGCAAACAAAATGATCAATTACTCAATGAGAAAGATAATCAGATAACTGTTCTATGGTGTCTTGCAGCCCTAATTCTTTCTGAGCAAGCATTTCATATAACTAAACACATCTTAGCCTCAAAAATAATGACATGTACTTTCTATATAGCACTGAAAGGGCAGATAGCTATATCAAACAATAGGCTAGTGTTCTCAAGTGTGGCATTTGAGAAAATTTCTTTTAGCTTTCCCTAAAATGTCTCAGTTTTTCTCACCTGGCATTTAGAGAGATATTAGTTTGACATAATTTTTTTTAAACCGGATGTTGCTTTTGACCGTCGCCAGCTTTACTTTGGTCCAAGCCGCTGCAGCAACTCATCAAATTAAACATAAAAAAATCTAAAAACGACCCAACAAGTGACCACATTAGAGATTAAACCCGTTCGCTTCATCGGTTCCCAGTTAAAAACAAGCAGTGGGAGCTGCAGCAGATGTTCTCAGCAGCGTCTAATAAATAAGCGATATTTCGGAAGATAGAGACAGTTAGCGCAGCTCCGGTTCGGTCCGGAGCGTCCGTGTTCCGGTGTTGCTATGGTGGGTGCATGAGTCAGCTGGACCTCGTTAGGTCTTACCTGACATGGTGCGTTGAAGAGAGTCTACCTGAGGGTCGGGAGTCGGGATGGGGCTGACGAAGGGTTTGCACTGCGAAGGGCAGAGGCGCAGCAGCTGGGAACAGTCCAACACAGGAATTAAAGCCCACATTTTCCGGGTCACGTGACCACTGACAGCTGACACGCCCCTTGTGTTTGCGTTTCTTGATCTAAAACTTTATTCATTTAAGTCACAAACATTACACAACACTTTTTGGCTTCTTTATGAAAACATGTAACCCATGCCAGAGTCTGATGAAAGAAGAACTGTTAAAAATCATTTAGTAAAATATATATTTAAATGTGAGTAATGGTGAAATTTAAATGTTCTTTTTAAGGTTATTAAGGTAAAAAACTGTAAAATATCACACTGAAACTTCCCTTTTTTATCTTAAACAGTACTCCCCCACTCTCCCCCCCCCCAAGTGTTCTGATTAGTTAGTATGTCGTTTGATAAACTGTCAGACAGAAGAAACTTGGGCCTAACCTGAGCTACTTTTGGCCATAATGTCTCACTGTGAAGTGTTACAAGAGCCAGACATGTAAGGTCATGAGTTGGGCCAGACTTTGGTAATGTCATGTGTTGGGCAGGTCAGATGTGGCCTAAATGTAATAAAGGTGTGCTGATATGGATTTTGGCAGGGATTGTGAAGACCCAAAGTCCAAAGAAATTGAAAATTTGAGGCATATCTGGTGGATATGTGGCAGCTCAAGTCTTATCAACCCTGAGTCCACCCCTTCAATCAAGGTTTTATGTAGGTCAGGGGTGCCTAAGCTTAATCCTCGAGAGCTGCTATCCTACAACTTTTAGATGCATCCCTTCTCCAACACGCCTGAATCAAATGGCTGAATACCCTGATCCGCATGCCATTCAGTTCTGCAGAGGCCTGGTAACGAGCCATTTATTTGATTCAGGTGTGTTGGAGAAGGGAGGCATCTCAAAGTTGCAGGATAGTAGCTCTTGAGGACTGGACTTGGGCATTTCTGATGTAGGTCAGAAGGAAATTGCACATGTGGAATAGATTTGAGCAAAAAATTATTGACTGTCTGGGGAGCTTAAATATATATATATATATATATATATATATATATATATATATATATATACTGATTTGAATGAATTTTCAGAAAAGAAATTTGAAGATTGGCTAGAAATTCTTCTTTGTGTTTGTTAAAATTTTACAGCAGAGGATGCAAACTGTCCACTATCAAAAAACATATTGTGAAATAATTTCTTTTTTAAAATCACTTTTTAATCATTCTAGAAACTAGACAGTACGGTCAATTGCCAGTAAGTCTTTTTCATGTTTTTAGGAAAAAATATATCTCAGTAAATAAGCATATGAATGAAGCCAGAGTAAACCTATGTGCAAAAATCCTTTCATTTATGAACAAGATTACAGTCTGGTCTACATATGAGATGTCAATTCTCAGTCAACACTGCCTCAGAGTGGTCAAAGATCCACATAACAGCTGAATAAAGTCACAAAGGCTCAAACACAGAATATCAAGGAGAGTCTTGGATGGAAACTGAGCTATCCTCCAGCTACTAACAGAGATTTAAAAAAAATTTAAAGAAAACTTTAAAAGTCTTAAAGTCTTTCACGTATGAAATCCTAGCCATATGTTTCTTCTTTAGTTGGAGTTAAAAAAAAAGACAGGAACAATCTATTTTCAGTGAAATGACTTTTGAAATTAGATATCATTTGATATAATGATCTTAATCTGAAGCAGTAAATTATCTTTTTGCTTATTTGTGTTTTAAATTTCACTTAGTAGCACAAGTGGCAGAAGTATAGCAGGAGAAATGACAGCAGCATATGTTTTTAACAAACAGCTAACAAAGGCATCCCCTAATTGACTAAGATGCTGTTTTCAAACTTTTTGTAGTACATGCAAAAGCAATATCTCTTTATAAAGTAACCTTCTAAATCTCTCTCACTCTTTTACATTTAAACATATATAAACTTTCTTTTAGGAAGAGGGCTCACAGGCGGGCACTCGCCAGCCCCTAAAATCAATGGAATTAGTGGAAACAGTGCATTTGTGGGGTAATCACTCTATTTCTGCACATGCGCTCTCGGGTTCAGTGAATAATGCAGGGTGTTTATGGGAAAGTCTTAACACCTGACAAACAACTGATCCTGGGTCAGGGCCCACAGCGCAAACTGCAGCTTGTGCATGTGCAAGCTCAAGGGGACATGCTTGTCTGAGACCAGTGATTAGGAAGAGAGAGTAACCAGAGAGCACCTCAGAGTCATGGAGTGAAACTGAACTGATCAGGTGTCAGAGGAAGAAAAGAACTGAGGGGAAACATAAACATGGAGTTCTTGAGCTTTGTGGAGTCAATGAAAATTAAGGCATGGCTTTTTAAAGGGTAGATTTCCTCAGGTGAAGAAGGAAGCATTTTTCTCAGACTTGTATTTTGTGATCAGCTGATTATGACATTGTATGTGTTTTTAGCCGAAGGAAAGGTAAAGGGACAGGCTAACAGGTAAACACAAAGATGAGCTGGAGAGGCTAAGGTGCAGAAACAGATGGAAAAGGGTTAATGCAAACAAAGAAACTTGGAAAGGAGGGTCTGGAAAGGAAAGGAAAGGAAAGGAAGGAGAAAAGGGGCCCAAAACTCCAGGCTCTGGACTCTTAGGACTTCAGCCTGCCTGAGATTGAAGGTAAGCTCCTTACTCAAGCCTTTATTATTACAATTTCACTGTGCATTTGAACGAGCATAGTTGAGCTTTGCTATGTAACGTGCAATGGGGAAAAAAGTTATCCACAAGTTAAAACAGGTCAAATGTCAAAGAAATATGGTGATCCCCCTAGTATTTACAAATATGTGAATACAGCATATATAGGAAAGAGTTTTTGGAATAAAGAGTGACAATATGCTTGTGAGTTAGAGCAGTTTATTCTAAGTTATGAGGCTGACCTCGTGCCTCGGGTTACAGGGCATTGTGTGGCAGTGAAGTAAGCTGACCAAGCAAACTCAGCCTCATGTTTTAGACATGTTAGTCAGAAATGCAAAATATGAGCATGGTCCCTTTAAAAGCTCACAACTTTGCAAAGCAAATGAGGAAATACAGTGAGACAAGTTTTGTGCATGTTTTTTTCCACTTTTTGTTTTAGTTACTGTTGTACTTTTAAAAGTTTGATATCATTAGAGTCAATAATAATCAGTCATTAGTCACCAAAAGTTGTAGGTAGAGTTGATATTTAATTACTGACTATGTATGCTGACTTGCCACAGTCTCCAGTAACCTCAGTCTCCATGAGTTTGGTGGTAGCCTACTTAATTAGTCTACAAATGCATAGACTTTATACCACTAAGGTTCTGGAGATGAAATCAGATTAACAACTATTGAGGTTATTGAAACTCTAACTTGTTTCATAAAGGAAATGACAGACAGTATTCTACATGACTGAAACAGTATGGCAACATAGCAAAAAGAAAGTTCAGCTGCTAAATTGGCTTTTCACATAATTAAACAAAGCAAAAGAGGTTTATACTATTAAACAGCTGAAACATTGGAGGTAAAGGTACAGAAACTGGTTTCCTTTATTCCCGATACTTTTTAACAAACTGTAGGCATCTAATTCAGATAATTATCATCACATTTTGACCACAATATGTGTTGTATACAAAACATATTTGAGCATTCTTCGCTCTTTTTCTAGTCTACGCTCAGATACATTGTGAGTCAGATAGGTGTCTGGACTTCAAATAATTTTCCTCAAACTAACGACCAGATCAATCTCATTCAGTAGATGCCAACGTGATGACACAGCTGTGGTGTTAAATGTTAACTGTCAGGCGACGCCTGTTCCAGGTCCGGACAGACCAAAGGTCCACAGCAAGTCTCCACTGAGACACTCCTCCTTGGAAAGGTAATCAGCTGTCGACCTTCTTTTCTGCTCCGGTACAAAGCAACGCAGAGCTCTGGAAGACTTTACTCCTGCAGCCGGGACTTATATGAAGGTACGTGTCCTTGTCTTACTTGGTATTCTATGTGGTTTCTTCAAGTAAAGTACAACAAGATTTTTCTTTAAAATGAAAACATCTTGTGAAATTCTGATAAATCTTTAACTTAGATTGCATCTGTGTGCATGTGATTGCGGAATAGTTGGTGTAGATGAAGGAGACATCCGTGCAATGGAAGTCAGGCCAAATGGAATGTTTCCATATTGTTCGGTTTTGTCTCATTTGCCACATTGAAAATCAATTGTCTACATATCTAGTAGGATTATATCTTCACGGCCCTAAAATGAGGCTCTATGTCTTGTTATGTTGTAAACTCCATGTCCATTTAAAAAAAGCTGAGCATATGTACATGTCTGTTTATGTTTTAGGTGCACAATTCATAGGCTATAATGGAGAGTTACATCACACAAATTTCCAGAGACGACCTGGAAGATCTCAAAGACGCCTTTGCCAAAATTGGTAAGTTTCACACTCACACTTGCACCCCTTACCTAAACCAACAGGTTTATTGATGGGAACATGGCCAAAGTTAGACTTTTACTGCCAGCAATAAAGTACAACTTTTGTATGAGTGATTTTTATTGCTTGGGTTATTGAGTGTATGTACTTTGTGTGTAAGGAGTGTTCAGAGATGAAAATGAAAGACTGTCATAACAGATTACTTGATAATCACAAGTCTATAATTAAGGACAGATACTGCTGATAATGGGTAGGGAAAAAAGCATATGAGACTGAGATTTAATCCTGTTTAAAATGATGTGTAACACTACTGGAACACTGGTTCCAGTAATATACAGAAAAACAAGCAGGGAAATGACTAAATAATGTCTCTATATGAATAAAATTCATCTAGTGGCAGATATATAGTATATCTCAACCAGCCTTAAATGGTTTTAAATTAAATCTGTGTGTAATGGTCCAGGTGTAATTTTCCTCAAAAAGATTAGCTGACTTTGATGAAGTGAAATAGAAGGATATGGCAAAGTTTAATGCTCATGGTCTTAAACAATAAATAAAGTCTAAAGTATGAAGTACATCATTTGCTGGTGTAAGGAGAAAGTTTATCAGTTATCTGTGAGATTTTATGATGTGATATGTTGTTCTGGTAATCAAAGAGGTGGGCAATGAGCCCAAGGAATATTACAGCAACATTTAAGGATTCAGAATGTAAATAATGTCCACGTCCATGGCTTTAATTGCTGGTGTGAGGTCTTCTTCAACATAACATGTTTATTAAATACATGTTGGCCCAATTTAGTTTGATGAAGCTTCGTGTGATAGGGTTATGTTGTCACTGACAAGTTGCTGTTGTAAGTCTTTTTTGAAAGAAATTAGGCAACTTCCCCAACACACATTTTCAACTTTTTATCAATTTATTACAAAAGGTAGATGTTTTTGTCACAAAGCTCTTTAATGATGTAAACATCTGTTGTTTTTTTCACATTGCTCTGATTTTCCTGAAATTATAAACCATACAAAATGCTTGGAGGCCTCTCAGTTAGGTTTCACTTGTGGGTTTTGAATGTATTTGGTATGTTTTTGGACAAAGATTATGCAAATAATTCAGACATTAGACAACTGAGAATGATATTTCAGTATAAAAATATTCATTTTTTTCAAGACATTTGAAAATGTATTCAGTATCTGGCTCCAAAACAAGTCTTTCTTCTCTCTGTAATCAGCACAAATTGATGTTGTTCTTTTATGGAAGCTACTAAAAAGTCATTGACTTGCTAATAAAGACTTGTTTGTTCTTTCTATTCTCATCTTGAAATATTTGGTAATTAATTTTAAACTAATATTTGCAAAGCAAACAAATTTACATTGATGTGTGTGCGTGTGTTTTCTTTTTCTGTGTTTCATTTTCCAGACATTGATAACAGTGGCTTCGTCAGTGAATTTGAGCTTCAGGATCTCTTCAGAGAAGTAAGCTTACACCTGCCTGGGTACCAAGTGAGAGAGATCGCTGAGACCTTTATTGCTGGAGACACAAACAAAGATGAGAAGATCAGCTTTGAGGAGTTTGTCGCTGTAAGACTTTACACAATGAAATTTAGATCTCACCCATTACACCAGATAAGGAGTAACACAGTCTGTTTGTGGTCAGATCTACCAAGAGCTGAAGAGCAAGAAGCTGAGTGAGACGTTCAGGAAAAGCATCTCAAGGAGGGAGGGGGTTCGCTCTTTCGGAGGCACATCGAAAATTTCAAGCGAAGGAACACAACACTCTTACTCTGGTGTGAAAGAACATTACATTGTGTGTCTGTGTGTCTATACGTATATGTATATGTTTGTGTGTGTTTTGATAATTATTAATGCATCTTGAAAAAGTTGTTCACGGCTTTTTTATTTGCTCCAGTTTATCAGACATAATTGAGCATCTAGTTTTTCAAGTCATACTTTGCAATGCCCAGATAACATGAGCAGATTTTTCTGGACGTTTTTCAAGAAATACTGCAATAAAAAAATATTCCTGAACTAATTTTTTAGACTGAACCAATTTTTTTTACCAAGTAGGCTTTATAATACCCAGGAGTCTGATCTAATAATCCATTCTGAAGACAAACGCACAATCTTTCTGCTGTACTGTCATTCATGATAAAGAAAGAAATCCCTACAAGATGGAGTCAGTGGTCTTAATGTGCATGTTTTTTATAGATGGTGAGAAAGTGGCTTTCACTAACTGGATCAACAAATCTTTGATGAAAGATCCAGACTGCCGGCATCTGCTGCCCTTGAACCCAGACAATGACAGCCTCTTCACCTCCGTCCGTGATGGCATCCTGTTATGGTATCACACACACATTTATGCAAAAATATACAAACATACAGATAAAAGAATGTAAGCATGTATAATCATTATCACATAGGAGCGGCTACTCAAATGTGACGCTTTTGATTTCAAAGCAAAAGAGGAATGTGCTGAAACAAATCTATCATCCTATAAAGTTTAATTGTTGTCTGCAGCAGAGTTTTTATGTCGCAACAAAACAAGATAGGTGTGATGATCCTTTTATATTGTTTTCTAGTTAACCTGTCCTCTTTGCTCTCTTTCATTTAACGTACCTGAAGAGTTTCAGTGCAGAATGCAGTTTTAAAAAGAGGGAACATGGACCCATCAGTCATTTCATGGCTTCAATTTTGCCCATTATAACTTTTATTTCTCTTTCAGTAAAATCATAAACCTGACTCAGCCTGACACGATTGATGAACGGGTCATCAACAAAGGGAATATTACCACCTTCAAAATGACAGTGAGTGGTACATTTTCTCATGAGTTTAGTAAACCTACAACATTGATATATTGTGCATACAAGCACAGGAACATGTGAAGAACTAGCTCCAATATTTGGAAAAGTTGCCAGGAGTTTACTGAGAAGTTTCATACCTCCATCATATCAACTGGTTACCGTAGCTTAGCTTGAAGTAGGAGTAAACAGCCAGCTAGTAATCTCACAAATGCATATCTCCTTTTTATTTCATTGTTAACTGTTTCTTGGTTAGGTGCAGTGATTTAAATCAATCAAACTGTTATGTCTTGTTTTTAATATCTTGAGAGGTGTAGGTAAACACAGCATCCTGCTTACTGTGTTTATGCTAAGCTAATAGGCTACTGTTTCCAGAACAATCAATTATCAATCCTCTTATTAAACGAACACTCTGAAAATAGACCTTTTTCCCAAACTGCCTGAGTATTTTCAACAGAAAATGGTGAATGCTATGAAATCAACTATAAGCTCTAATGATTAAGGAAATAATCA
Organism: Leptatherina wallacei; assembly: GCA_028567055.1. Taxonomy (NCBI): domain Eukaryota; kingdom Metazoa; phylum Chordata; class Actinopteri; order Atheriniformes; family Atherinidae; genus Leptatherina; species Leptatherina wallacei. Next base: position 17,143,380 of record JAOXYM010000021.1, read on the forward strand.
TTAGCCTACTTGCTTTACAAATCATTTATGTTATGTACTCTAAATGAATTTCATCTGAGGAAGTAGTAGTTTGTAAACTTGTGGTGACCCAGCCATAATGTTGAGCCTGTAATTCATTAACGTTTTTACTGCATGATTTTCTTTCTATATCTGTTTTATATCTGAGATTGACCCTCATTCAAAGTTTTTTTTTCTTTAAAAGTCTTTGTCCTACATGTTTTGCTTTTTTTTTCCTTCAGGCCACAGTCATTATTTCAGACAGGGGCCTTACTTTGATCACAAATGTGTTGATCTCAAAGACAAATGTGTTCATGTTCCTTTGTAGGAGAATCTGGTCTTGGCTTTGAACTCAGCATCAGCGATCGGCTGCAGAGTGGTGAGCGTTGATGCCCATGATCTGATGGCTGGAAAACCTCATCTGGTCCTGGGACTGGTTTGGCAGATTATCAAGGCCGGACTCTTCGCTGATATAAAACTCAGCAGGACTGAAGGTCAACACACACACGCGCACACACAAACATTAACTTGATAGGTACACTATTAATCATCTCCATATTAACAATCATAAAAGCTTGCGACAGCCCTTTGAGCCATCTTCATTAGATTTTACTGCAGTGTAGATATTTCTAATACAAAAATACTAGATTTTTTTTTGATTTTTTTAAAGAGGAATTCATGCATATATTGCTTTGTCAACTGCTGAAGCAGAAAAGTAATTTAGCAAAATCTTCTGACTGTAGGTATTTATGTTTTATCACAAAGCAAAGCAGTGACAACAATAATGATTCTGCAACTTTTTTCAAATCTTTTATTCGAAGCCAGTTTATTGCTTTATTACCTGAAGTACTCATCTCCTCCTGTTTCATCTCTTACACAACTTGGCCCGCTGCTTAATATAGAAACAATTGTCTTTTAAAAGAGAGACATTTTCACAATGTGGATTTTCTTCTTCATTAAAAAGGTGCTATTCCTCTCCCAGAAGTAAGACTGAGTTTTGGTAATACTCAGTTTGATGATTATTTTCTCTACGGTAAATAATTATTCAGCCTTTGAAATATCAAAACAGATGGTACACCATATCAAAAAGATCAAAATAATTTCCCTTTCCCAACCATCTAGAAAACAAATTTGGTTTCCAATTTCCTGAATGCATAGACAAACACATATTGTCATAGTCAATCACAGACCCCAGGATTTTGCATTTATGCTTGAATAACAATATAATAAATAAAGAATAATAAAATAATTCTTTTTTAAAATTGGGAGGGAAAAATGTTTAAGTATATGCTTTAGTTGAACCAACAGCACTGTTTAACTTTTTAAAAAAAAATGAAATTCTTCTCAGAAAACATCCAATTAACACTCAAAATGGAGAAAAATTGCTGATAGAAGGCAAAAGTAGAGTACTGTTTTAATCAGTTTCCTTCTCTTGCTTTAGTGTGAACTAACTGCAATTCTTTTGGCTTCCAGGTGTGATGAACCTTCTGAGAGATGGTGAACAGCTGGAGCATCTGATGGATCTCTCCCCTGAGGAGCTGCTGCTCCGTTGGGTTAACTTTCATCTACACAATGCAGGAACAGAACCAATCAGCAACTTCAGCGATGATATTAAGGTGCAATGCCGAACACACACCCACACATGCATGCAATTACACAGAAACATTAACTGTAACTCTGATCTGTATTGTCTTACTGAAGGACTCTCGAGCATACTTCTACCTGTTGGATCAAATTGCTACCAATGAGATGCAAGAATTCAGAACACGTGTCAAAATTGACATGAGCGGCCTCAATGTAAGTTGTTTTGGTTTTCTAACTTTTGTGCATAAACATAGATTTAAATCAGTGCTTCACTGTGCATCTTTGTGTATGTGAAGGAGAGGAATTTGGTAAGAAGGGCAGAGTTGATGCTGCAGCAGGCGGCCAAGCTGGACTGCAGGCAGTTTGTGTCTCCTCATGACGTCACATCTGGAAACAGCAAACTCAACTTTGCCTTCGTGGCGAACCTGTTCAACATGCATCCTGGTCTGCAGAGAGCTAATATGAACGGAAACTTTGAGGAGACGCAAATAAGGGGTGAGATGCACCTCTTGCTTAGGTTGGGTGGTATTTTTCCATGAACAAAAAGATATGATTCACTCAGAAATTACTTACACGTGTTTACACATTCGCCACCATTCTCAAGAGCATTGATGCAATGCTAGTTTCCCAAATAACAGACCAAAAGAAATCATCATAAAATGTCTGTTTCAATCTGTGGCATTATGTTGCAGATGGTTATTGTATTACACTGCAGCTGAAATCAGCTGTATGTGAACACCTGGTGGAGAATGTGATAACATTTATGATGCATTTATGTCATGCCAGAGGAAACCAAAGAAGAGAAAACATTTCGCAACTGGATGAACTCTCTGGGCGTCTCTCCATATGTAAATCACCTTTACCGGTATGTCACCAGATAGACATGAGAATGATTATTCTTATCTGGGTAACAGAAAAGCTACTAAACATTATTATAGATAGATAATTACATTATATGGTGTAGTATAATGGGAAAGGTACCTTTACCATTGTTCTCTTCATTGCATCTATAGTTGAATAATTCTCAAGGTTTTTCTCCATTCAAATTCATTATGCTTGTGCTCATCTTTTGTAGTGATCTGCGTGATGGCTTGGTGATTTTGCAGCTTCTAGAAAAAGTACAAGTGCCTGTGATCTGGAAGAAAGTCAACAACCCACCATACCCTTTTCTGGGGGGAAATATGAAGAAGGTGAAACATGCAAACACATATACAAAAATCCCCAATAACATTTCATATGAGCACAAAAAGGTTATTGATAAAATATAAACATGAGTGTTGTTTTTTCTTTTCTTTTTTCATGCATAAATATTAGCTGGAAAACTGTAACTACGCTGTATGGCTGAGCAGGGATGTGGCTCACTTCTCACTTGTTGGAGTTGGAGGAGAAAACTTAAACGAAGGAAGTCCTGTGCATACCCTGGCCCTCGTCTGGCAGCTGATGAGGAGGTATATAAGCCACCCAGAGCAGTGAATATGACACTTCCTGAAGTATATCAATTAGGGAAGATAAGATGAATGAGCCAAACAACCATTCCTGGTGCAGCCTCTGTTGTATATCCTTCTTGTTTTCCTTCAGATACACAATTATGGTTTTGTCAGATTTGGGTGATGGAGAGAAGATCAAAGACCAGATCATCCTGGACTGGGTCAACAGCACCCTGAGCAAAAAACGAAAGGGCATACAGATCAACAGTTTCAAGGTGTGTGAGCAGTAACATGTTATATTTCAGTAAACTACAGGTTGTATGTGAGTTTAACACTGTTGCATGTTCTGAGCAGGACAATCTGATCAGCACCAGTCTCCCAGTGATTGAACTGATTGACATCATCGCTCCTGGCACAGTCAAGTGGGAAATGGTGAAGAAAGTAGAGAGAGGAAGGCTGATGAATGAGGATAAACTCAACAATGCCAAGTAAAACATAAACGTATTTTCCAGCTCTTTACACTTAATCTTCTGTCATTGCGTGGCTTATTTCTCTCTCTGTTTCCCTCTCAGGTATGCGATCTCACTGGCCCGGAAGATCGGAGCTCGTGTTTATGCTCTGCCTGATGATCTGGTGGAGGTAAATCCTAAGATGGTGCTAACGATTTTTGCCTCCCTCATGGGATACGGCTTGAAAAAGGCTGACTACTGATGAAGATACTCCAGGAAACAAACAACTTTTTCTTTGACTTGTACCCTTACAGAACAAAACAATCTACCATTCTTTGTCATGCCTCTAACAGTACGCCTTACTTAGCGCTGTAAATCTGTTTTCATCAGCAAAGCCAATGCATTTGTTTGTCTATGATTTTATTGAACCTAAAATTGATCTGCGTTATATCTAACAGGACATTACTATTCTGCAGTATTTACTTACTCTGCGATATCTGGAAGATGCAGCAGAGGAAAAAAACTGAATCATACACACAAGTGTCCTCTCATAATGTCTATGAATGTTGTGCTTTGAAAATTGCTATTTAATTATTTAAAAAAGAAAATCCATTAAATGCCTAAACAGCCATGCATGTGTTGTCACTGAAAAGATGAATAATTATCCTGTATTACTCTGTCCTAATGAAAGACACCATAAAACTTTAATTAAAGACTATATAATAAACAAGCAGCTCAGGTTAAGACAGAACATGACTGTCAGTTCATGTTGACAAGGTTTGGAGAGAACTCAAAATGCAGACTTGGTTCAGGTTGAAACAAAAGTTATTTTAATGGTGACCCAAGGCTGACGAAGTCAAAAGGTTGGAAGAAATCTTAGCCAACATGGACCGCTGAAGACTACGCAACAAGATAATCAAGCAGAGACAAAAGGTCAGAGGGGAACTTGTATACCCACAACCCATGAGGGATGCTGACGGGGCGCAGGTGAAATATTAGGGTTGGACAGGTGATCAGACGAGCAGGAGGAGGGACCAACGGGGGAGAACCATGACACGTGTCCAACTCTCCATGTTAAAAACATACTGACTTATATAGTGCAGTGAAAGTCGTCCATGATTCCCTAAATGGTCATAGTTTAAATGTAACTTAACTTGTTTTTGCTGATCTGAGTATCTTAATGTAAACTTTGCTGCACAGAGAGCTTCCCTTGGATATTCTGTCCTGCTGCCATAATTAGTGACACAAGCTTTCTCCACCTGCCTGGCTGTGACAAGAAGTTTCCATATGAACCAAATTTAATCAAAACAATCTCAACATTTTAATTCAAAAGTTTAAATGAGCAAGATGACAAATTAGTGTGTGAGTAGAAGCAATTTAAGTCAGTTAGAAACTTAAATATCTACTTATCCTAATTGTCTTTAAAACAGACACATCATTTCTAACTTTATTTGACAATACTTCAATATATCTATAGATTGGTAAGAGGGTAAATATTTTATATGATCCATAACATTCTGTAGGATAAATTAAGGACATTGACTTGGTCATTTCAGAAATCTATCTATTCTTTTTTTTTTTTTTAAGAAAAAAAGTCCTTCATTGAAAAAAATGTTCTTATGCAATTTCCCCTTCGGGGATCAATAAAGTATAATTCGTTCATTCATTCATTCGTTCATTCATTCATTCATTCATTCATTCATTCATTCATTCATTCATTCATTCATTCATTCATTCATTATGTTTTACATCGGAATAAGTTTCTTTTTCAAAAAATACTACATCATATGAAATTCAGTTTTGTCCCAACCTGTTAAAGTATTTTTCCAACAGGCCTCTAGTTTAACCATACAATTTACAGCAACCTGCATGCAGGTAACAATGTTCTTGTAGAAGAAGTGTGGTTTTCTTTGTACTGCCCTGTGCATTATATTGTTCTTTAGTGTCTTCCTGTTGGAGGGTTCATGAATATTAAAATGAGCAAATCTAAGTGGAGATGTAACTTGCATAGAAGTTATTCTGGGTTCAACTGTGACCTTTGACTATTTTGTTGTTTTGTTTTTTGTTGCTGATGTGAAGTAGGTAAAAACAGTCCTTAATTTCCTTTATTTGTACTGCTAGATCATGAGAATCGAATAGGATTTTATTCTCCTGATAGTGCCTTGACTTACTTCCAGTTGTGTGATCAGTTTCCGATCGTTATTCCTCAAATAAAACAGGTAAAGTATTTGTCAAATATTTTCTTTAATTTGCTCTTTGCCTCCATTGCGGAGTGTGAAAAAAGAAGATGTTTTTCTAAAAATCTATCCAGAAATAAAAGTTTCTGCCATAAAGCGAAGTTGACGCTTTGACTATGTGTGTTATTGTTTTTGGGCCTCGGTGTTTGCCGTATCAAAACAAAAACGTCACTTTGGAGCGAAACTTTTCGAAAGGCTTGACACCATGGGGTGGACATGAAGTTCTGCTCTGCTTAAATGACTAAATTTATGTTGCTTATAACATCTTTGGGAAGTCTTAAACAGTGACACAATAAGTCGACGCTAAAATGGAAGGACTTGAAATGTCCGCAATGATACCGGCTCTCCAGGAGCTAGCTAGGTGAGTAAAATTAGCTAAAGGCTGCGATGCTAACAGGCGTCTATTTTTCGTCAGCGACTTATTGAAGTTGATGAAAACCTCTACTCTACCTATTACTACGAGTAACGTAAACACCGTATTGATATTTTCAGTGCCAACGCTGCTGAGTACAACGTGGCGGTGCAGAAACCTCGACAGATCCTCTGCCAGTTTATTGACAGGATACTGACAGATGTGGATGTTGGTAAGTAACAAAGACAAAAAATTAGCTGACAGAACAGCAATAAATTAGAGTTTTCTGATGGACACTGCAGTTCCCTTTAACTCTTTTGTTGTTTTTGTTTTTTTACTGTGTATTGAGATTGTTAAGTTCTGTAATGAGATTTAAATGCATTCAAAGTTGGGATCTGTATTTAAGGTTAACTTTTATGTTAGAAAAGCTCATAGTTCCCTGTCTAAGTGTTGTCTGGCCATTAAAGAAAAAGACAAACAGGTGTTTCTCCTAATGCAATAAAAAAAAATCTCCAGAAACGTTGATGAATATTTAACTAATGTTTAAAGAAAACAGCATAACTTCATGTGTCATAACCAGGGACACAGTACAACACGAGTTTATAATATATATATATATATATATATATATATATATATATATATATATAGTGACTAGTATTTCAGGTTTCCTTACATTTCTGTACAGAATAAAAGCTGCTGTGTGTAGTAGACTGCAGGCTTGCTCTGAACTTTCCAACAACTAAAATGAATCATAGGATGTTTTAGCCTCTTTTTCTTTCTTCCCGTTTCACACACGGCACACATCATATTTAATGAATGAATGAATGAATGAATGAATGAATTTATTTCTAACAAACAAAAAAGAAAATCATATACAAAAAGAACATGACAATAATAAAATGGCATCATCAAATCATAATATCTAGAAGTTTGATAAAGTATTGGATTAGGGCAGATATTAAAATATCTGTTGAAATAGTCATTTTATTATTGTTATTATTATTGATGTCAAAATGTATGCAGATGAGTGTATGTGTTTGTTTGGATGAACTTTTGAAATTATTCTTAAAATGTTCAGCTTGTTAATTATTCTGGAACACTGGTGAAATAATTTATCGTTTCTTTCAGTTGCTCTTGGGCTCAATAAAAAGTCCAGTTCTGAACCGGCTTGTGTGATGCTGCTGGACTTTGTGCAGCATATAATCAAATCCTCGTCTCTGATGTTTGCAAACCCTGCATGCCACCCTACTAAGTACCCAGACACCATACAGAGCTGTACTGGTAAGAAAGATCTCTCAAAAAGCTTTGATGTAAACAAAACGATCTCTGAGATTACAAAAGCAACTCAGTATGTTTTTCTCCTTCGTGTCCCTTTTCATTTCAGACTTCAGTAAGTGGGTGGCGGTGCGTTTGCTCCGTGTGGCAGCTGCCCCAGGCTGTGACGTCATTCACGGTCGGGTCTCTGCTGTGTTGTGCTCTTTACTTAACACTCTGAAAGTCAGAGCACCGTTTATCTTCAGCTGCCTCACTCAGGACCTCATATCTCTGGCCCAAAACCTCAGCAACATCCTGCTTGCTCATATCACCACGCTGGCAGGACCAGGGCACAGTTTTGGCATTCACACGCAGAGCCGATGGCCTGAAACACTTGAGGGCTTCAGTTCTTCCCCCATGTCTAACTCCTCATACCTCACCCCTTCTCCTCTTGTACTCTCGTCACCTGCTGCCTTGGAGTCGCTGACCGCTGTGACTGTCGGTATCATAACTGACTCTCTGAGGGGAGTCGTCTCCAGTCGAGACTTGAGTGTGGTCTGGGAGACGGCATGCTCCATCTTGGCAAACGGCAACACCAGGCTGAAGAAGCTCTCCATGGTGATGCTGAGAAAACTGGTGGAGCTGAGAGGGTTTCCTAAAAAGCAGAGCCACGAATTCTTCTCAGCCTTTTTTCATTTGCTGGAAACGCACTCCTTCACTACCACAACAAACACAAACTCAGATGAAAAACAACCCTATGAAGGAGAGCTGCTAAACCTGACCCGCTGTGTTTTTCAGTCATCTTCTGTTCCACACTCTGACTTTGAGCCCATCTATCTCTCACAGTTGTTTGAGTGTGTTTGCGCCCTTGAGGGAGCAGGTATTAAATTAGGAGCAGAAGTTACTGCATCTCTTTGCCTGCTGTTCAGCTTCTTGCTGTCTGTTGCCCCAGTTTATGAGAGTGCTGCAATGCTACGGAGGCAGCGGGTCACAGAGGTCTGCAGTAGACTGGCGTGCACTATTGGGACAGAAAATCAAGCTGAGGTACAAATTAATTGTCCTCCCAAATTTATCTTTCACCTTTTGTATTGTTTTTCCTCATCATTTTGCTGTCTTTTAACAGTTTTTAACATTTGTGATGTTTTGTGTTTTACAGTCTGCAGAGGGATTTTTACAAGCTGCCCTTAAGGCTGAGACGGCTACGGTGATGCATGAGTGGGGAGATGCAGAAACTCCTGCAAAGAAATCCTGCAAATCTGCATCCTGTTCAGTTGGCAAAACAACCAGAGTTTCAGCAGTGTGAGTTTAAAGGCATTCAAAACTCAGACTGTCATTGCTTTAACCCAGTGGGGGGCAGTAGCGGTTGAAAAATATAAGAGAGATTGCATTGATCTTTCTGTAATCTTTTATACATGTGTCTGTTTATTCAGTTCTTTCATTTGTGCAATGGCAGTGGAAAAAAGGTGAAATTGCCACAGTAGGCTGGAACATTATGGTACAGATCGCATTGTGTTTGGGTTTTTTTAAAAATGCAGGAAAAGCTGTATCATGGAAAAACAGAGCAGGTTTAAATGTCAAATCTTTATATTTTTTTAATTGTTATTTTTGTGTGTGTGCCTTAAGAGGGGCAGACATGCATATTTGCAGTGAAGTTTGGTCCGTGTTGAACAGTCGGATGGAGGAGCTGCTGACACTTTTAAGCTCAGATTCCACTGAACCAGAGAGCACACAGGCTTTGTCTGCTCTGGAGGGTCTGGCCTTCATCGTCCACCTCGCTGCTCTCTGTTCCTCCCCCATCAGGTAATACAATTATCTTAACGGGTAAAAAACTGACTTTGCCAGCAGTCTGTGTTATTTATAGATGTTAATGGCAAATCCTGATCCAGTGAGTCTGACATCTTGGTTTCTTTGTCAGCACTTCATGCCCTTTCCTCTGGGTTCCCGCTGAGACTCTGGGCAGGGTGTTGAAAAGCTGTGAGTCTGTGTTAGAAAGAGCTTCTGAACCCATCTCTGACCAGGACTACTTTCAGTCTGCAGTTCAGACCTCTCTACGGGTCCTTGACTCTGTCCTCTACCTCACATGTAAGGATATATGTACTGCTTGCTCTGAAGAGTCTAATTTAGTTTTCTGTCTTATTTCTTTAATCATGACATGTTGATCATCATGTTTACTTTTATAATTATTTGTTGTATTCACTAAAGTTTCTGATGGATATCAGGTCCAGAACACACTTGTATCACAACAGTGTACTAACTATGATATTTTACTTTTCCATGCATGTATAGTGAACAGCCAGAGTGAGGAAAAGCTCCTGCGGCGTGTGTGCGCTCTAACATCTCTTCCTTGGGTGTGTGAAAACAAGTCTGTCTCAGCATTTAAGAGTTCAGGATTCCCCTCCTGGCTGTCTGCTTTGGCTCAGAAGCTCAGCTTCTGTTATTGTGAGTACGCCTGTCAACACGTCGGCCAACATTTTCATCTTTATGTTAAATACAGTAACTGTCCAAAGATGGGTACAACGATGGTTAAATCACTTTTCAAATGTTGTCACATATGTGGGAATAATCTGACCATGTGTATCTTTGTATGTACTATATGTGTGTGTATCTTTGTATCTCCAGCACCTGAAATCCAGGCAGTCTGTGTGTCGCTCCTGGCCTTTATGCATCACGGTGTGTGTGACACATGGCGTGTGTACGTGTTTACAAAGGCCCTGCGGAGTCAGGACGAGGTGGTGAGAGCCGCAGCTGTCAGGGTCTTCCCTGTTCTTCTCCACCACCTGGGAAACTCACACCGCAGCCTCATCAGCACTACTCTGCTGTGTGTAAACTCTACGCAAGCATCTCCAAGAGATATACAGTGTCACTGTTTTTATTATTAAGTCATTGTTAATGCCTTCCTTTATGTTGTATGTTGGGTGTTTTCAGTTCAGTGCTGGAGGACAGATCAGAGCAGGTGAAGATAGAGCTTGCCAAGGTTGTTGGACAACTGAGCTGCATCCAGTCAGAGCTCTCCAAGCTTAGTGATGTCCACATAGAGTCCACTGGTCTTCCCAAAGTCCTCTGCCTTCGCTGCAGCCTTGCACCAGAGCATGGTGGGAAAGCAGTACCATCCCTCAGTGCGTCTGTTGTTAGACCCTTTCTTCCTTTAATCGGACCACAAGCTCCCAGCAGTGTTAAACAAGGTACTGTTTTATTTCTTTTAATGAGTTTTAAGATAAAGATAATGTATAATACAGTTTGAAATAACATATTATTTCAACCGAGTTTTTAAGATGGGACAAATCTTCATCGGTCATGTTTTACACTGTCGCAGCATTCTTAGAAGCTGTGCCTCACCTCTGCCAGCATGTTAATCTGATTGGTGGAGACAGTGATTCGCGAGCAGTTCTCTGTGCACTGATTGCTCTCATGGAGGATTCCGATCCTGCAGTCCGAATACGCTTCAGCCAATCGGTGCGTTTCTTGCTGACAGAGACCACAAAAAACTCAGATCAGGGCACCCTGAATGAGGTGAGAAATTCGTTGTTGCAAAATTCAAAAGTTGTTGTCATTGATAGACGTGCTGCATACTTGTTTTGTTTAAACACTTGCTGTCGCTGATGACGTGTGGGTTTCTTCTTGCCATCTCAGCTCCTGGTTGCACATCTTAAGGAGGCATTCAACAATGCTAAAGCCAGTAGAGATGACGACCTGCGTAACACTCTCATACTCACCACCGGAGAGATTGGCAGGTATGGATGCCCTTTGTCTTATTACTCTATGCATACACATAATTGATCTTCCATTTCTATGTTTTATCCTGAAGTTGAAACTTTCTTGCACCCAAAATTAATTTATATTTTAGCACTAGACAAGAAAAAAATAAATCTATGATTTATATATTTCATATTGCCTATAATATTTATTTCATGCTATTTTGGAAATGAATTGCTGAAGACTGCTTTGGATAAATTTGTCCAAACTTCTCTCTCTTCTGTCAGAGCGTCTCATGGTAGTTTGGTATCGTTCTCTCTTCTGCGTCTGCTCCACTGTCTTCTGTCAAAGTCGTCCATGGTGTCTGTAGCCGCCTACACACAGATCGGAGCGCTGGCTGCTGCCAAAGGCTTAAAACTGCAAACTCTCTTCAGTCAATACAAGAACCCCATTTGTCAGGTATGAAACATGACCTGCTAATGCAGTCTTGTCTTATCAGTTCTCACTCCACTCATTTGTTTTAAAGAGATGGATGCACTTTTGGACACAGTTTATTTTGGTATTATTGATATGTTATAGTTAAAAGATACAAATAAAACTAAAAGCAAAGTTCTTCTGAGCTTATTTTATTGTCTTTGTTATACAGTTGTCAAATAAAAATGAACATTTTAATTAATTTTTACTGTATACGGTACTGCATTGAGTGCATATTTGTGTTGAGTTTATGTTTATGTGTGTTATTAGACATCCTTTGATTTAGATAGTGGTTTGAAGGATGCACAGAATAACTGTATTAGATCCTGTGCATTGTGGACAGTGTATCATGCTTTCCTTACTTTTTCCTGACTATCTGTCATTCCCTCTATTGAATGTGTAGTTCCTGGTGGAGTCGCTGCATTCACGCCATGCATCAGCCCTGCGGAGCACACCGGATCAAAGCAGTGAATCAGCCAATCAGAGAGAGCTGGCTCTGGACATCTTGGCTCAGATTGCAAATGCTTTTGATTTCCCAGACCTTCACCGGTTCCTAACTGTATGTCCTGTCACACAAGCAACTGTTTGCATAGACACAACATCTACTGTAGACTATAGATTTACATGTTTCATGTAATATCAATATTGAGGCTTTTTTTATGTGACGTTTTGAACTTTTTGTGGTAATATACTGTTTCTTGTACATTTTGTTAATCCAGCGGACCCTCCAGGTGTTGCTGCCCTACCTGGCAGCAAAGGCGAGCTCCACAGGCTCTGCCCTCATACGTACGCTGGCCATTGAGTTGAAGGCAAACAGGAGAGAGATTCTGATCAACAACTTCAAGTATATCTTCAGCCACCTGGTCTGTTCCTGCACAAAAGAGGAGCTGGAACGGGCCTTTCACTACTTACAGGTATTTAATAACCTTACTACTGGCTTTAATGTAAATTACTGCTAAAAGTTAACAACACACAACAGAACAATAAAATCTAATTGTGACGCTGTTCTGACAGTTATAGACGCAATATGAGTTGTGTCTTTAG
>JAOXYM010000021.1:17156136-17178709 GCA_028567055.1 Leptatherina wallacei
ACTCCATTTTCCCACATTTGTTAGTCGTTCTTTCAGCCTTTTCAGTTCATGTTTCTAACGAAAAATACACTGGATGCCAACTTTAGTCAGTAGCTCAGTCCGTTTCCTGGTTAAATGATACATTTAAAAAACTACTTGTTTTCCAACATGAGGAGGTATTCTCCTTTTTTTCCATTCAGGAAGAGTTTATTTTTTTATGCCAACGTCACATGAACGCAGCATTTACTGCAGACCATTCAGGTCTCATCAGCGGAGCTCTGTCAACAAAAATATTTATGATATCAGGGCCAGTTGTCATGATATCGGACTTATCAGAATGACGTAATAATTTCCTGTTACCGGCCCGATGATTATAATGATAGTTATCGTGCACCCCTATGACTGACACATAACTACCCGGTGGTCATTTTCAGTGAAATCCAGCACTCACTAGAAGTGTTCAAAGTGTTGCTCCACAAATAGGTGAGTTCACAGTGACCACATCCATGCAGGGCTCAAGCCCTGGATTATGTGGATTATTTCTAATGGATTATTTCTAATAGACAACAATTAAGGATCGTTTTGTTTATCTTAAAGTGGATTAAACAGAGCGATGCTGAGCACCCAAAAATGATGTATAATTTTTTCCTATTAACTCAGAGCGAGACCGAGATTGAACTGGGCTCTCTGCTTCGACAAGACTTCCAGGGTCTTCACAACGAGTTGCTGCTGCGTTTGGGAGAACATTACCAACAGGTGGGCACAGACATTTCCCTTCAACATTAAATCTAATTTACTTCTTGTTTTTTTTTAATGAAGCGCTTGAATATTATCAGGGATATTTTTTTTGATAGGTTTTTAATGGTTTGGCCATTTTGGCCTCCTTTGCATCCAATGATGATCCATACCAGGGTCCCCGAGACATCACCACCCCTGAACTTATGGTACACATCATATTCTTTATTTCAATTAATTATGCCTACAAAATTTGTTGCGGTTGACCATTTTAACAGTTCATCATAACAGTATTCAGTGTATATCTCCTCTTTTCTAGGCTGACTACTTGCAGCCGAAGCTGCTGGGGATTCTCGCCTTCTTCAACATGCAGCTGCTCAGCTCCAGTGTAGGGGAGAAGGACCGCAAAAAATTGGTGAGTCCTCCGATAATCGTTAATTACAGTCTTGCTGGAATGTTTTTCAATGGCGGTCAAAATTGATTTTGTTTTTCTGCCACAAGTCTGTGTAGTTTGTATAGCTTAATAATAAAAGTCTCTTACTCCTCTCTGTTCAGACTTTGATGAGTGTAATGGCTCTAATGCGCCTGATGGGCTCCAAACACATCAGCTCTGTCAGACTGAAGATGATGACGACGCTCCGCACTGGACTCCGTTACAGAGAAGACTTCCCTCTGCTTTGTTGCCAGTAAGTAGACCAAACCTCTCATCCTAACTACCTCTTTAATTATCAAGATGGACATGGGATCTATGAATGTATTTTTAAAAAAACAATTAAAGCCCATAAAAAATACAAATGTTTATCATTATTACCCAGAAAACTTTATTCTTTTTTTTTTATATATATAAGTATGTTGAATCATATGTTCATGTTTTTTTTATTTTCTTTGAACAGGACGTGGGAGTGTTTTGTGAGAAGTGTGGAGCCTTCACATCTTGGGCCTCTGCTGAGTCATGTTATTGTTGCTCTGCTCCCTCTGATCCCACTTCAGCCTAAAGAAACTACCGCTATAATTCACTTCCTCATCATCGACAACAGGTGATGTTCAAAAAGACAAATTTACGCATATTAAAACTTGATGTGATAGTTTCTTAGTCGTAGATTTAACTCTGTTTTCATGTTTTTACCTGAAACACTTGTCTTCTTGTCCAGCACTTCAGTCAGCTTTGCTTATATCAATCTGTTACAGGGAGGAGGTCAACGACTACCTTCACGAGATTTATTTTCTACCAGACCATCCTGAGCTAAAAGACATTCACACAGTTCTGCAAAATTACAAAAAGGTTTGTTTGAAGGTCATGATAATGGTGATCATGATAGAGGGGAAGGTGTCAAAGTTATTGTTTGACAGTTTGACAGTCATTCATTTAGTTTGTTCTTTTTTCACCTAGCTGACCGCCAGCAGCAGTGACTTAGCTGCAGCGCTGCAACTTTCAATGAGAGCCGTTCAGCATGAGAACGTTGACGTACGGATCCACGCACTTACCAGCCTCAGGGACATGATGCACAGCAAGCAGGTACGCAAACACTCGTATGAAAGTGGTATGGTAAAGTAACATCTGTACCCTCTGAGACAATCACAGTACATTTAAAGATAAATCAAGGGATGAAATCAATAAATAATGGCAATTATGCTCTTTTTCTATAGACACTGAAGGTGCATTTATGCACCTTGTATCATGTATTGTACAGAAATCGAGTTACAGCAAATGCATGGCTCCTCTGCTGCTGTTAGGTTTAATGCAGTGGTTGCTTTGATACCGTATTATTGATGTGTCTGTGTGTTGTGGGCTGCAGGAGTGGCTGCTGCGGGAGGTTTGTGCGAGTGAAGCGGTAGAGCCGGTCATCTCCAACTTGGTGTCTGTGCTGCTGAAGGGCTGCCAGGACTCGTCCCCAGAGGCCAGGCTCCTCTGTGGGGAGTGTCTGGGTGAGCTGGGAGCCGTGGATCCTGGACGCCTGGACCTATCTTACACACACACCCACGGCGACAGCAACACCTTTGTGGTAAGTAACTCCTGAATGCTTAGAAATGATCAGGTTTTAAGTTTCAAAGATATTTTTTTTTTTTTATTTTACAATTTTGCAGATTTATTTCAAACTATTTTAGAATTATAAAGAATTTTGTGACGATTTTTCCAGATTCAGGAAAAGTCTTTGACCTCATATCCATCAGCATTTAAACACAATGATCTCACTATTGTCTTTTAACATGCAATAATCTATGTATATTTGTCTTATCATACAAAAAATGTGCATTTTTTTGTATGATAAGACAAATATACATAGATTATTACAAGATAAGCTCATCATATAAAATATCAGGGCTTATTATCAGAGATTATTTGACCCAGAATAATCCAAATGTTATTTAATTGTAAATTATATTTTTTTTCCCCATGACAGAGTGGAGTTGATGATCCCAACTTTGCTTACGATTTGCTGACTGAACTGATTAGAACTTTTCTGGCTTATGCTGATGATGTGCGAGCCCAGGACTCAGCTGCATATGCAATTCAGGTGATCACATCACACTGGCACACATATATTTTTTCTCTGGATCCATTTATGATCTTTTTTTTTAACTTGCATTTTGTTTTTAATGTGCTTGTGGGTGTTTTCATGTGTCCTGTAGGAACTGCTGTCTATATTTGAGTGTCGTGAGGGAAGAACTGACTCACCAGGCCGCCGTTTGTGGAGGAGATTTCCAGAACATATTCAAGAAATCCTGGAGCCTCACCTCAACAGCAGGTTCATACTTCATAGAATTAAATACATTGCGTACATACATCCCAGTCTTAGGATATGATGTCATTTGCTATTTCTTCCTATTCTTTGTAACCACAGATATAAGAGCAGTCAGAAGGAGGTAAACTGGTCCAAACTAAAGAAGCCAGTGTATCTCAGCAACAGAGGCAGCAAGTTTTCTGACTGGTCTGCCACTTGGGCCGGATACCTCATCAGCAAGGTTCACAGATCACATGAGCAGTCAAACTTCCAAACTTTCCTTCTTAAACTGTATAACTTGTTTCTTCATGAGTATGGGTGGTTGTTTCTGTGTGCTCCAGGTGAGACATGAGTTGGCCAGCAAGGTGTTCAAATGCTGTATCTTCATCATTAAACATGATTATAAAGTCACGATCTACCTGCTGCCACATATCCTGCTCTACATGCTGCTTGGCTGCACACCTGGAGAGCAACAAGAGGTGAGAATACGTCTGTGTCACTTACCCTTGCAGAATAAGTTAATACGGGTTTTTTCAAGTCTCTTTTATATTTGTCTCATTTTCTGCTCTTTTTTTTTTTTCCTTTTTCTAAGGTAACAGAGGAGATGTTGGCTGTGCTGACAGAGGGCGATGGACGAGGACGGGGCAGCGTCCTAGATACGGCCTCCAGCTTATCACAGCTCAGTTCTCAGACCGTGTTCAGCATGTTGTCACACCTCACCCAGTGGAGCCGCCACATCCTCTCCTCCAAGCCCAAAGTCAGTGGTAAGAGAGTTATAACTCTTTATAAGGGTAGAGCTGATTCTGTTTAAACAATTTACAACTATAGTTTGATGATGTTGGAGGTAAAAACTATATCTATTGTTGCAGAGAGTGGGGATTATCAGCGGGTGGTGGCCTTCCTGAAGGGCATACCACAGGATGTTATGGCCAAAGCCTGTCTACGATCTAAAGCATACACTCGTGCCCTGATGCACTTTGAAGCTTATATCCTAGAAAACAAAGAGAACATCCAAGACCATCTCACCTTCCTTCAGGTCAGACCGATTCAGGACTACATCTCATTGTGTGAAATTAATAACAGATGCATCCTTCTGAAATTTGATATGATGATTCACTGTTACAGACACTGTATGCTGCCATGCATGAGCCTGATGGAGTGAGGGGTGTCAACGCCCTGAGAAGAGAGGAACCATCACTACGGGAACAGATACTTGAGCATGAGAGCATCGGCCTGCTCCGAGACGCCACAGCCTGCTATGACCGGGCCATACAGCTGGAGTCAGACCAGGTATTTATTTGCAAACATACACAAATTCATCCTAAAACATATAAAGAATTATTTTGCATCCTCAACGCATTTTACTTTCTTGTTCTTTTTAACTTTTCCCTCAAATAGTTTATTATAATGTTGGTTTTTTTAAAGAAAAAAAAAACAGTTGAAATGTTTTAAAATAATTCTCCAGATTGGTCACTATCATGGAGTGATGACTTCTATGCTTGGCCTGGGACAGCTCTCCACAGTCATTACACAGGTTAACGGAGTACTGGCCAACAAGTAAGACCTCTTACACTTATTTTAAGTTAACCTTTTTCTCATCAGTGCTGCTTTTGGATTTAAGTGAAACCTGCTTTGTTTATACTTCTCAAGGCACCAGTGGAAGTCAGAGCTGAATACTTACAGAGTGGAGGCAGCCTGGAAGCTTGGAAAGTGGGATTTTCTGGAAGAATATTTGAGTTCAGGTAATGGGAAACATGAACTCTTTAAAAATTGGCACCTTGAGCTAATTGTTACTTTAATATCAACAGCCCTGCCTAAAGTATTTTGTGTCTCCAGACCAGCAGTCAAGTACTTGGGGCGTGCAGCTCGGCCAGTTGCTGCTGTCAGCAAAGAAGAAGGATGCTGAGACCTTCTATGAGAAGCTGAAGCTGGTGAGGAAGGAGCAGGTCGTCCCTCTGTCTGCTGCCAGTTATGAGTGCGGAACCTACCAACGAGGATACGAGTATATTGTCAGGTCTGTGGTTGGAATTGGTTTTACCTTCTTGTGTTTTTCTTTTTAACTTGAGATTCTAAAAACAGTATATGTGTGTTTAGGCTCCACATGCTCAGTGAGATGGAGCACTCTTTCACTGAACTGCAGAAACATAGACGGGGCTCTACCCCAAGCCTGCCTCCTCATTGGTCAGACCGGCTGGAGATGACTCAAAACTCCTTCAGGGCCAAGGAGCCGATCCTTGCCCTCCGTCGTGCCCTGCTCAGCCTGGATCCACAGTAAGAAAGTAGAAACATCTGCAAACACTGTCACATTGTTGCATCTTTTAGTTAAATGATCTGAACAGTCTCATTATTTTATTACAAGTGTTAGTCCTCTCTTTATACTACTGAGACATAGCTCAGGAAACGATGACATAGGGAAAGTGTGTTGTATGGCAGTAAATCAATGCATCTGATGTGTGTTTAAAGACTTTTAGCAAGATCTTTTAATGTCATAGCCGAATCCTTTGCCTCAACTCTTACTACCTCACAAGGCAGTCAGCTGTCTTCCTCAGCCATCTAAAGCATGTAGTTGACAACATGTAATGATGATTGTACTCGTTCATCCAATCTTAGTGGTTGTGCAGTTTGTCTTTCACTTAATGTAGTTGCTTATTTTCTTTCCCCTGCAGCAGGGTCAATCTTAAATTTGTCAGTAAGCAGTGGCTATCTCCCTCATGCTCTGCAGGCCTGGCTGTCAGGAGCTGGTAGGGGAGTGCTGGTTACAGAGTGCTCGAGTAGCCAGAAAGGCTGGACACCACCAGACAGCCTTCAACGCTCTTCTGAACGCAGATAATACACACCTGGCTGAGCTGGTCACAGAGAAAGCCAAGTGGCTCTGGTCAAAGGTAGAGATACAATTTGTAATTTCATCCAAAGTATGAAGCAGGTTGTCTTAAAACGTTGCATCCAGTACAATCATCTCTTGGGTGATATTTTGTGTCTTGCAGGAGGAACTGCTTCATTTAAATGTATCAAACAGCGTCTGCTGTCGTTTACCTAATTTATAAGCTCTTTACAGTTTTCTTCTTCTGCAACAGAGATGTGGTTTTTATACGTGTCGCATGGCAACACTTTCAAGCTCTTCTTTTTTGGTCTTTGATCAGGGTGATGTACACCAGGCCCTGATTGTCCTGCAGAAAGGTGTGGCACAGTGTTTCCCTGATGATCAGCCCCTGACAGACCCTCGCCGCCTGCAGACTAAAGGCAAAGCCATGCTGCTGGTGGGGCGCTTCATGGAGGAGACGGCTAACTTTGAGTCCAATGCCATCATGAAGGCATACAGGGTATCAACCTTAATGCGCTATTAATTGGTTTACCTAACATGCTAATGCTTTGGTAAAATCGATATAAAGAATACATCAATGTTAGACTTTAAAAATGTACTCGGTACTTTTTGGATTATCTAAAGTATCATTTTTCCCAATTTCACAGCATCCTTTTTTACTTGCCTTTGAAAAATGTCCTGTTTTTTTTTATTTGTTTTTAAGGATGTGACCAATCTCCTGCCAGAGTGGGAGGATGGAAACTTCTACCTTGCCAAGTACTACGACAAAGTGATGCCAATGGTGACTGATAACAAGCTGGAAAAACAGGGGAACCTCATTCGATACATCGTCACATTCTTTGGAAAGTATGTTATTGTTTCTTCCCACTCGTATCCAGACCCGTCAGTCGATTTATATTCTTGATTTATATTCAACTATTTAGTTTTTTTGTCAGCATTATATTTATAAACCCCCTCTTCTCAGAGCCCTGCAGTTTGGAAACCAGTATATCTATCAGGCCATGCCTCGCATGCTGTCTCTCTGGTTGGATTTTGGAGCCAAAGTTTGTGAATGTGAGAAAGGTGGGTGGCAACAGAGACTCAACTACTTCCTGTGTCTGTATTTTCACTTAATTGATATTATAATAGATTTAACCTACACAAATATATCCCTCCTCCACAGCTGGGCGAGCAGACAGACAGATGCGACAGGAACTTGGTAAAATCAACACAGTCGTCAGTGAGCACTGCTCAAACTTGGCGCCATACCAGTTCCTCACCGCCTTCTCTCAGCTCATCTCCAGGGTGTGCCACTCTAGTGATGAGGTTTTCACTGTTCTCATGACTATTGTGGCCAAAGTGTTCCTCGCATACCCTCAACAGGCTATGTGGCTGATGACTGCTGTGTGTAAGGTAGGTTTGGGGGAGGTTCAAATCATTTTTTGTGATTATTTGAACAGCTGTTTTGTCAACACTAGAAAAAAAAAAAAGTTCCATCTGCACACTTTGTTTTTCAGTCTTCCTACCCCATGCGTATGAACCGCTGTAACCAGATCCTTAAGAAAGCCATCAGCCTTAAACAGTCTCTGGAGAAATTTATCGGAGATGCCACCAGACTGACTGACAAGCTGCTGGAGCTCTGCAACAAGCCGGTACACGCACAAACACACACACAGACATATATTACATGGAATTGGGATAAAAATTCTATGCAGTGATTTCGAATTCCAAGCCCTACTGTGTGCATTCATCTTTTAATTCAAGATGAGACATTTTTAATGACTGCCAAAAAGGATTACTGCATATAAATGTAAATTTATAAAGACGTAAAGCATGCAGTCCCACTATTTTAAGGCGCTTTTTATTTGATAAATGTTTATGTTTTCATGGTCGGTTTCAATGTGGAGCCAGTTAATTATACATTAAAAAAGATATTAAAGTATTTCATCAGCTCAGCATTTCTTTGTACCATTTTATTGGTTAAAAAAATGTAACTAATTAAAAGTTAAGTAATCCTCTTAAAAAAAAAAACAGTCTTGCTGTAATTAGAAGTAGGTAGAAGCATGAATGAAAATTGTAATGTTGACAGCCATAACTGAATGTGTCTCTTCAGGTGGATGGTAACTGCACCACCCTCAGCATGAGCATCCACTTCAAGCAGCTAAAACGTCTGGTGGAGGAGCCAACCTTCAGCCAGATCCTGATCCCGCTGCAGTCCGTCCTCATCCCCACATTGCCATCGACCGGCGGAGCAAACACAAAGCACGATGCCTTCCCCGGACACTGGGCCTACCTCGATGGCTTTGAAGATGCTGTAAGTGAAAGGGTCTTGAGTAAAATGGTCCATCTGTATGAGATGTTTAGCATGAAAGAAGACCAGCGTCTCACCGGGGACCCGTCTTCAAATGGTAACGGCCTTGTTTGTTTGTGTAGGTGGAGATTTTGGCCTCACTACAGAAGCCAAAGAAGATAAGTCTGAAGGGCTCCGATGGCCGGAGCTACACCATGATGTGCAAACCCAAAGATGATCTCAGGAAAGACTGCAGGCTCATGGAGTTCAACTGCCTTATAAACAAGGTTTGTGAGATTTGACTGGGTTAATGGGTTACCACACCTGTACAGTCTCAGATATTCCCTGTATATACTCTCTCTCTCTCTCTCTCTTTGCATATATATATATATATATATATATATATATATATATATATGAACTGAAAAATTTTAAACCACAAAGATTAGATTAAATGCCAAATTGTTGCATGGATCTCATTTGATTGTGAAGTCGAAAGAAAGAGCTGCCTCTCTGGTGCATCTTCATGCTTTCTGTGTGTTTAGTGCCTACGTAAAGATGCTGAGTCGAGGCGGCGAGAGCTACATATCCGCACCTATGCAGTGATTCCCCTCAATGAGGAGTGTGGCATCATCGAATGGGTCAACAACACCGCTGGATTGCGACACATCCTCACCAAGCTGTACAAAGAGAAAGGTTAGTTTATGAAAAAAAAGTCTCGAATTTAAAAGTGGAGATAAGCTGTTAAATGTGCTGAATTATTTTAATGGTTCATGTCTGTATTTTTTAAGGTGTATACCTATCAGGTAAAGAGCTGAGGAAGCTTATTCTACCAAAGACAGCTCCTTTTGAGGAGAAACTACGTATCCACAAGGAAGTACTTTGTGCTCGACATCCCCCCGTCTTCCATGAATGGTTCCTTCGAACGTTCCCTGACCCCACATCATGGTGTGCTACAACAATTACAATATTTAAATTTGTGTGTGTGTGTGAACAAGCTTTAGAGAAGCCGTTTAACTTCCTTTTCCCTGGGTTTTTGTCTGTTTTGTGTATCCCTGGGTGTGTATTTACAGGTACAGCAGTCGCTCTGCATACTGCCGCTCCACAGCTGTGATGTCCATGGTTGGGTACATTCTGGGTCTGGGAGATCGCCATGGAGAAAATATCCTCTTTGACTCTTTCACTGGCGAATGTGTTCATGTTGACTTCAACTGCCTCTTTAACAAGGTTTGTCTAGTATTTTCTTTAGGTACTATAGATTATAGTTTTTAGGTATTATTTTTCCACTGGGCTGCCTCTCCCTCCTGAATTTCTCTCATGCGGTTCTCTTTCTTTCCACTA
The DNA here is from genome assembly GCA_028567055.1 of Leptatherina wallacei. Taxonomy (NCBI): domain Eukaryota; kingdom Metazoa; phylum Chordata; class Actinopteri; order Atheriniformes; family Atherinidae; genus Leptatherina; species Leptatherina wallacei. The sequence goes on from JAOXYM010000021.1 coordinate 17,166,005, forward strand.
GGGGGAGACATTTGACGTCCCAGAGGTGGTTCCCTTCCGTCTGACCCAAAACATGGTCCACGCCATGGGACCCATGGGTACTGAAGGCCTGTTTCGGCAGGCCTGTGAGGTCACACTAAGACTAATGAGAGACCAGAGAGAGCCACTCATGAGGTAGGCTCATTACAGTTTTCAGATAATGATGTTAAACGTTCTTTAATAACAATACCCAAACAAGAACAAGACAATATTTGTTAATATATTAAGAATTCACTCTATTCTTTGCATGATCACACTTTAAAAAGTTTTTTTCTGCCATGATTTATTCTTTATTTATTTATTTTCCGTCTAAGTGTGCTTAAGACCTTCCTTCATGACCCCCTGGTGGAGTGGAGCAAACAAGCCAAAGGAGTATCAAAAATCCAGGCTAATGAAACAGGAGAGATTGTGAATGAAAAGGTGTGTACTTTTCTTTAATTGTGTTTTCATTCAAACAGGGCAGCATGGAAGTTTGATCTAACCTATATGTGCCAACATCTTTGCTGATACTTTTAATTCCTCATGTAGCTTTGCTTATATTTCTCATTTTTGCCAGGCTAAAACCCATGTGTGTGACATTGAGCAGCGTTTGCAGGGGGTGATAAAGAGCAGGAATAAAGTTCTGGGTCTGCCTCTGTCAATAGAAGGACATGTGCACTACCTCATCCAAGAATCCACAGATGACAAAATGCTCTGTCAGATGTATTTGGGTTGGGGCCCGTACCTGTAGGAACACTCCCATGTGTGAACTCTGATGGGAAGCCTTCCAGACCTCTCCAACTTGTGCACTTTGACTTTTTAGTTGAAAAAAAATCTGGAAAATTCAATGTTTGTTCTGAAGTTTCCTGTTTTTTAAGTTGTATGAATGGGCTTTTTTCCCATTATGTTCTCTTATAATAAAGAATGTAGTTGTTGGTAAACGTGTTAAGCGTCTTCTAATCTCTTAACCTTCCTTAGAGGCAGCCAGGCTGTCAGCTGATTGGTTTAATCCTCTATCTTTCTGTTTCTCTCCTGCTCACACCCAGTCTGGCTGTTCACCTTTTTTTTCCTCACACAATATTTGTTTCAGATGTTAGAAGAGTACTGGCTTACAGTAGCTGAGTGAAGTAGCTGGCATATATTTTTGTAGTTCAGTCATGCATTCAGACACCCAGAGAGTCACTGTGTTTTTTATTATTACTTTTCTTCTTTTTGTCAATGCGTGGCTGTTTTTCCAACTAACTTTGGGATAGGAGCATAATTCCTGTTACAAATCAAGAGGAGCTGCTGAGACAAACACAGATGGAATACCCCCCCCCCCTTTTTTTTTTCCTATTTCATTTTTGGGGGGGTGCCGTGACTTTTTTTGTTTGCTTATTTAAATTTTCACATTCTCCATGATGCGGATAGAAACAAATTAGCAGCCAAAGAATTGTTTAAATCTTGATCACCTTCTACAACTGATGTATGTTTAATTGTAATCTCATTATTTTAGAATCATTTTGAGAAATTAGGATTTAATTCTGACAATTCTGGACCGGAAGTGATGGGTAATCACGATTATTGGTAACTTAAATTCTGATTTTAATAATTTTAAGCAGTTAATAGCATCTATTGAACGTCCAAAAGACTCCATTGTATCAGCTGTCAATCAAACTATTGCTCCAAATAATCTGGTCACCAACATTTCAGTGAAGCTAGCGTTGGTGGTAGCAGATTAAAAGAGACAAGATAACGCGACAAGTGGCCGTCATATCTCTGGCTGTTTTTATTTAGCCGAACCGAGACTACGTTTTAAATCAGCCCTGAGAAACAGAGTCAACTCTGCTACAGGCAGATGAAGGAATCACCATGAAGGATGATTAAAATGAGCATCACACAGGTGCTTGGAGCGCTTGCGTCGTCTTCGCGTGCACGCCTGGTCGTCGGTGTTCACGGTTAGCACGTTGAGGCTATGTCCAGGTCAGCTGGACGTTGTTGTCGTTGTCATTTGGTTTATTTCTGCTAGCTTAGCCCGGTCCTGCGGGGACGTTCATGTCTGCTGGTCCCCCGGGGACAGCGCGCGCGACCTTGAAGACGCAATTATGGATCTGACGCGGTTGGCTGTGGATGCTGGTCAGTTCATCAACAGGGCTGTGCAGGTAAATGGTTAATATTAGTGGAACAGTTTGAAGGTTGGACGAACCGTAAAGATTAAGTCCGCTTTTTAAGCGGTTTCAGGTTGAACTAATGATGTTCTGTGATTTCGCTCCAGTATACCGGAGAAAGTCTTGGCCAGGCCGAGAAGACTGACCTGGACCCCCGGCTGGAGGAGCTCCTGACCCGGGCGGACGCCACAAAGACCTGGACGGACCAGATAATCTCACAAACTGAGGTTTTACTGCAGCCTAGTCCAGGTGTGACACCAAGTATTTTCTTTTAACAAAATCATTGCACTGCACATTGAGGTCCAACTGATTTGTGGTATGTTTTGTATACATCCCTGATGCTTAGGGGTGGAAAAGTTATTTCATTGTGGAAAAAAAACTACTTGCGTTATTTATTGTTTATGGAGGAAAAACTACCTAACAGAAATGAAAGAAAGAAGACATGGAAATTTCCATTACACAGAATATTATTATGATTAAGTTTGACACCTATTTGACATCATAAACTGCACAAGCCAACTATTTTATGTTGATATATTTGTAAATGCATGGAATAATGTTTACAGTACACAATTATTTAAAAATTCTGAAATGTATATGGGCTAAAAGCGTCACTTAAATCTTGGCTTAATTTGGTGGTATTCCTTTCTAAACTAGAGGAAGGGTTTAGGAAATACAACTCTTATCAGATCTATAACTTTATAGACTTAAAACATAATTGGTCCGTCAACTCAAAAAATGCCATGGACAGCTGAAGACTATTCCTATGACTAGACTATTGTCTTTTTTTTTCTTTTATTAATGTGATAAGTTAAGGGTCTGTGGATGATTTTAAGTGTGAACCAAATATTTCTGTCCCTAGATTAAGAAAAACGAATGACAAACCATTTTTGAGAAGCTTTACAGCCTGTACAGCTTTAATCAACCTCCTGATGAAACCATAATTTATAAGAGCTGGAACTCCTAGTAAATGGATAAGACACAAGCCATATAACCCGCTCCCCATGTTGTTTTAAGGGGTAAAGAAGCACAAGGTGCACATGTATATTTGATTTGTTAAACATTTTGTCCTCAGACACGTGATCTTGTTTACATCAGGGCCTCTTACCCACTACTACACAATTATGTCCTATGAAAACCTCCTGAAAGGCTGTGAATGTATACTACTGGGACCCATTGTTTCAGTTTGCTCTCTAATGCATACATACATCATCTGTGAGCTCATCTGTTTACTTTGACTGTAATTGGCATGTTCAGATGAATAGAGAGGCTTATTCTTTAGCCTGCTTGAATCCAGTTACTTAAGCTGATGGAGTTATGAGTAGATGCAGTCTGCCATCTATCAAATAAGTGGACCGGTCAGCTGCCAGCAGCATTACAGATATATTTTTAGATCATTGTCTTTTTTTTTTCTTTCTATAGAGTGCTTTTAGACTCCCTGCAGGATCAGCTGTTTACCATCAGTATACTTCATGGGATTATTGCAGAGGAAGATGAAAGCAGATGCACATTTTACAAAATGTTGCTTATTAATGTTTGCCCATTAGAATAAAGTATTGGGCTTCCACAGCGGGTGTAAAATGGGCCCCTGAACCCTAATTTATGACCCCATCATTAACAGGAGCTCGGTTAGAGGACCGGCTTTACGAGCATCTGGAGTGGAGCATCCCACCTCGACCGCGTGTAAATGAGTTACTGGGAGATCACATGACCGAGGCTGGGATGGAGATTGGCTCAAACACACCTTACGGTGAGTGTCTCCAAGCATGTGCATAACTGTCAATATGTAAATATTTGGATAGGTATTTGCATAATAACATCTTTTGTAGTTTTTCTTCTTTTAAGTTGATGTGATAAAATGCTGACATTATATCCTGTTTGCACGTTTGTGTTCAGGAACAGCACTGGTAAGGTGCGGAGAGGCCCAGAAGCAACTAGGAGAGGTGGAGAGGAAGTTTGTCCAAAGCACCAACATTCACTTTCTCACTCCTCTGCGGAGTTTCACTGAAGGGGAATACACAGCCATACAGGTGAAACAAATATATCCCACATACGCTCCTTATCCCTATCTCTTTCTTTTTCTGCTCTCGTTTGTTAATGAGCTGCTAGCATTGTTAACAAGTCTCTTTATTTTGTAGAATGAGCGTAAGATGTTGGTGAACAAGCGTTTGGACTTGGACATTGCCAAGAGCAGGCTGAGGAAAGCCCACGAGGCTGACCGAGAGGCCAGAGTGAGTTACAATCACGGTTCACCTAAAATGCTTTGAAATCCCTGTGATATCATTAAGACGACAATCAAAGCAACAAGATTTGGAAATCTGATAAGACTACGTTACGTATTTTTCATCCCTCCTGCCTCCTTTCTCTTCTCGTTTTGTCAGAACCTGAATGCGAACCCTTTGGACGTAGACTACGTGTCTCAAGTCTCCTACATGTTCAGCTTCCTGCGTGTTAAATGGCTAAAGGTCAGCGGTTGTTTAAAGGACCATTAATGCTGACTGACTCAGATTCATTTATGTTTTGTTTTTAACAATTTTTTGTTCTTTGTTTTTCTTTCCCCCCCCCCAACAGATATGGGCTCAAGAAATCTCTCAGGTATCATGTCTATCTTTGAGTGCCCATGATAAAGCAATATTTCAGGTGTTGACAGTTTTGCATGAATGTAGATATGAAGCTTCAGTACGAGTGACAGTAAAACTGTTTTCCATTTCTAGCTTACAGTCCCATTCCATCAAAAAGGCAAACAAATGATGATGATGTCATGTTGCAGCATAGCGGCCCACACAACAGGAAATAACTACATTTACAAATACTCTGCATCTTGTGTAGATCGAGTAAGCTGTGGGTGGATAACTGATGTTTCCTGTCAGCAGAATTACAAAATGAATGTAATGTTAACAAAATGATTTTAATACAAATGAGAAATGCATTTTTAACATATTCTCATTTGAATGTCATTAAAAATCTGCTTAACTATCACAGTGCAACCTAAAAGTGCCCTGTCTGGTTGTACTTATCTCAGATACTCGTGCAATTAAGCAGTTATGTAACTGAATATGGGTCTGTTATCAGAACAGACAGCACTTTCTTCTTATCGTCTTGTATTGTTCATTTGGACTTGAGCTCAGCCAGTATTACGAATGGGATTTTGTTTCTGCGGAGATTAAATTTACAGAAAGCAATACATGTGAATGCATTAAGCATTAACTACTGAGGGTGTGTATGTGTGTGTAGGCAGAGATGGAGCTGAGGATCTGTCAGAGTCTTTTCGATCGACAGTCAGAAATGATAAGACGAGTTCTGGAAGGAATCAGCGACACTCATGTATGTGCAGACAAATGTTCAAACACACACACACACTGTGAAGCAGCTAATATTATTCATTTCTTCTGACAATTTTTTTCTACTGCTCAGAGTTTTTGTGTCAGATCCAAATACTGTCATGGTGCTCCATCTGTCTTGTGTTTCATTTGAGTTTTCTTTTTCTTAATCCCCCCCCCCCCCCCAGACCAACCACATGCAGAACCTTATGGACTTTGTGGATGATCAGGCCTCTTACTTTGCTCAGTGCAACCAACAATCTCAGGAACTTCGAAAACAGCTTGCCAGGTCTGTTTAATCTCATTCACAACTTTAAAAAAAATTGCCTTGAAAAACTAGACTGATGCCTTGAATAAAAATAATGCTAACACTCTTATAAACAGCTTGACAAGTTATTCAGAATTGTGGTTTTACATTAATGAAGTTATATGAAAAATGAAGGACACAGGAGAAACAAGGCTGTGTCCAAACAGAAATGTCTCATAGATATAAAACCCAAGTATGATTCAGAAACACATCATCTGATGCACTGATGGGGTTTATTTTTTATATATATTTTATATGCCACTGTAATTGATTTTACAGAGGGTTTTCCTCTAGTTAGTAGATGCCCAGGTTCACTACAAAGATGTATTTATAGGGCAAACTCTGGACATCTGTCCTCAAAAAAGGCTATTGAAAATATTTTATTATTTGAAAATTAATGTTTACATTTTATAACTTTTTTTTTTTTCTTTGCAGCATTCCAACTGTCTTCTGCTCCAATAACTGGCAATCAGTAGCTAATAATGCTAGTAATCAGCCATCAACAAGCAGCCATGTAGCTAATGAGCCTCTCGGGTTAAATGAGATCACTCCGATGCCCGTAAACGTCCACCAACTTCCAGACTTCAACCAGGACTCATGGACTGTAAATTCATTTCCCAAAGCTGAACTCCAACCCAACCACACAAACAACAATAACAACACTTTATCTACTCACAGCCGGGCAAACGGTCACCATTTAGCCGTTACCGGCCCGTCATCCCACAGCCAAACATTCAATCAAGCCATTACATCAAAACAAAGAGACGAGCCACAAGCACCCAGCTGCACGAGCAGTTCATGCGAGACGACTAACAGACCGGCTGCTGCTGCTCCACCTTCTACTCGGTCTGTCAGTGCAACAGCTTCAATAAACAATGGAGCCGGCCGAGTGACAACAGCAGCTTGCCCACCTTTACAACCCAATGAAACGCCAAGTGAGTCTCAGACTGCAAATTTAGTAGCTACTGAGACTGTGACGCCCAATGGTGTGGTAGCCGATCCCCAAACAACCAATGAAATTTGCGATCAGCCTGTTATTAGTGGAGAGGACGTCCAGAAGTCATCATCAGACAGACAGGATGTGGTTCAGTAGAAATATGGGTGTATTTGACAGCGTGTCAGCTGGTACTGACATTGTTTGGAGCTTTAGCTGGTTCTGTTGGTATCATGTACTCAGTCTGTAGTAGAAAGATATACAATCATTGTATAGTATTATGCGTCATGGCAAAGTAGTCTAATTAATCCCACAGGGAATATAATGTAAAGTGGTTGTAAAAGTGCTTTTAAAAAAAAAAAAGAAATTAAGAAAAGCACGATTTAGTGCCAGAATAATGTTAGCCTTTAATTATTTGTGTAATATTCATGTTGTCTGTAAACAATTGTTTATTCTGTCTTCACTTGTGGCAACAAAACAGAGTAGATCTTTATTTTTTACAATTTACCAAATGACTGGACTAATCAAAGCTTTGTGCCAAGTGTGTATGAGTTGTAGTTGTGAGTCTTTTAACTGCACTAATGGTCACAGGTTACTCAAACCTGTGACATGTTTAAAAAGAGGCATCTGTATGTTACTCTGCCGCCTCCTGACTCATGTTTCTGCAAGGTGAAGTCATTTTTCCATATGAAACAGTCATTCTTGCTGTATATATGTGTTGGGGAGCCCAAGAGGTGACAACACATCAGGTTAAACTGGATCTTTATGTGACCTCCTACGTACTCTGGGTGTTTCCTCATACACAAACTCAAGTCACATATTCATTTTTTTTTTTTTACCCTTTCACCCTCTTAAAGGCTTCATTGAGATGAAATGGGTTGAATTTTCCACGTCCAGATGTTGTTGATTTTCTTCTAGAGGGGAAGCCTTCTCCACTGTGATGTGTGTCCAATCTTGGGACCCTGGATGGAAAGACACACATGTAATGTAGCACTGGCCATACTGATGTAATCACCCACCAGCTAGATGCTTTTGTCCCAATATGTTAGGACGTTTGTGGGTTTGGAAAGCTACATTTTAAAACAATTCTTTTATTATCATATTGAACTAATGTCAGTGCCAGGTTGGAGGTTTAACTCCATTCTTGTGAACGTGTGGAAATAAATATGCAAACAGTGATGTCATACTAAACCAAATCAAGTGTGGAGTATATCTTTGTTCTCCAAAAATGTTTGAGATTTCCTTGTTAAAATCAGCTGCACACCATTTGCTCATATAAGTTCCCACACAAGCCTTCTGATCTAGACTTGCAATCAGTTGCATTTTTAATCCCATCTGCAATGTTTTTAGTTAACCTTGATTACATGCCATGCTATTTATTTTACCAGCCACATAACAAAATAATGAGGCCTGATTGGGTATGACATAGACCACAACCTTTCATGCATTAAATGAGTTTCTCTTCTACTTTATCTCTTCCCTGCCTCCCGCTGTCCAAACAGATTACATCGATTACTCGCTGTTTGTGTGTTATTGAGATAAAATCAGCCAGGAGGCCTTTTGTTCAATAACACCATCAACACTTACATCACACCTCTAGATTAGCTCTGCATGATTGGAGGGGCTGGGTGTGCTGCAGCCACTTAAAGATGGATTAAATACTGCTACTTTTTCTCCTGTGACTCATAAAACGACAGATTCTCTTCAATCTGTCCTCGCTTGCGAATGAGTGTTCCTCTGAAAGTCCTCGTCACATTTCAACGTCACAACTTATTTTCATGTTTCTAGTATGCCGTCTCACACAGCATTGTACACGAAGGAAAAGGGGAAACTATAATGATGTTTTGCATGTCTGATGGATGAGTAATTTATGAAAGCAGACAAAGGAAATGGTTTGAATTATATTAGGCTTAGTCCTTTTCTAGCAGAGAGCCACAAACAAATTATAGATAGGTACAATAAAAAGGTTTAGATCTGTTCTCATTTAGCCAGACGTTGCCAGGCAAGTCCCATTAAGTTTGAAAACCTCTTCTGCAAATAAATCTGATTTGATTTTACAAACGTCAAATGTTTATATGGTTCCAGTGACCTCATAGCATTGCCTTTTTTCAATGGGTTTTTCGATAAGCACCGTTCCATCACAGATATCCAGTGATTATTGACTAGTAATAACTAGACTCTAGATATTTAAAATGGAAGAACTTCCTTATTGTAATGGTGTTGTATAAAATCCATAAATCAGATAATGTCATTGTGGATATCCGAAACTGAATGCCTGATATCACTAAAAAATGAGTCATCATTTGTACAGTGAAGAACTGGGTTTTGACCTGTGATATATAGGATTTGCATGTTCTTCCCATGTATGTGTGGGTTATCTCCGGGTACTCCCACTGTCCAAAGACATGCATATTAGTTTAGTAGGTCACTCTAAATTCCTCTAAACTTCTTCATTGGATCAAGCAGGTAAATAACATGGATGGATATCCACATATAAAGTATAGCTTTATACTATACGTTAAATCTAGTTTTAAGCTGTAGGCTGCAATAAAATGTGTATATATTTTGAAATACAATATCTACTGACTAAAATACAATATCTATATCTGTGTGTTCCCTGTAAGTCATTGTAATGTAACATAACTATATAGAACTCCATATTCATTGCAGAGAGAAAGTAAAAGTGGGCTCTGTTCATAACCTCAAGGTAGCCTACTTCCTTATTATATAATAATCAAAATTACTACTGCTACATAAACCAGCCTACTTCTTAAACAGATAAACATGAAGAGCAACCTCTACTTCAGCATCTTCCAAACACCCAAAAAAATCTAACTTTGCTCTGTGATTTCTGTTAAACCATGCCTGCTTCTGCAAAGGTCCAGGCCTTAAAGGCTAAACCAAAGTCATCAAGGCTTTCATTAAAGTCCATTGTTTGACAGCACGTTTTTTTTTTTGCTGTTTTTTTTTATCATATCTCCAAAGTTTCCTCTCCTCCCCTCCCCATCCCACACAATGGTGACAAATAAGGATACGCCCGAAAATACCACACAGTTCTCATAAACAGGCCTGTGTTGGCTGTCTTTGTCGCGTTAGTATGTGGTTTGTTAATCTGCGAGGTTCTGTTGCTGTTTTACGTCTGCTGCTTTTAGCTAATGTGAGTTCGCCTGACAACACCCAATGTCCCACTTTCCTTTGACTCCCAGGTTTTGTAAGGAAAAGGCAGTCAAAGGCATCTGTTTTCCTCTCTCTCTGGTCTGAAACAAACAAGAGAAATAAATACTCGACATAGAATCCATTTTTCATCATTTCCATCTCTTTTCCTCTTTGCCTGTCCATCTTCTCTCATGTCTTTATGTTTATCGTCTTCCCCCTCACTGCCAGCTGGGAGTGTTTTGGTTGACAGCTAAACTGTAGGTGTGGTGAGCAGGTGGGGGTGGTAAACAGCGTCTGGCGACTGCTGATGAATGTGACTCCTCAGACAAAGGAGACAGAGTTATGTGATGGTCTGATAAAAAGTTGACCTATAGAGGGATAAATGAGTGGAAATATATAAAACAAGATGAGAAAGCAACTAGGACAAAACTTGCAGCACCTGCAACTTCCAACACACTGATTCATGGCATTTGTTCTTGGATCCGGTTTAGTTTTATGTTATGGAAACTGGTCCAGAAAATGCCCTCCGAGTCAAAGTTTTTGTTGAATCAGGGACTCTTTTTTTTAATTTTCTTTTTTTTTAGCACATTTTTCCTGACCTTCTGTACATTTTCTCACCAACAATCCACCTCTTGATGCCTATCTCTCCTCTTCCTCCAACCTGTTCTATCCAGCTCTTCCTGCAGGTTGTCTCTTTTCCTGAGATAAATCTGCCCGCTTCGCTTCGCTTCACTCACACTGCTACAATTATAGCCCCCCAGACAGAGACGATCAGACCTACATGCTGCTGACATGCGCAGCGTGAAGAACCGTCTGGAGGTCTGCAGGGAGAAAGGTCAGGGTTTTTCCTCTGACCCTGACATGTCCTACTTCTGCGGCCGAATGCCTGCACCTGTTGACCAGAGTGCTCTGTCTATATGAACAAGGTTAGCACTTCCCACAAAGAATGCAATAAGATTGAATTCCTCTACATGGTCAATCAACACTGTCACCAGGCAACTAATTACTACCAGAGAGGGAATTTAGTTTGAAGTGGTAGTGCAGTAGGAGAAACAGTAGACACTGGTTTTGGATTTCACAATGTTTAACATGTATTACTTCTCACAAAGAAATCATAACATAGAGCCATTAATGCTGAAGCAAAAGGCAATTTATACGAGAAATATACAAGTAAATAGCTACCCTATGGATAATACAATATTAGTTCTCATTTAATTTAACAAGGGTTTTCTGAAATCTTCTAATCTGACATGAACATGAGGCATTTTTCTAAATACAAATTTCCACCATAGAAATTGAATAATATGAGATTCCAAGTTCTCATTTCACTTTGAGCTGAAACTTTTTAAAGATATTCTAGTTATCTCTCAAATAATCCCATTACTCAGAAAACTCTGAAAGAAATTTAATTTGGCCAAAATCTTGTTATGACTCAATGAAGTAAGAAATATACAGTTTATGAATAAATGTAACCATTCAAACCTTTGAGAATAGATTTGAGTAAAATTGGAACTGTACACCTTGGTGGATATGTTGTGAGTGCTATTTAACTATTGACTTTTGGCTAAGTAGATTAGAAAAAGATTTAGCAAAAACAGCCTTGAAAGGAAATTGAATACAAATACCCAGACATATACAGAGTATTACCTGAAAATGTCTTTTTCTGCCACTTTACTCCACTAGTCTGAAGGCAGGTAATATAATAAACATATCTTAATATCTAAATATTAATAGAAGTATTTCAGTTTTTAGTAGTGTTTCATTGAGAATTTAACAGACTTACAAACTCTGTTTTGTGCTCATTCATAAAACCTTATTCATAAACTAAGACTGTATCATTTTCTACTGATTAGCCGAAACAAATTAAACTTCGTAAAGCTAAAAGCTGCTGTGACTGTTGCATATTTGCAGATGAGTCACTAAGCCAGCGTCGTACTCTGTTATATTATAGCAGCACAGCGGTTGTTGTTGCTTTTTCTATCAAATATTACACTCTTCTTTGAAAGATAGTTCCTTTAAGCTAAATTCTTACCTTTAACCTAATATTTTGAAGTTAGTAAGTTGCTGAAAAGTTTTAGATTCTTCAGCCTCTGTTTCTTTTTTTAAAATCTACTTCGCTTTCCATTCCCCAGTTTCTTTAGTAACCGCATTTCCTTGTCAGTTTGACTTTTAACATTACCTCCATGGAAGTATTACTCACTTGGTCTCCACACCACCCCCCAGCTTTTCAGCGTCCTCCCTCCTTCTTCCCTCTTGCAGGGTTTATAAGTCGGCTCCCACACCAGTTGGTTTGTTGAGAAGAGCTTTGCATAAAGTGAAGGGGGTCCATAAGAAAGGAGAGCAGCTGGAGGGTGCAGTAACAGGGATTCTGGTGGATTGATCTTATATTTCCTTTTAAATGCACTTAAACCCAACATATCCAGAGACAAGCAGATATTGGAGCTCCATCATGCATGTGTTCAGGATCTGGCGTGTGCTTTGTGTGGTTGGTACCTTGGGCTCTTCTTTGTGTGTGAATGAGGTTGAATATGAAGGAAACTATGCAGACAACTATGACAACGAGATTTCTCAGGACCAACAGGGGGGTGAGTATTGTTTATATGTCCCTTTGTCTCATTTGTCCACTGCTTGTTTGAACAGATGGAGGATTGTAAAGAATTTATCCTCAGTTTCCATAGAAGCAATGCAATATTCTATCATTCATATAAATAATGATTATACAAGAAAATAGACCAGATTTTTTTCTTTACTTCTGGTGACATGCAAGATGTTCCAAAATATCATTCCACAAAGGTTATCCTTGATCTTGTTTCATTCATTTTTGCTGGGGGGGGGGGGGGGTTT
>JAOXYM010000021.1:17192104-17206064 GCA_028567055.1 Leptatherina wallacei
TATTTATGTATGTAGATATGCTGTGTGTGCGTTTTCTCTGTTAATTTTACTAGTTGTGTGTGTGTGTGTGTGTGTTTCAGTGAGGGAGGTAAAGGATGATGACTCCCTGCTTCACAAGTGAGGTTATAATGGACTGTAATGGGGCTTTTTTTTCTCAAGCCAACATAGCGCCCTGCTTCTCATACATTTTGCATCAGCACAGTTGCAGAAAGAAACAGAGAAGCGAGGGTGGGGGCGACCAGTGCAGGAGGAGAGGAGGCAAGGGGGAGACATGTGGGGAAAGAGGGGCATCAAAAAGGAAGTAGGTTTGAAAGAATAGCCTCAGGAGTGAAACTCTACTGGCAAGGTCAGAGGAAATCAAAAATAGGACAGGCTCACTGGCAAGAACAACCATGTACGGTAAATCTCGTTAACTCCGATGCTTTTGTGTCAAGAGGGACGAGACGTTATCATCAGCAAAGAACATTTGAGGCTTTCCAAATATGTTGCCTCATATTGAGGTTCTCTCTTTGTTCCTGGAGTGATAATCTGCTCCCTTCATTGTCTAAAACAGAGTTTTCTTTTCTGATGTTGCACTAGACAGCCTCTGTTTCCATGGATACAGCCCCAGGAAAAGTTTTCAGATTATACTGGATGCTGTAATTGAGAGTGTTTTGCATGCAAACAGGAGCTTTTTTATGCATGAATGTATACCACAGTTTCTCTTCAAAGCTCAAAATTGGGATGATGAGAACCCGGCACAGACGTCTGCTGGTTATATAACAAAAGACTGCAGCATGCATACTTTAGAATATTAAGGTAAAGTCTCTCAAGGAAACACTGGCAGAGGTTTGAATATGAAGCAGGTTTGAAATGCATTAACCTGAGCAGGTGTCGGCCAGTTATAGTTAAATGGATGAGACATTTTACGTGGAGGATAAAGGCAGAGGGAAGGATAAAAAGCTTGTCGAGCCAGAGAAAAAAAAAAGTCTGGAATAGTCTGCAACAGCCTGAACAGACAGACATCTTTTAAGGGAGCATACATGACAAAATGTAACATTCCATAGAAATATTGTTCCTACTATGTTAGTGTTGTGAGCCAGTTTAAGCACTTTTATAATACCAACCCAGAGATCCTAAAATTAGAGGAAATAGTATGCCACAAAAATTTATGACACATCTAATTACAATGTGCTGCGGCCTTCAGGTGCTTTCCTGCTCCAACACATCTGATTCAAAGTAAATAGATTGTCATGTTCTGTGCATGACCCTCAAAGATCAGAGCCGTCCATCCCTGTTGTTGCTTCTTATCCCATATGTGACGTTATAAGCAGGGTTTGTGTTTGGTAGGTGTTGGTTTTCTTTAGGTTTTGGCTGTTATCTACTGCCACAAGGTTGCTTGTGTTGTGTTCCAGGCCTCCAGCAAACAGTACTGTTTGACTGGTTAGTACTGGTTATATTTGCTGTCACTAAGTTGTGTTCAGTTGTGATTTAGGCATCTTCTAAACAGCCCCCGCCATCTGCTGAGACATTAAAAGTTGATGAGTAGGAGACTGGGCCGCCATATTTTACCTGTGACTCCTACATCGGTCTGCTGCTGTGAGCTGCCTCTACTGTTTTTGTCTTGTTGTTAGTTGTAAATATTGATTTTGTAATCTAAACTTGAATTTTTTTAAATCAATTTTTTCCCCAAAAGGTTGCTTTCATCTGGTTTTATTGCATTTTTGTGTGAATTGTGACTGTTGTGTTGCAGGGTTAGTTGGCTTGTCCTTGTAGACCTATGGGATGGAGGTAGTTTCTCACCATGGCTGCTCTTCCCCCTCATTTTTTATCTTTATTACGTGCAGTTTGTTTAGCATGTTTTCCTTTGTCCCAAACTGCATGCTTTTCTTCTTTTTTCTGTGTGATTATGTGTGTGTGTGTGCGCTCATGTGGGGAGCAGACAGGGTTAGTGAGTACTGTAGTAAGCATTCTTGTCCTCAGTCTGTGGCCACCTTTAAACATCCATTACATTGATTCTAGAGAATTGCCGTTTTAATTAATCATGGGTTTTATAATAGTAAACAATTAACCCTTTGTGAGTAATTAAAGTAATTAATCTGTTTCTTCTGCTCTAAATAAATATTGATCATCTAAGTTTATAGATTGAGAAGAATTGAGATTGCTTGCTGTTTGTATTGTGCAGTATCCTTTAACCAACGACCTTGCTTAAGTCAGCTACAGTAGAAACATTTTTTCTTTCCTCTTTTTGTGAACAAACAATATATTGACAAATTACTCATATAATAAACACAATTAATGAACAAGATCCTTCTTTTTCTTTCGAGCCCATCTAATTAATCTCTTTTCTTTCAGATATAGTTAACCCTGTTGTCTGCACACTGTTATTGTGAACTGTTTATCTTGTTCAGCTGGAAATGGAACAATGTGTTTTGTACTGATGAGCATTTTTCTCAGGAGTACTTTGCCTGAGAGGGCTGAGCTGAGTATTCAAGCTTTTTTTTTTTTTGTTTTCCCATGTAAATGATTCATGCAACTCCATGGAAAAACAGAACAAAAGACAACTGTTGAATTGATCTAAGGGGAAAACACTTTTGCTTCCTTGCGTGATTTTCTTTTGCAGCAGACATTTAAACTGACTTTTTAATTAAATGGCATGTCAGAAGAAAAAACTTCTTGAAACTTAAAACTTTTCTTCAATAGAAGTTAAATCAGATACTAGAGAGGTGAGTCATTTCACTGGTTAGGATCAAAAGAAAGTTGGGGAAATGTGGGTGGTGACTGTAAATCAGCAAGTCTGTGTCTGAAATGGCCTTTAACAGGGCTTTGAACTACACAGATTGATGCTGAAGCAAGAACATAATAAACTGAACATCTGCAAACACATAATTTGGCACAATACCAACTATAATAATGATTATTTAATGTCATTCTAATCTTTGAATAGCTTCTAAAATCATTGTACACCTGATTCCAAAACTACAGACAATGTTTAAGAAGGTTCAATGATACATTTTATGCATTTTCTTTTTACATTTCATGTAATGTTTTATGTAGCGCCTGTTGATTGCCTCGTTATATCACATATTCAATAATAATAATGTTATGTGTGTTTGTTGGGGAAAATAACCAAAAGGGAGGGATCTGGCAGCAGCTTTTAGGGGCAAAGCGTGCTGTTGCCATGGCAAACAACATTGCATCTATCAGATGAAACACCACCCAGAACATTTGCGTGTGTGCCTGTATTTGTGTTTGTGTGTGCCTCTGCATCACAGCCTTATCTATTTCAAAGATACCCAAAAAGGTGAGCACGGCAGAATTCTTATCAGCCTTTCTTTTTTCACTCTCTCCAACACAAGCACAGGCTCAATATGTAATGCAGGTGTTTGATATCCGCTTAATGACTCTGAAATGGGAGTAATATAATTAACCGAAGTCATTGCTTTCCCTGGCTGTCTCTACCTCCTTACCTATCAGGCCATAGTGAGCTAGAGTGAGTAATGTGAGCATATCCAGCCTCTGTTATTGGGTTTATGCACATCCAATTTCAGCCCTAGGACCTGGCAAATGATTTCAGCATGTGCACAAGCTCATTCTTTTTCTTTTGACCTCTCTATCTCTCCACATATGGTGGGAGAGAAAAAGCAAATTCTTGGGTTGAAGGTAATTTATGTACTGATGCATACATGTATGCTAAGCAAACTATTGTTTTGATCAATTATATCTTGTCAGTTTTGGAAACGTTCACTTTAAATTTAATGTTTGATATCGTGAAGAACTGATTGATTTGACTTAAAAAAAGAAAGAAATTAGCCTTTATAATCATTAAGTTTTCAAACAGTAATGTGGAACACTTATCTCGTCTGTGTCCTGTATGATAAGACATTAAATGGTTGGATAAAACAAAACACTCAAACATCCTATTGTGAGCTCTGCTGTGCATTTTTAAACATTTTTGGCTTAACTAGTCTGTAACTAGATTTATATATCATACGCATTGATAAGCTGCAGGTGTTTAAAGGGTTTATTATGTGTCAGGTTACTTGTGTCAGCCAGGATTATCTAAAGTTATGCTTGTCTAATATATTATACTTAGAAACAAGTACATTTCAATGTTAGTGAATATGTCAATTGTAAAGATTTTGTTATCCTAGAATAGATTGATAGATTGATTGGTGATAGATACCAAAATGAGGTCCAAAAGAGCTGTAAAATGACTACAAATAGAACAAAATAGTGACCAATGTAATAATATAAGACCAAAAATAAACCAAATGTAACACAAAACAAGTACAAGACATAAAATCTAAATACTAAAAGAAACAAAATGGTCAAAGGTGCAAAAAAGTCAACATGAAATACAAAGATACTAGAGCTGAAAAACAGACCATATGACTAAAATGAGACTACAGAGAGTTAACCATTATTTTTTGTTACTAGAAACATTTTCAAAAAGTGAAGCAAAGTTATACAAAGCTCTTGTTTGAGATACAAAACACCTACAAATTGTATACAATATAATATGCATTAATGTCTTGTTTTTCATGTGAGAGGAGACCCTTTACACATCTGTGCTCAGAGGCCACTGTTTCATGATGTTTGCATTACAGTTGAATTTCATGTTGTAATGTGTGTACTATCCCAAAGGATAGGCCTACATGTTTGTGTGTGTTTCATAGTCATTTTAATACTCCTAGGACACACTGTTTCCACCTGACAACTTACGTGTTCATTAATTAAACACAAAGAGAGGGAGGGGGGTGTCTCTCTGCTCCCGTGCGCATCCCCGTCACTGTTGCGTTTGCGGGGTCCCTCCCTTGCCCATACTCGCACCCGGGGCGCGTGTCCGCCGCAGCGCAGTGTGTCCGCCAGGGGGCAGCTGTGTGTCGGTCTGAGGCTGCGCCGCTCCCGCTGCATCACAGAGAGGAAAATACCACCAGATGGCGGTTTAGGATTGCTGCTCTTCTCTGAAGGCGCGGTTCCGCTCGCACGGCCAATTTTCAATATAAATATACGAACTATATTAAAACAAAAATCGATTGTATATTTCGGAAGGTGATAATCGATTTGGCGATGGTCGTTAAAGGTGAGTGTCTTGTGTTTTTGTCGTGTTTTGTGTGGTGGGAAGGGAGACGGAGCACAGATTAAAGATGGTGGACACAGACAGGGAAGACTGGTTGGTTGGGGGATGGGCGCTAGCGGCTAACGGAGGTGAATGTGCTTTCTCTCTCTTCCTCAGTTACATTATAGCCTAGCGGAGCTATTAGCTTTTGAGCTAGCCCCCAAATTTCGGTAAGACAACTTGGTAGAAGGGCAAGTGGTTGTCGCAGAGCCAACCTCTTTTGCATTCATTTTTTCATCCGGCGCAGGAGTTTGTCTTGTCAACAAATAAAGAGCCATGCTGTGTGACGTGTTTTCTTGCTCTTTGCAGGCAGCATTCAGAGCATCACCTTCCCTCAATTACACCGCGTTATATGAATGTACAGTATTGCCTTCCTGTTAAGCGCTGCTTTCTGTGGTTAGGTTTGTCGTCAGCTCAAATGCTACTTGTCACATTGTTGTTGGCACTGAGCTCATCAGACAACTGCCAGTTTGGTTCAATGGATACATAGAAATACACAACGTGAAATATTAATGTGCACCTTGTTACTACTTTTTTCCTGTGTCAACATCAGAATCCCAGCTTCTTGTCTTTAAGTTTGGGGACTTTTCCGCCATGTAAAATAATGAACATGTTGCTTATTTCGGTCGATGACAGCAAGTGGATGTTTTTCATTTAAACCTGCAGGATGGAGTCTTGCATGTTTTCCAAGATTATTATGGCGCTTCTTTTTCCCCTTCCCGCCCCCTTCCGTGCGGGAAGCAGGCAACACTGAGCGGGGAAACGTGAGTCAACATTAGGGGGGATGGGCCCCAACAGCTTCAGACCAGTCTCCCCTCTTCACTGACCCCTGTACAGCTCACCCAGTGCGGTGATGATAACGGGTCAGAGTGTCTGCTGGCTGTTGCATGAATTTTAGGTTGTTGCATAACTGCTTTGTTTACAGTCAGCCATGTGATTTCTCATGAAGGCTTTCTTCCTGCTTCCCTGCCAACTTATCCTTTATCACTTCTCAGTCTCATAACCCAGTACTGCACAAATCACTTTTAATGTAGTCTGCAGAAAAATAAACAAACAAACAAAAAAACCTTCTTTGTTCATATTTTTTTTAAATAAATACAATATCCATTTTAAACATGACACACAAATTATTGTGGCCATTTAATATTATGCATGTGGAAATCATGAAGTTTCAGTTTTGCTGACAACTGCCCTGTTTGTACTTGTACCATTTTCAAAGTATGTCAAATTAGAAATTAGAGCCACTACCGAAAGGCAAATTAAATAGCTTGAGTGCTTGATGGTGGGCGTATATGTTTATCACACATCATAAATGATGTCAGCAATCAGAACTACCAGTTGAGTTCAGTATTCATTATATATCTAATCATTTATGCTTCATGTCATGCAAACTTTCTGATTGGAACCATGTAACTGAGATTAATAAGAAGCTCGTCAGAAACTAGAAGCTTTACATTTTCTTTATAAACCATCTGGAGAAGGATCACCTCTGCTGAGCATTATTATTGCAGCAGATTTTGTGTCACTGCCATGCCATTTATTTTAGATTGAACATTGGAAATTGGTTGATACACCTTTTGATTTTTTTCAAATAAACTGAAATAATCACAGATGCATTGTTGGAATCCATTGATGGGAGCAAGTCAATTTTCATTTTAGCAAATAATGCTCACACACTCACTTATATATTCTGCACATACATTGTTCCTCATCTGGGTGAGTTGTCACAGAAACCTGTCCTGGGTAAATAAAAGTGAAGTTTCATTGCAGATGTTTACTTTTCCAGTACAGGAATTATATAGACTTGTTGCTATTGATGTAGTTATCCAACTCATACACCAATTCCACTGGGAAACCTTGGGTCTTGGCATTCAAGCAAATACTGCTTTGATATATACAACCCTCCTAAACATAGTTGAAGAACAAACAACCCTGCATTTTAACAATGCTTTCTTAAGGCAATTACTTACCACACAGGACAATACACCCTGTGATACGGGGGGTTTACGAAGTTTGACAAAGAGCACCAGGAGGTTGACCCAGCATCCACATTCCCCAGTTCTCACTTCAATTGAGAATCCCTGGGTGTCTCATGAAGGTCCCAGCCCTCAAACCATAGAGACCCAAAGGATTCACTAAAACATGTCTTGCAAACAGATAGTACTGGGACAAAATTTCACAATATTTTTTAAGTGCTTTTAATATTACAGCTTATTTTTGTACATTCTTCACCTCTGTTTGAATGGCAAAACAAGTGGTCTGTGTTGCGGCTCATAAAGAAGAAATCTTCTTTGCACAGAATACTCTTGAACAGTTCAGTTTGTCTTGGAGGATGCCATCCCTTTGATATCCACACAGTCTTCATTTCTTATACACCACCCTGTTTTTGCCTCAGGCTGGGGGAATAAATCAGTTTGAAGCAGACATTCAGTGACATTTCTGGCTTTACATAGTAAAAGTAGCTGATATTTAGTGTCTGTCTTGTTGAAACCTCTAAATTACATAAGAGTGAACAGAAATTGTGAAAATTCCTTGAATTACCTGGCTCTTTGCTCTGGTTCTTCCCATATAAAGTCAGTAAACAACTATGACTGACATGGTAGGACCCATTAGTGTCATAGATATAAGGCAGATTGTAATTTTAAAGGTAAAAACATATATAAACATATATATAAATATATATATATATATATATATATATATATATATAAAGTTCTTTTAGCTATCAATTATCTCTTTGCTGGAAAATGGTCTATCTAAGTCGTCCTAATGGTTATCGGACAATAATCATTTTTTAAACTAGAGGTATTTTAAGTTTAGTTTACGATCTAGAATAATTGTACAGTCGCATACTTAACATTTTGTATTATGAACAGAGGTATTTGACAGTAGCTAAGCTTAAGTCTCTTCTTGCTCTACTGCAGTGTGCTTTTTGTTTGAGCCATATGCTTGTAATGATACAGCTCGGGGGATTATGTAATGCATTTGACATTTGTCTGAGCTCATTAAATGGTGACCTTGATTCAAGATGTTGGATATATAAAATATCAGCATTTCTTTTTCATCCAGTTGACCAGCTTTTGGTAGTTTCAGTACAGTTACAAAAATGTCATAAAGAAAGTAAATATTGCTGTCATCTGTCTTCCATCAGTCAGTGTAAAACTGTGCGATAAGACATAAATCATGTAACTCACATTTAAAGAGTGAGGCCATATTATGAGAATGGCAGTGGTAACAGAAAATGTCCATATGGTGCAATCAGTTTTCCAGCAGATAATGTTTGGATTATGAGAAGCCATTGTATAGATCTGATCTATCATTCAGAATGTTTTTTTAAGAACTCCAGAGGTCTTTTAATAATAGTTGAATAATTGATAATATAGATAGAATAAAGATATTAGATGTGTGTGATTTTTGAATATATTGGCTGCAATAATGCCATAATTTGGTCCCCAATTCTAGGAAAGTCAGACAGCCTGCTTGTCCCGGTATGCAAATAAATCCACAGAACCATGTGTATAATAATTCTGCCACTTCTGGTTTGTTTAACGATGTTTCCTGTTGTGTAACCAGCTGCATCGCTATAGTCTGTCATTTCAAGTTGGATATGAGATTGCTGTGCAGCCACTTTCTAAGTTCAAATCTGAAGCGGTAACCAAGCAGTAAAGGGAAACAAGATACTTGAAAGTTATAATGCATGGTTTGTGTTTGCACTGGTTACTGATCTGTGGTCGCACTGTATGGCTTTACAAGGAGCACAGTATGTACCTTTGGCACCATGCAAGGCATTAGTTTTTTGCAACGTCATTAAACGTGTTGTGTAATTGTAAAAGACAGATTCATAAGCATTAAGATCAACGGGCCATATATTGAACTGCATTACAGCTGTTTGAGGTGTGCAATTGGGGGCATTATGTTACATTTACTGATCAATACAAAGAATGCCATTAGTTGTTCGAGCATAGAATCTGTATTCTGCAGATACCAAAGCCAGCAGAAGGAACACGTTATCATCCACAGCATAATATGCAGTGCAGGCTGATGGTGTATTAAAAGAAAAACAAATCTGAAACAAAACTAGATTTGTTACAAGATCACTTTAACAGCTATACACATATGAGATTATTTCACATTTATTTCCAGTACCACAGGGTTTTCTAATGCATCTTGAATTATGATTTATGGTTATTGTCAGTGAGGTCATTACATTGCATGTTTGAAACTGTCAGTGGTGTAATAATGCTCAAAACTACCAACCTGAGTGTGGTACAACTGCCCGGCTGTTGGGAAACGGGGAAATTGCCTCCTGTCAAATAACACAGAATGCAATGTTGACATAACAATGAGTCATATTACACGATGGCACCAGATAATGATTTCGTCACCATGAGGCAAGCAAAGCCTGTTTTTACAGGCTGAGTATTTGTTAAAGGAATTGTATTCAACTGTCAACTTGAGCGCTAATGATATTCGGTGTGTTTTATCTGTGTGTTTCAGAGTATTATGATCTCGCTGGCACTGCAGTGTGGCTCAGTGGTTGCTAGGGTGAGCAGGCTGCTTTTACCTGCAGCTGACACATAAATATTTTGCTGATAGCAGCCAGGGTATCTATCAAAGAGCTTTTTCTTTTCTTTTTTCTTTAATAGAGTCAAGAATGGGTTTATTTTCTAAAGTCAAGGCACATTTTTCTTTTTAAGCTCTCTTATCCAGGAGCTTTCAGATATCCTTTTTCTACCCTCTTGAACCAGGAGCTCCAACTTTATTTAAAAAAAGAATAGCTTTTTACAGAGCTATGAAAACAGAAAATCCAATAGTAGATCCTGTTCTGTTCTGTGGCCTTTTACACATAGAAACTTCACTTTTCTGGGAAAAAAACCCCAAAACAAACCTCTCCATTAAACCATTACTCTTCCTCGTAATCTGCTCATTCCAAACAGAGGCCGTTCAGTCTCATATAAGAGTGTCCTCACACACATCAAGCTGGTGTGTGACAGCAACTTTGATGAGTGTGGCAACCTCTATGATGCCAGCTTGATGTATAAGCACACATGAGGTTGGCCCCTCTTTGACTCCTCCTTCCATCTCTGTGCTTTCACACATGACAGGATGCACAGTGATGAGCCCTGAGTTGAAAAAACACGACAGAGGTTAATGTCCCAGATTAGACTCAAAGTTAGTCATAACCTGCAGAGTTTAGCAATCACATAGAAATTTACTGCTAATATAAAGAAGACTTTCTGCCTTTGGAGTAGCCGGAAGTACTGCTAAGTAATGCACACTTGTCAGTAAATGCAGGGCTGTTTTTTCTTAATCCTGCTACCACTCATTCTTGCTGGACGGTTATCTACACTAACACATATTCTATCATTCACTCACTAGTTTCACTCTTTCTTTTTATCTTCTTTCTTTTGTCTTCCATTTAACATGTTAAACATGTTTTGCAAAAATAAAACCAGCCAAGATGCTAATTTTACCCGACTTTGCATTTTTACTGTGAAGTCCTACTTTAATACTAAGTCCATTGACATTATCACTGTGGTTACAGCTAGATAAGTATTGGAGCTGATGTTGCACTGGGGCCATAGTTCATTCTTTGATGACCCACTCCCACAGTGGCTGCATTTAACAGTCATAATTACTTGAAGTAATATTGAATCATGTAATTTTCAGTGAGCAGTTGTTTTTACCAATTCCTCTAATGAGGTTAATTTCCCAACCTTAACATAAGACTGCTATTACTGTTAACTTGGCCTGACTGTGTGGTTGTCACTCCTTGATAAGCTTTCCATTGCTTGTTTAGCATTCTCCTCCCAATCTGCTATCTTTGTGTTAGTGTTTTCAAAAACCTCTTCACCACTTGAAACAACAAGTCACGACATAGCAACTTACACCCCGAATGTCCTGATGTGCTACCTGAACTAGGACTTAGTGGTAAATATGGCTTTGCACTGTTCCTTTTGAAGAGGCGGAAAAGTATATTTATATATTTGTTGTGATTTGTCCAAAGTGAATTTATGTGGTCATTACCAGACAATTAAATTAAATTCAGCTTTATTTTTAGAGAGCAAATTCATAGTAAATAATAACCTAGGTAAGGAAAACCAACAGATTGGATCAAATCTTGGCTTTGATTCGACCCCCCCATCCTATGCTTGCACGGGGTGGCCGGCGACAATGGAAAGTTATAGATGTGTAACAGTTATAGATTTTGGTTTTATATTTAAAAGAAACCCAAAAACCATGATGGACCAACATGAAATTTTACCTGCCGGTTGCTTCATAAATAAAAACTATGACAAGTATATTTCTTTGTTCTTTTGAATTATAAGCAACTGTTGGAGGGAAAAACGTAATTCTCTATAGACATGAACAGTAAAATGGTATTAAATTCTCTTAGACTTGGTTTAAAGCATCTTGTTTCCAGCTGCATTGTCCAGAATTACAGAATGATTGATAGTATTTAATAAAGTTAGAGAATTTCTTTTGTGATGAGATGCTTGCACTTGATACAGACATTGTCATCATTTTTACACCTGCCATTCATCTCGAGATCTATAGACCAAAACACTGTATTAAAGCCTCAATCTTGAGAATGTTGCCTATAAGAATAATATAGATATAGATATATATAAAGAGGGAAAAAAATAACTTGGAGCAAGGATGATAACATTTTTAATTAAAAAATAGTAATGAAGCATTGTTGTCAGCATTTATGTAGTGGCATCAGCCCTTTAAGCTTCATGCAGGTCCCTGGACAGGCTTTTTCAGCACAAAAACTGAAATCTGCTTCACCATTTCATCTGTGTTTGTCATTTTCCTAATCCCTGACTGGAAAGAATTTTCTTTTTTTGAACAATGTTCAGCTGTATAGAAGTCAAGAAAAAGTCCTGGATTTGTATTTAATTGAGAGGTGTGAAATGTATCTGTGGCTCCTCTAAGAGTGCAGTCCGTTATTTTATGAAAAATAGAGAGGTTATGATGCATTATTGATTTCTTTTTGAGGCATTGAAAGTTTGCCTCTAGTTCAGAGGCTGAGATTGATATCCTGCTTATAAAGACTTAAGGGATTTGTGTCTAGAAGATAGGTGTATTCTCTCACTATGGCTTGGAAGGGATTTAATTTGTTATTTATGTTCAGTGTAGCCAGATCTAAATTTGGCTCCAGACCAGACCTGCAAATCCTAAAGGTGTCATTTAGACAGGCGAGGTTAACAACTAGCCTCAAGCAACAGAGGATACCACCTCTTTACCATCATCTGTGTCTGCGCTTCTCTCAGCAATCAGTACGATTTGTACACAGGCGTAAATAGTATTGATTTGATGGAGGGCAAAATAAAGTGGTTAGTAAAGAATGAGAAATACAGCAAAGTGGGCTTGTTGATGCAAATATCTCACTGGTCCAGACCTTTTTTTTTGTTTAGTAGTGCAACTTTTTTTTTTTTTATGGAAAATTTTACAATTAAGTGTACAGAATATCCACCAGTGTTGTAGAGTACATGAGGTGAAAACATATCATGGATTCATGGTTGGGTAGTTTGATTATATCAGTTTCACAAGAATCCCATTGAGACTTCCCATGAGTGAAGATTTAATGAGACATTTGTTTTGCTTTTTGTTTTCTACCCTCCAGTGAAACATCATGCCTTTACCCATCTGCTCTTCTGGTCTGTGATCATTGGATTAAGGGACTAAGCTGCATGTAGCGGCCGACGACAGATTATTTACCCATAAACCCTTTTCTTCTTCCCTACTGACTGACTGCATGTTATCTCTCTTGCATTATCCATGTAACCCAGTCAGAGTATCCCACACTCTGCAACCTGCTCTCTAAATTCATTTACAGTTACAGTAAAGATGGGGCTAGATATATCAGAAGGTTAGAAATCTTTCTGATTTACTTTGGCTGTTTAGGACAACGCATCACCCGTTAACAGCAGGCATCATATTGAACTGGGAAACTTTCAGATTATCCCCATGCTACTTTATATTTTCACAGATGGTGTTTAACCTGTCTGCTGATGTGTATCTGTTCAAAAGACAGAGGTGCAGTGTCAGTTCAGTTTTCTGCATATATACAGAATACAACATATGCAACGAAATCTAGTCACAAAACAAAACCATCTTATATTTTTACCAATGAAATGACTGATTATCAACATGGTTGCTAAAAACAAGCACATGTCCCATAAACATTCACTTCTTTTATAGTTTTGTTTAAGTTGTTGCTTAATTAAATCTGTTGTACGTTCTAATTGGTTTCTTTATCTTTCTTTCGTCTTAAACCCTCAAACAATCCTCAAATTTTTCTTTTTACTCAAGTTTCAAATTATATCCTGGCTGAGATTTCTACTTTGTTGAAGCTGTGTTTTTAAAGCAACTTTCTATTCCAGTGTCTGGCCTTTTCTTTTGATTCACTTAGCTGCAGTCTATATCTGAGCAGTCATTTTCCCCCTGAGCTGCTTGTACGTTATTGTTAGATAGCAGGGTTTTTTTTTCTTCTTTTGCTTTGACATCTGCCGGCACACATTAGCGAGCTTCTCTTGTGAAATCTTCGTCATTCTGGTAGATGATTGGGAAGTAATGATGGGTGTGAGGACTAATAGCCTTCACAGGGACTGTTTCTCACAATGTGTGTGTGTGTGTCCTGCTCCCATCTGCGCCCCCCCCCCCTAACCCTTTATTAGAAGTGAACGTGATGAAGACTGAAAATCTGGGCCAAGGTGAGAGAGAGCGCAGACAGATGAGAAGAACAAATTGGTGTGTTTCTACTCTGCTCCCTCTCCAGCAGCCCCCCCCCCCCCCCCCCCCCCCCCCCCCCCCCCCCCCCCCCCCCCCCCCCCCCCCCCCCCCCCCCCCCCC
>JAOXYM010000021.1:17232828-17244515 GCA_028567055.1 Leptatherina wallacei
TTTTTTTCTGTGCTCCTAAATTTTTTCATTTGGGAGCACTTGTGCTCCTAGTGAAAAAGCCAAGCGTACAGCCCTGTGTGTCAGTGTGGAAAAATAAATCAAATGTAATGTGTTTGCTAAACTCTTTGACAGATTGTATTGATTGTTCGGCCTGTAGTTGATTGAATTGTCAACGTTTCATCAGTAGTGCTGTTAGAAAAAGAGGTCATCCACTTAAACTGATGGTGCGCTTGGTGTTTTATTGATCTCTGTTAAAACTGCTCATTATTTGGGACATTTCTGTCTGGTGTGTTCTGTGTGTGCAGGATGACCTGGTGGCTCTCAGGAGAGTGGTCAAGTCTTTTCTTGCTGTGTGCCAGCAATGTCTGTCCAACGTCAACACACCAGTGAAAGAACAGGTAAGAGAAAGAGCCTAACAAAGTGTTCGATATACGATATGAGCGTGACTGATGAAGGAAGCCTTTATTCTGTTATCACCCTCCAGTCTGGTTTTCATCCATGTGTATTTTTGCCTGTCGCTCAGGCTTTCATGCTTCTCTGCGACCTGCTGATGATCTTCAGCCACCAGCTGGTCTCTGGAGGGAGGGAGGGCCTCCAGCCGCTGGTGTTCAACCCGGACAGTACTCTACAAAACGAGCTGCTAAACTTTGTCCTGGACCATGTCTTCATCGACCAAGATGATGAGAGCCAGAGCATGGGTGGGGGAGACTTTTTTTATTTGTTCCGTTCAATGTCCAGTCACATTGTTTTAAGAGATACAGGGGGCTGAAAGGATAAGTGGAAATCACACAGAGAGAGCTGGAGATGTAGTTATATTTTTTAGCACATCAAACATTTATGACATAGATTTGAAGATTTCACCCTTTTTCTTGCCATTTCACTCCCATTTCTGCCTGTATGCCTGCAGAGGGAGATGAAGAGGATGAGGCCAACAAGATCGAGGCTCTTCACAAAAGGAGAAACCTGCTCGCAGCTTTCTGTAAACTCATCATCTACGACATCGTAGACATGCCCGCCGCTGCTGACATCTTCAAACACTACATGAAGGTGTGTTCATCTGCACTGGCCCGATAAAACTTGACGTTGCCACAACGAAGAAGTTCAACAATTATGCAACAATTTCAGTAGCACCGATGACCGAAAATGATTATATCAGGATGATGGTGACTTATTAAACATGAAAAACACTGCCGCTCTTTTCAATGTAGATTTATCAAAGTAGTCATTTTTGCTTTAGCAAAAGAAGATGAAAATCCTAGAATATACTTTGGTTTGGTGAAAACATGTAAATAAGATGCGATGCAGCAGATTCATTTTAAACTCTTCTTCTCTTTGCCTCAGTACTATAACGATTATGGTGACATCATCAAGGAAACTCTCAGTAAAACCAGACAGACGGACAAGATTCTCTGTGCGAAGACGCTCATCCTCAGTCTGCAGCAGGTGAGACTCGGACTGTCTCCCGTCTTGAACATTGCACACCAGCCAACACTTACACGTTGTTGTGTGCATGTGTTTGTGTTTCAGCTGTTCAACGAGCTGCTGCAGGATCAGGGTCCCAACCTGGACCGAACATCCTCTCACGTGAGCGGCATCAAGGAGCTGGCCCGCCGCTTCGCCCTCACCTTCGGCCTGGATCAGATCAAGACCAGGGAGGCCGTCGCAACGCTGCACAAGTGAGATGTGCTCTCTTTTTAAACTGGGCTCACTGCAGCTGTCGGTCTTTGGGAAAGTTGGAGAGTTTTAGTTGAGATTTTTAAAAAATAGTAAATAGATAAAAACTTTACCATGATGTATGCTTACCAATACCTGCTATTATTCAGTATTTTTGATACAATTTGTGTCTCTTTCTCTCTTCTGTCGTGTCAGGGACGGAATCGAGTTTGCGTTTAAATACCAGAATCCTCGAGGATCCGAGTTTCCACCTCTTAACCTGGCCTTCCTGGAGGTCTTGAGTGAATTTTCCTCTAAATTAATCCGTCAAGACAAGAAGACGGTGTAAGCACCCCCTTAATGTTTCATCTTTTCAGGCGAAACTAAAACGCTTCTTTTTGTAAATTCAACCTGATTAAATTGTTCTATATCCATGTTTTTTTCCTCAGCCACTCTTACCTGGAGAAATTCATGTCAGATTCCATGTCTGAGCGTCGGGAGGATGTGTGGCTGCCACTGATCTCCTACAGGAACAGCCTGCTGACGGGAGGAGACGAGGACCACATGTCTGTCACGTCGGGGTCCAGCAGCAAAACTGGCTCAGTCCGCAGCAAGAAGGGCCGACCGCCGCTGCACAAGAAACGCATCGAGGGTGAGCTGCCAGCACAGAGTTTGTCAGGTCTGGCTTGCCCGTATTGCATCTATTACAGAAAAGAGACGTTAATATTAACATACCATTGGTCTGAAACTTTAAACTGTGTGTGTTTAATTTCAGAGGAGACTAGTGTGGAAAGCTCGTGGATGATGCGAAATGACACCTTACAGACACCGGGGGCGCTCCAGACTCCACAGCTCACCTCAACAGTCCTACGAGAGAACAGACCAGCAGAACACATGCCGGACCCGGACTCAGAGCCAGGATCAGAGAACGACTTTGTGCACAAGTGCGTTCATGTCCTTATTATTCATGCGAACCAACACGTATAATTTACACTGATACAAATGTTTTAAAATGATCTCTGAGTAAAGTAAGACAAAGCATCTGTCATTGTTTTAACACTAACTGTGTTACCGTGATGATGTTGAGTCTGTCTGCCTCCAGTCCTCAGATGCAGATGTCGTGGCTCGGCCAGCAGAAGATGGAGGAGGTGAACAGAAAGGACCGAACAAGCTTGAACTACATCAAATCACGCAGCAATCAGGGCGTCCGGCAGACTGTGTAAGCTTGTAACATTTGCAGCACTAAGTGACGATATCCATTATGTTACAACCAGTTATACTTTATCTGGTTTTAATTGAACTGACTTTTCCCTTCAGGCGCGGGCTGATGGAGGATGATGCAGAGCCCATCTTTGAGGATGTGATGATGTCATCGCGAGGACAGCTAGAGGACATGAACGAGGAGTTTGAAGATACCATGGTGATCGACTTGGTCAGTAATACCACTTAATGTGTGAACTGCTTTTAGACCACTTTTCTCTTTGTTCGAGTCTAATTACCAGTTCTTTTTTTCTGAAATGATCCTTCGCAGCCACCATCAAGGAACAGACGTGAAAGAGCGGAGTTAAGACCGGACTTCTTCGACTCAGCAGCAATGATTGAAGATGAGTCGGTATGTCTCATCCTGCTTTTCACACCCCTAAATGAACACTTTTAATTCAGTGGTTATTATTATCATCCATAATGGTCATAGTAAAAGACTAAAAGGAGTTCTAGATAACTTTGATTTATTAATTTTTTGGCTTTCTCTTCCATTTACATTTGTCCAGGGTTTCAGCATGCCCATGTTCTGATCTGGAAAGAAGAAACGTTCCTTGGATCTGAATATGGGGTTTTAGGATGTCTAACCTGGATCACCTGCCAATCAAACTCTTAAGAAGAATAAACAATGTTCAAGTACATCTCTCTTTCTCAAAGACATGATGGAAGGATGCTTGTCAAGCGGTTCTACTGATGGATCCCACATCAGCTGGATCTCACCTGGAAGCGAGGACAGCTATGTTCTTTCACGCAGCCTGGAGGTTTCACAATCTACTCTGAATTATTCAAGAGCTTTGTCTTGCTCGTGTTCTTCCTCCTCTTCAGCCTGTCGGTTTAGCTCTTGTTAGTGGTGGCAGCCGGCCCATGAGCACTCGCAGTTTTTACAGTTCCCTGTTACACAGATGTACAGTTGTTTGGCTCTGCTCTAGGTCAGCATTGTTGAGCAGCGTGACACTCTGTACAGTCCCATCCCCTTTACTTTGGTGTTGCACTTCAATCCTCCTGGTGAAATCCAGCCTAGAGAGGACGTCAGTACTAAATGTTCTATCTCTTTGCTCTTATTAGCACCCACTGACCTCTCTTCTCTCTCCGTCTGCCATCTCCTGTATGTGGTGTACGATGTATAAAGTGTTGGTGATGATGATGGTTAAGTAGTGGCACATACACACAGATGTCAACAGCTGGAGGAAATTACATAACTGTCTTGCGTGTGCTGTCGAAGCAAAAAAAGTGTTGTTTGACTGTGAAGTTGCATCTCCAACCGATCTTTGACTGAACACCCCCCCCCCTCCTGCTCACACACATTCTGAATAACAGCTTTTTGAAGTAAGAAGAAAAAAGTTTTAAAAAAGACAATAAACATATTTTCAATCCTGTAGCTTTAGTACTAAAGTTTTAAATCAAGTGTGTTTTTGTTTGTCTGATGTTTGTACAGTTTTTTTCTTGAATATGTATCTTGTTTGTTGCCAAATTGTGGCCTACATACTTAAAAGTATATTCCATCCCCTTCCTCCCTTTCACCTGTAAGTCATATCAAGACGGTTACCAAGGATACCAGCTTTTAGGTGCTGTATCATTTGATTGTAACCGTTTCACACTTAAGTATTGAAGCAGAATATTGGCAGGTTTTTTTTCCCCCTTTCATTTTACAGGTTCAAACAAGTCACTTCCGTTTTTTTACACCTGCCAACAGTGTTAATGGATCCAAGAGGTTAAAGATTTGGTGTTATCATTGTTCATATCCAGTGCAGTGATGGATCTTTGTGTCTGACAGATGTGTTTGAATGTGTTTTGAATGTTTTCAGCCATACCTTTATTCGCCCTCTTGTTGGGGTAATCAATCATTAATAACCTTTACTCATTGGCTGGATGGCAGTCCTGTAAATATCAAGAGACAATTGGATCTTTTCTGCAGTGCAGTTGACATCAGTTGCCCTAAAATACTCTTAAAGCCTGTTTTTGTTTTTTTCCCTTTTGTTTTTGTTTTTTTCTGTGAACTTAAATTCTTTTTAATAAAATCTGTAATCAATATATGGATCAGTATTTATTTCTTAAAACCTCAGGGTTGTTTACAAGAACTACACCAGGTAAACATTGTGTTTAGACAGATTCTGTATAAAACCAAATAAGCTGGCAAGCGTTATCATCATCATACAAAACCCTATAGATCCTTTCTGACTTAAGCCTGATTTCTTTGGCATATTTTCATTCATCTCAACTCTTTCAATGTCTTACAGTTTCACCAGGAATTTGGAATACCTCCGAACATGAACACACATTAGACAAGACGAGCTAACCGCTTACTCCAAGCCTTATTTTATTAAAGTCAATTTTCTGGGGATAATACACATACTTGTCAAATCCTTTAAAAACGCTGTCCGTAGACTTTAGAGAAACTATTGTACGAGTAAAAGTAGTTCATAGTATTGAGATGATTTATTTACAGACGGCAAAACAGAGGCTGCCACAGAAAGGCACATTTCCAAGTTGGAGAATGATGAAGGGCAAATATACCAAGTGCATTTGAGAGCACAGGGGGAAAAAAAGCCTAATTACAGTACATTAACACTTAAACTGTCAGGACAAGACACAGTATATTTGCATTTCCTGCTGTAAATGCCATGTTTTTTCTTTTTACATGTAGTTTGCTCTTTCAGATACAATCATGTTCAAAAAATAGGTGTAAATCATCAACAACAGTAACCAATATGGCCACTGCTGACAGGAAAATCTCAACATGTTTTTGAAGAATTATTTAGTTCAGTTCACTTTAAATGTTTGAGGATTTTCCATCAACATCTGGCATATGATGAAGTTGTAAAAATGCATGATCTGACTGTGGCTACAGGGCACCGACAATTCTGCCAAATCTAAAAAACACTCGTCTGGGTTTAGTTTTAAACATGAGCAGTGAGGGGATGTGAACAAAGCTGATAGGATTTTCTCTCGGATGCTTTCAGTGGAGTGGTAAACAGTGAGGAGAGACAAATATGACGACTAACTACATGTGCTCGATAGGCTCCCAAAGTTGTCATTCCAATACCGCAGTTCATTTTAATGTAAAAGAATCCCACAGCAGGTGTCTTTACATAATGCTAACGTACAGGCGGTTTGGGTGCGATTTACAGAGGAATGTTGGCATGCTTTTTCCAGGGGTTGACCTGCTTCTTGCTGGCGAGCACCTCCAGATCATTGCAGATCTTCTTCCGAGTGGTCGCTGGCTCAATGATGTCATCAACGAAACCTGAAACAAGCACAGTTCAGAGACAAATGTGTGCAGTTTAAACATGTAAAACCAGGGATTAGCTTTGCCACGTCTGTTTCTCTGAAAGCAGATTTACCTCTGACAGCAGCTGGGAAGGGGTTGGCAAACTTCTCCACATATTCAGCCTCTGCTTCTGCCTGGTTCTCCTTCCCTCTGAAGATAATCTGAACAGCGCCCTGTGGAAAAGAAAGATTTAGAGTACATTGTCAACTCAAAAAAAAAAAGGAGATAAACGGAGGGTTAAATAGAAAGTATGACATAATTATACCTTGGCACCCATGACAGCAACCTCAGCTGATGGCCAGGCGTAGTTCACATCTCCCCTCAAGTGTTTGGAGCTCATTACATCATAGGCTCCTCCATAAGCCTGGGATACAGACACAACAAGACAAACCACGATTAAACCTGCAGCAAGCATGTTTAAAAGCTCAACTTCCTGCAGCTGCTCCACAGTGGAAATATTCAAATAGAAATAAACAATTAATTTTCATTATGAAGCATCTACAGGAGGTTTAGCATTATATATTACATTAAATACTCAGCCTGGCAGTTTCATCAAGTTAAGAGCTGCATTGTTAACACACCTTTCTAGTGATGATAGTAATTTTTGGTACAGTAGCTTCTGCAAAGGCATACAGCAGTTTGGCTCCATGTCTGATGATACCGCCATACTCCTGAGCCGTACCTGTTGAAAACCAGCACGGAGGTTGGAATGGGAAGACGGGTGTGATCTGAGGCGAGTGTGTGCATTTTTCTTGCAACTTATTCTTAACATAGTTAACTTGATACTCTCGTGGCAAAGAGCTGGAATGCAGCCTGTTTAGAAGAACTGAGATATTTTCCAAGAATACCTGGCAGGAAACCCGGTACGTCCACAAAAGTGATGATAGGAATGTTGAAAGCATCACAGAAACGAACAAAGCGGGCTCCTTTCACTGAGGAGTTGATGTCCAAACAACCTGAGAAAGAAGATGCGTTATCATGGATTGACCAGCCAAACTAAGATCAAACTGGGTCTGTCCATTTGACTTCTTTCTGCTTACCTGAAGCTACTTTGGGCTGATTACCCACAATGCCCACAGTGCGTCCATTCATTCTGGCAAATCCTACCACTATGTTTTTGGCGTAAGCAGGCATGATCTCGAAGAAGTCTCTCTCATCCACTATCTGAACAAATTCAATGACAAAGTAAACTTTAATTCATGATTAATGCAATGTTATTTTCATGTATGTGTGATATCGTGTGTTTGTGCACGTACTGCGTGAATGATGTCCAACATGTCGTAGGCTTTTGTTGACTCAAACGGAACAATGGTGTCCAATGACTTTACCAGACGATCGCTAAAACAAAAGAATAATGTTGACAAAATTTGAACTACAAGTCGGTATTGGGTGGTATTATTATTTTGTCTTATTCCTGAGCGAGCAGAGGGACATTCTGGGTGCAGACAAATGATTTTTACAAGCACATCCGTTATATTTTGAGCAGAAAATATTTTTGCACAAAGAATAACTTGGGCAAACAAAAATTAATTCCTGCGTTTGCTCCGATCTGTGTAGATGTACGCGTATAAAACTTTCCCATAGTTTTATTCATCTTCTCCCTCATTGTTCTCTCCTTTGCACGCCGCCACACATCTGTCCACACGCTCTCTGTGAACCGTCTGATCAGGTTTGTCAACACTTCGCTCAACTCTTTGCAGAGCCATAAATAAATAATGTGCCACACTTTCAACCAATCATAGACTTGGACAGAGTCATCCTGATATGCTGCTTGGCTGCATCATGACAATACAGGGAAAGATGGTTTCTAAGTCAAGAGGAGTTGATAGTTTAAAAACGTCATTGCATTACATTTTCCGTTACAATTATTTCTAATTACCATGTTAATATATAAATCATAAATTAATTTATTGCATGGGAAGCGCTGTCACATTATTTTCACCATGTTGATTGACGTATTGGTAAAATTGATCCTCCTTTTCCTGCTACTGCTAGCCTAGCTCAATCAAACAAAGATAATTTCCCCATGTCAGCCCTTCCTGTGCGGAAAATGAATTTACTTAGATGTACGGAAATACCTCTCTTGATTTAAAAAAAAAAAATTTTTCCAGTGTTGTCATGATGCAGCCAATCAGGATGACTTTGTCCAAGCCTGTGATTGGTTGGAATTGTGGCACATTTCTTGCCCAGCTGTGAGTTGAGCAAGCGTGTTGACAGAACAGACGATTCACAGAGAGCATGTGCACGGGTGTGTGACACTGGAAAATGGGAGTTAAAAACAGTGCAGCAGAACCCAGCAGAATTATTGTCATCTTCAGGTCATTATGCAGCGCTGCACTAAAAGCAGGCTCGATTGTGACACTTATGAAAGCATCACCACTCAGTGAACATCTGTCATCCCACCACTCACAACCACGACTTAGAATCCTAACATGCCAAGTATCAGAGCAACTTGCAACATGATCCAGAAACACTGTAACTCTCTCTGGGCCTAAACTCATTCAGATGGTCTGCAAACTGTCTCTTCTTTGGGGGAAAGAAAATGGGAACCTCCTTGTTTTCAGCACAAAGCTCAGAAATGGTCATCTGTAAATGATTTTAGGAGATGCACTGATGCACATGGCCCCGGGTGAGTTGCATATCTGTGAAGCAATCATTAATGATGAATGACGTATAGGCTACAGAGATGACATCTTTCTCACAACAAGCTTCACGTTTCAAACACACAACAAAGGAGGCTCTCTACTATTAAACAACTGAAACCGAATCTCAAACTAAAGGGAGAAAACATTTTGTTTTCACATCTACTGCAGCCGGTGTCCTCTGTTCCCCAAAACAGTGTTGTTATAGCAACAAGGTGGTAAAAATATTCCTGTCCAACTATTTTCTTTAAAAGTTATGTTACTGGCATTACATTACTGCTACATTAATATATTGTACAAAAAAGAAAACAACATCTACAAATAAATCGAGTTTGTGATTTTTTTCTTTATACGATCGTCAGATTGATACACAAATATAAATAATACAAAGTGCAAATCATTACATTTTGTTTCATATTTCACACAGCAGGATGTTTAAAGTGAATAAATATAAAAACCCTGTGTGGCTGTTGGTACCTGGGGTCATGGCACTCCCTGATGGGGGCAGGGTCCTGATTGCTGAGCGGCAGGAAGTTAAAGAACTCTCGCAAGTTGAGCAAAGCCTCGACGTCATTCTCAAAGGCACGGTGGGCCACACCTGAAAACAAGAGAAAAAAAGTTACTATTTTAGCAAACTTTTGGGGAAATATTGATCTGATGAGTAATTCTGCATCTGCTTTCTTATGTTTGGCTCCTTCAGAATAGACTCCAC
Source organism: Leptatherina wallacei (assembly GCA_028567055.1). NCBI lineage: Eukaryota > Metazoa > Chordata > Actinopteri > Atheriniformes > Atherinidae > Leptatherina > Leptatherina wallacei. Next base: position 17,242,364 of record JAOXYM010000021.1, read on the forward strand.
TAGGGTTTAACTGTGACTTTATAATGAAAGCAAGTGGCCGCAGCAGACGGACATTTGCAGAACTCTTAAAAATCCCAAATATTTAAAGGCTCTGACCAGATACTGTGGTATGAGTTTTGGCTCCACCGAGCTCCTCTTGAGTCACGTCTTCATTGGTGACTGACTTCACAACATCTGGTCCAGTAATGAACAGGTATGATGTGTCCTATGTACACAAAAACGTTGGTCGGGCTTGTGTGAACATGTGCATTATCGTGGTAGTTTGGAAACACTTTATTTTCTCTAAATGCAATTTATTAAGCAGCCTTTCACCTTAACCATGAAGGTGAAATCTGTCAGGGCAGGGGAATAGACAGCCCCTCCTGCACAGGGACCCATGATGAGGGAGATCTGAGGGACGACTCCTGAAGCCAACACATTCCTCTGGAAAAGGAAAATGTTTCATTTTCATTTTTCACCAACAGCAGATGAACAACCAACGTGACTCCCACCAGTTATGATAAGTGGGAAAAAATCTTCAACTAACAAACAGACCAGGAATATATCTGCATATCCAGCCAGGGACTCCACTCCCTCCTGGATCCGAGCTCCTCCAGAGTCGTTGAGCCCGATGACGGGGGCTCCCACCGTCATGGCCTGGTCCATGATCTGAGCAGACAGACATTTAAAAAAAAATGATGAGCTAAAGAGAAGGAAAAGTGTAAATACTTACCAAAGCAAACATATCTGCCGTGCCACAAGCAGTCATTCATATCTTAGTAGCCGAAAGAAAAACAAGCTTTCAATGCTGATGTGTAACGTTTGTCTACCTTACAGATCTTCTGTGCATGAGCTCCAGACAGGCTGCCACCAAATACTGTGAAGTCCTGAGAGAAGCAGAAGAGAGAGTTGAACAAGGGAAATGAAGCCCTTCGCTAATGCAGTGACGTGTTGTATTTTGTACAATAACTACAGACTGTACCTGGCTGAACACATAAACCAGCCTGCCGTTGATCCTCCCTCTGCCTGTCACAACGCTGTCACCGGGGAACTAAGCCAGATACAAAGTAAATCAATTAATATTTACTCCTTTCTACAGTACAGAGCAGATGCTGCAGATGTGACATGTGTTACCTTGTTACTGTCCTGTTCCATGCCAAAGTCAGAGCAGCGATGTTCTACAAACATGTCTGTCTCTACAAAAGACTCTTGGTCCAGCAGGAGTTCCACTCGCTCCCTGGCTGTCAGCTTGCCCTGCAACACAAGACCCCTTATGTTACTACACGCACTTCTACACAACAGTTTAGTCAAATCAGTGTCTTGTTTTGTTGTTTGTTTTATAATTCAGGATGAGGATACTGAAATATAAAACAGTTCACAACGTTGGCAGATATAATTCAGTGCCACAAAGACGCAGAAAAATCAGCATCTGAGATTTCTATAGGATAAGAACTGGGTGACAGCGATTAACATCTAACCTTTCCAAAGATAGAATTTCTGAAAGTTGCTGTTAATGACTGTGGGGAAAACCAGTAACACCCCAGCACAAAACCATGCATGATTTCACTGGGTTAGAGGTCGAGCCTGGTATTTCTAATGCACACATGTCACTCATACTTCGGTCAGGGTTTGCTGACTTTACCCTTTTGTGTTGTGCATCTATTCTCTTCTGACCTCCCCCGACTAGCGCAGCCTTTCGTTTCTTTTCAATCCTCTCCCTAACGGACAGGTGGCTGACCGAGTACCAGCGACAGTCCCGTTGGAGATTCGTCTGCGGCATCGACACTGATGCCGCGCCATATTTCACTTGCGTTAAACTTCTGAAAGAGACCCTCAAACCATTTATTAATCCGCAACTGCTACGAGCGACATTGAAGGCCGCCATCTTTGCTGTGCGTGCTCAGGAATGACAGCGTGCGATTTACGGCAGGCAAAAGCCTGAACCAATAGCGTATGGGGGGCGAGATTTCACAGCCAATCAGGAAAAATAAATCTATGACGTCAGATACTGACTTTTTGTTCTGCCCTGATTTTTGTTTGTCAGGTAGATTTCTCTGTCAGTCTGAAAGGTAAATGGATTGAAAAGTCCTGAGGTGAACAATAATAATAATAATAATAATAATAATAATAATAATAATAATAATAATAATAATAATAATAATAATAATAATAA
>JAOXYM010000021.1:17264554-17286351 GCA_028567055.1 Leptatherina wallacei
GTACAGGGATTTCATCAAAATATTTCAATTATATAATGTACAACAGATTGTTAAATGCTTCGGTGTTTTTCAGTTTTACATTGAGAAAGGTTGTTCTTAAGTTTTCTCTTCTAAACTATCTTTCAATGTATTCTTTCCCATATCTGTGAAATAACCTCTCCCTATCTTTACTTCAAAAAGACCCAGAAAGTGGATAAAAAGCAACATGAAAACTTGTGTACAAGTATTGGGATCATAAAAGCAACATGTTAGCCTCACACACTGTGTAGCAACAAGTATCTGATAATGTTTCTCTTTGTGTACAGTTTGACTTTCGCAATATAGAACAAAGGTGAGGTGAAGGAGTTCCCTGTCCTCACTGGGCTCCAAGTCACGCCTTAGCATCTTAGCCGTGACAAACAGTTTAGCCATTTCAAAATCACACTGTTGCTACAATGAGCTTTTTTTTTTTGTTTTCCTCGAATAAAAGTTTTGACATTTACCCTCAATGTAAAATAAAGAAGCATTTCATGATACACCCATGAATAGACATCCTGATTTATAATAAAAACAATTGTTAAATACACATTAGGCCTACTCTGTTACAACACACAAGATGGTATTTGAGGACTATCTGCAGACTTTGTGTAAATGAATGACAGGGATGCACCTCTGTCTGGTGCAGGCTTGTTACCTTGCATGCCTCGTAAAACAAACACACACACAAAAAAAACACCTCTTTTCTTTTCTTACCAGGTGCATGGCTGCCCGGAACCCAGCATCCAGCAACATCAACTTCCAGGGCTCCTCGATGGCATCAGGCATCGGCATGTAGATGTAATAAGCAACCGCTAAGGTTAACACCACAGTAACAACAAGCAGCTTCAACCCCATCTTCCCTCTCTGGTATCTGTCAGCTTCGGCGTCTCCACGGACTCACGCGGACGGATGTGATCCGGGTAACGGCTGCAGCTTTTATTTGACAGAGGGCTGGAGTTGACACGAGGACAAATGCTGCAACTCAAATACTTCCGTTGACAGTGAAAGATTTTGTTTAGCAAAAAGTTACCATAAATGCCAAAGAACCGGAAAATAACATCCGCATTTTCGAATTCTCAAACAAACTAGTTCCACAATTAAGTTTTTTTATTTTTTATTTCAAGGCTCAGAGGCTAAACGACTTGGTTTCTGGGAGATTGAGTTTTCTTATTTTTTTTTTCTTAAAGTAATAGCGTACAACTGTAATACAAATTCTAGACCACAAGGGGGAAGCATAGAGCTATCTACTGATTTAAACAATAAAAACAAAACTGTATTTATTCAGTTGCTGGTTAATTAAGTAAGACACCATAACTGTGATTTGAGCTCGATACATAACTTGTATTGTAGGAGTCTACAGCTGGGCATGTAAATACAAGTAGATACTCTTTAGAAGCCATCATTTATTGGTTATAAGAATGATAGATTTCTCATCTTAGCAGAGGAAATAAACAAAGGGAAAATTGTTCATGCAAACTGCTACATTTTTTTTAAATGACTGTTGGTCCAGGGAAACTACAACCCCAAATCCCAAAAAAGTTGACAAGCTGTCTAAAATGTAAATAAAAACTGAATGCAATGATTTGCAAATTTGATCAACTTTATTCCCAATAGAACATATCAGATGCTGAAACTAAGACATTTTACCATTTCATGGAAAATATCAGCTCATTTTGAGTTTGATGACAGCAACACATCTAGAAAAGCATGAACTGGGCAGCAAAAGGCATGAAAAGTATTTGGCACAAGCGAATAAGGAGCATTTGGCAGCTAGTCATTGACATTGGGTACAAAAGGAGCATTTCAGTTAGGTGGAGCCTCTCAGATGTAAAGATAGGTGTATGCTCACTTGTTCATCTCTGACATTTTGTCTAAAATAAAAAAAAAATAAAAAAGATGAAAAAAGCTTCTCATTACAAAATTGCATAAAATTCATGATTTGCAAATAATTGTATTATGTTTAATTTACATTTCACACAGCATCCCAAATTTTTTATAATTGGGATTGTACTATGATACAGGGGGGAAACTGATGAAATGCTGTTTACAAAAACTTTAAGGAAACTTTGATATGAAAAGGGAGCAGTTCAAATGAGGTTTCAGTGTAAATTTGGTGAAATCAGTAGCACTTTTCTCCCTTAATACCATCACTTTTCTATGTGCAGAAATTGCTGTTGGACAGGAGCTCTCACTGTCAGCTATCAATGTTGCAAGTTGTTGGCAAGAGATAAGCCTCCTTACCGTTCCCAATTATTCTTCCAATATGACTTCAGATTTGACATCTTTTCACATTTTGTTTAGAACCTAAAGAGCCAAACAGAGTTTTTGCAAATAAACTTGTAAACATTGAAATTCAGAGGGACAGAGAGAGAGAGTCATGCAATGAAAGTCCCCAGCTAAAAGTTCTAAAATTCTCCACTTGAATGCTGCAGTTACTTGGTATGCATGATAAACCACTGAAGCGACTGTGACACCCCTTGGCTCATTTTCAAGATTGGTAAAAAAAAAAAAAAAAAAATCTGGGTCACAGACAGTCCCAGAAAGGCAGCATCAGCACAGTACAGTACAGCGAGTAATGGCTGAGCCGAGAGTATGGGCAATGCAAAAAGTCCCAGCATCACCTGGCCTGTTCTCTCTGACCACAGACTTTCCCCAGTGGCTTTGTATGAGAATATAAACAAACATCAGACTTGATGAGGATCAGACCCTGAGGTGAGCTGGCTTTCCAAAACATAGTAGCAAGACCATCAGACCATGTCAGATTAGCCCCTGGAGGACAAGACTGAAACACAGTAGTCAGGATGGCATTTGTTTTGTTTGTTTTTTATTTCAAAGATTAGTTGTTAAAAGAAGCAGAAAAAACTGTCTAGATAGAAAGTGTCAGACTTTTTCTGAGCTGGGCCTCCTTCTTATGTTTCATGTTCACATTTATGTTCCATAATTATGCAGATTTTTAGGAAACAGTTTGCAGCACATGGAAGATATGCATCACCAGTAGAGTGTGGATTATGCTGAAGAAATGGTTCAGCAATTTTTTTTTCAATGCCAGCAACCGCATCTACAATTACTTGTGACGCACAGAAGTAGAGACTTTTTGCAGTCATCTTGAAATCCTTAATCCTTCACGGGATCAGTGGATCACATTCAAAAGGTCACAGATGCGGAAGTTTATCACTTTCCACGAATCCATCTGAATCAGGGGTATCAACAGGGGGCTTAAATTGTAAATATCATATATGCGCTTTCGTAAATGTGTGTGTATGCATGGCAAAAAAAAAGTGTGCATTTAAGCTCCCTCTTCTTGCCCCCTCCTTCTCTGCTATGTGTTGGCCTGGCGTCTCCCTGCAGTCTGTGGTATGGAGGGCAGAGACAGGGCCCCTCTCTCCTGTCGCTGGCTGGAATTACACTTATGGTCATTTAACTTGACTAAATGCATGAGGCAGAAATGGAGGTTTTCCATTTCAGGCAGCCCCATGTCGTTGCTCAGCATCTGCTCGGATGTTTGCCTTTAGATGAATCTGAGAATTACAACAGAATCCAGAGGTAATTGCTTACCAGCTGGTGTTCAAAGTTAAAAGATTCGGCACTCGTAAAAAGAAAAGAATGATCGCACCTGAATGCAAAAGTTGTTTAACAGCTGTTTGATGCAAGTAAAAACACAAGCCAGCTGAAAATATATTGCAACAGAGACTTTCCTGTCCTAATCATTTATATGTTAGCGATGTAGCGAATGTGTATGTGAAATCAAGAATGCCTGCAAACATGTCGGGAGACTAAATTCATCTGGGATGCAGTTATTTTTGACTGGAACCACTGAAGGATGAATGAATGAATGAAACATTTGGGCATGCTCAATCTGTGTTCAATAATTATATATATATATATATATATATTAGGGGCACAACGATGGTTTGTTTGGGTACTTTAGTGTCACGGTTCGATATTTTTTAGATATAAATCATAAATAATGCCTTTTTAAACTTGTAATTTCTTGAAATTAATTACTAATATTTGTTTTAACTAAAAAGTACAGTTTTTAAATTAAATGTTGTTGAAACAGCAAAATAATAATAGATAAGATAATAAAATAAATGTCATCAGAAGACAAGTTGATAAAACATAAATTCTGCATTGTTTGATACTGTGCCTACAGAACCGAGAGCTCTGTGTTGAACGGTTTAATACAGATACACGTAATGTTGCATATAAATGCAATAAAGGCACTGCTCTGACCAGGCACATATGACTTAACTGTGTCCATTTCTTGGCCTCAGGGAGTGTAAAATGTTCTCAAAGTAAACTCGGAGTATATGATCTCTTTGACAACCCTCTTAGATCTGTCTGTATTTGAATCTTCAACTTGCTTACATTTCACATTTGTTTTTCATTTAAATGATCGTTTCACTCGTTACATAAGGATATAATACCTTGGGTGGCTGCATGAAAACCTATACAGAGTGACAATAATATATTGTGGTGTTCAGAAATGTCATGGACAGAAGGCCAGTTGGCGTTTGCTTTGCTTCAACTGCAGATGCTATTTCTGAAAAGACAAACCTGTTGCAATGTTGCTGAACACAAAGCAAGGTGTCATGTCTGAAAGAACAGGGTGCAGGGTGTCACTTCGTTGTTGGTTTGAGGGTTTCAAGTACACAGTGTGTCGAATGATATGCAATCACTTTATCAGGTTTTTTTTATACCATTGATATAAAAAATGTTCTACAACAAGAATTTCATAGAGTCGTTGAAATCATCTCTGACAGGTGTCATTGCTCTGCCAACCTAAAATAAATTCTGTTCTCATGACAACAAGGACTTAAAATTGTGCAAATAAGGGTTTGCACTTACTTATTTGCATACAATGTGATATTGATGGTAAAAGTAAGATATAAAGGAGCCTTGTATAACTGTAAATAGACAATGTTGCACATTTGTAACTTGTATTCTGCTTAGTCTTTGCTTAGTCATTGCATCTACCACAAAAAGTAACATATCTTCCACTTCTCACATACTAAATTTAACACTCACACCACATGGCCAGGAGCAATGACATGCTCTGACTAATGATGATTCAGGAATGAATGAAAACGTTGATTTTACTGTAAATCAGACAATGAGTGCTGACCTGGTTTCTGCCAGGAAGGGTGTTAAAGACTGATTTACTTGAGGAGGTAGGGAAAGGTTTCATATTTTTATTGTTAGTTTGAATGTTTCACTCCATTTTCTGGAAGACTTCTCCCTCCCTTTTATTACTAAATCTTTCCATCACCAGCTCTTATCTTGTTTCTGTCAAGCTGAAGTTTTCCACTGCTCCCTGGGGGACCCTCAGGAAGATGGATGTAGTAGTCCTCTGTGATCCAGAAGCAAATACATTGGTATTTGCACCCCACAGTGTGGAAAAAGCATCAAGCTGTAGCCGGCCTGGGCAGACAGGGGTGAAAGGTCAAGTGTCAAACTGATGTGGACAACAGTATGCTTCAGATCTGACCTCTGACCTGAGTCTGCGTGAGGACACTCATCCAGTGTTCTTTAAGGGGGGAAACATGGGTTTCATCAAACAGGCATTAACAGCCTCTGATTGACTCCGTGATGGACTCAGGCAAATCCAAACAGCCACATTAGAGGCTTGATGACAGAACACGGTGGGCAGCAGCAAATATTTCAGCATCTGTGATCAAACACACATTAGAAAAGATGCAAATTGGCGTGCACAGACTCATGACCTCCCACTTCCTCCCAGGCATTCTCAGCCGACGCCCCGGCCCACTCCCATGAGCCTCTCTCTGGTCTAAATGTGATCCTGATGTTCTGTTAACCAAACCCCACCCCCCACTCCTTGCCCCAGCGTCCCCTTCAGCCAGAAACGAGGCTGTTAAATGCAGTTTTTGCACTCCTCCCCTCATCCTCAGCTGCTGCACAGCGACGTTGACAAGAGGCAGCTGTTGCGGTAGCGAGAGGGTGAGAGTGATGCAGTCGGCAGCAACCAGAGAAGACACACAGATACTCTGGCATATGGTGGCGGTCACCTCCAGAATGCACATCCACTTACAAAGTAGTTAAGTGATCACCTTTTTTGTGTGGTTGAGGCCGGCAAGATTTTTTTACACAAATTGACATGCAAGGATGAAAGCGTTTGGACACAGAGCGGCAATGGAAGACCATGGCATGTTGAGATGCTGTATAAGGTTTGCACACAAATTGAAGAGCCTGCCTAGAAGACAGGAAAAGGGTGTCATGTTGTGGAGAAGCCGTTTAGACAACTGGTATCATGTAACACAGTAATAAAACTCTTCCCCGTTTTACTAACATTTCCCAGTGGAGGAAAAAAAACCAAACTCCCACAGACCCAGAGAAGCAGAGTTTGACAAAAGTGCTGATCACTCACATGCAAACACACACATACGCAAGCATGCACGCTCTCCTTGTAAAAATGCATGTGCAGTCAAGGATTTTATCAACTTTGGTTCAGTAATAAGCTCACCTCGGCCTGCCAGATTAAGCCGGAATAGTTGAGCTGTAGTGTGTTGTCCCAGCTTCTTTATGTGATGCCACATTTCTGGCATCCGTTGCTTTCAGCAGAAGCTCAGCTCCAGGTGTCTTTGCCTCAAAGCAAGTTCTCTACCACCACACGGATGTATGCATGTAGTTTATCCACGCTGGTGCGCAAGGTGCTGAGTGACACTCCCTGTTCCATTTTGTCAGCATGTGTCAGCACCCTCATTGCCTATTTTTTTTTATCCCTCCACCCTTGTCCCTTCTTTCTCTTTTTTGTCAGCCCTGTGCTGCTGCTCAGACAAAAATGGCCAGTTTTTTTGGGGGAATTTTGGTCAAGATATTTTCTTTTCATCAGCCTATGGCCACCGCTCTACTCTTCAGATGAACCTCTCTAAGGCTTAACAGAGCTTAGCTTTTTGTGAGTCAAAGTCAACTTCCAGTTGTTTATTGGTCTCAAACAGCAATCCAAACACTTAAATGTAGACATCAGCAGACTTAAAGGGGTCTTGTGAAGAAAAAGGGTTATAATGTGCTGTTCACATACAATAAAAAAAAAAAACATTTTTCTCTCTTGGGCCATTGAAACCTGATATAATTTGTTGCACTCATCCAGGAAAATCTTCCTGTATTTACATTTCACATACAAAGTATATAAGTAGTAAACGCCAGCATTTAACATAACTGAAAACAAATTTGCAGAATATACGGCACCCCTTAGTCCTTGCAATGCCTTTTTGGGGTCATGCTATGACTTTAGATGAAGGTATATGAGCTTATTATCAAAGCTAAGAATATGGGGTGAGTAAGCAGATTACTTGTATAGATTAAATGAAATGAAATGAAATATACTTTATTTATAAGGCTACTTATAATTTATAAGGCTACTTATAAATAAAGATATAAGATACTAAGGCTAATTCAAATTTTTCTAGTTTTTAAATCAAAACTGACAACATAGGATGTGTTTGTGGTCATACCCCCCCCCCCATTTATCTGATGTCCTGGTGTGTCTCTGACTGGTCTTCTTCCTGTATAGCTCATCTAGCTCCTCCTCTAATTGAGTGTTAGTATTTATTTTTACCCTGGGGGCAGAACAAGGTACTTTCACACACACAGAAACACTCACAGAAATAGACACATGCATGCACGCACACTAAGTGGCCCGACTTGTCATGTGATGCAAACCCTGTGATAGTTGATGTTGTTATAGGAGACACATTCCAACAGGATTTAGAGGTGGATCTTAGGTGTGAGTGTGTGTCTGTGTAAAGAACATCGCAGACCATCCATCAGCAGGTCGCACTCTCATTCATCGGCACGGTAACTTGACACAGTTTGCAACACAACCACAGAATTCTTCTCATTTCAGCTACTTTTGCTCCTCATGGGTCATCGGCTAAAACTGTGGCTTCAACGATCAAGTAGAGCCTGCAGCTTTGCTGTCTCTTCTAACACTGATGAGGTCTCTTTTAAGGCACGCCATGTGGCACAGAGGGCACACATGTGGAGTCAGGGAGGAGTCAGATCTCAAGTATTTCTGACACTTCCTATCATCACAAGATAGAGGAATTTTAAAAAATTGTCTGTTGGGAGGATTCTTGACCTTAAGGCTCAGTGCAGGTGTTACTGTCAGCACCATATCAGTACTCAATTCAACTCTATGGTGTCTACAGAAACACAGAATTTCAGCTAAGAAGTCTTGCAATTCACCATATTAATTGTGCTGTAGTTATACCTTCTATTGTGAACAATATAATTCCATTCATCATTTGCTGATAGAGGCCTACAACTCAAATCTCACTTAAACTAAGGCAGTTAAGATTGATATAACTTTCTGTGATGACTGTATACTGTAGGCTGCAGTTTCTCTTAAATTATTGCTGCCGTAGACATCTAAAAGGTACTCATTAGAGCTCATGCCCTATAATAAGAGGATGTTTGTTGCTGATTTGGTGGAAACAGTCTACACTGCTCGTGTAAGTCTTTTGCAGTGTCTCGTTGGACTTATGAATTGAAAAAAGAAAAAAATTAACCAAAAGTAACTCTGAAAAGATGTGTTTTAGTCAGTTTTTTAAAAAAGTGTTAGGTCAGAGCATGCATGTATTTGTCTGGGGAGTGAGTTCCAAAGAGTAGGAGCAGCAATTGAGGAAGCTCTGTCCCCCCAGGTTCTGTAACAGGTCATGAAAGGAATAGAAAGAAGGTCAGTGTCAGAGGAGTGGAGATCACGGGACAGTATATGGTGATGAAGGATGTCAGTCAGATAGGAGGTAGCCAGATTATTGAGGGCTTTGAAAGTGAGGAGGAGGATTTTGAATTGAATCCATTGCAGAATGGGGAGCAAGTGAAGTCTCTTGAGGACAGGGGTAATGTGGTCACGGGAAGAGGTGTGGGTGAGGAGTCAGGTGGCAGAATTCTGAATGTACTGAAGCTTATTGAGAACTTTGTCTGATGAGCCATACAGGATGCTATTGCTGTAGTCAAGTCGGGATGTAACAAAGGCATGGATGAGGGTTTCAGCTGCAGAAAAGGGAAGAGACAGACGTAGACGGGTGATGTTCTTTACATGAAAGAATGCTGTTCTGGAGATTTTGGTTATTGTCAAGAATGATACTGAGGTTGTGAACATGAGGGGATGAGGGTACGGAGGTGTTATCAATATAATAAAATAAAAAAATAATCATGTCCCTTTTATTACAGTTGAGTTTGAGGTAGTTGGCTTGCATCCAGGATTTGATTTCAGCGAGACAGTCACGGCGGAATGAGTTGAAACTTTTGTAGATTTGGTGGATAGGAAGAGTTGAATGTCGTCAGCATAACAGTGAAATTGGAAACGTGACGGATGATGTTACCATGGGGAAGAAAGTAAAGCATAAAGAGTAAAGGACCAAGTACAGAACCCTGGGGGACACCATGGGAAAGCGGGGCTATGGATGATGAGCAGTCATTGATATGTACAAACTGTTGTTGATTCGTGAGGTAGGATTTAAGCCCTGTGAGTGCTGTACCAGTGATGTTTAGTGATTCCAGGCGGGAGAGGAGAATGGAAATTTTAATGGTGTCAAATACTGCAGAGAAATCCAGAGAAATGCAGAGTCAGCAGAGAGAAAAATGTCATATGTTACTTTTGAATCACTGTGAGGTATGTAACCACATAAAATCCTTTCGGTACCTTTAGCTGGTCATTGAATAACAAGCCAACTCATATGTTATCAGTATGCCTTGCCTTTTTTTATCTTCCTTTTTCTTCCCTTTTTTGTGTGATTTCATCCCTGCTGGCTGAACGGATGACACCCTGACCTTTACCCTAACCAACCGTTAAATAACATGCAAAGAGCTTGAAATTAGTAGGAATGACATGCAATATTGTGCTGAAGAGTGTGTGCTAGTTATGGGACATCCCATTAAGTCACACTGAGTAGGCAGATCTTTAGTAAACTGACAGAAATATCATTCCAGCTTTTGATAACTTTGAGCAATTCTTTTAGTACAAATGTTTAAAATGAACAGGCTCCAAAATTTCTTATAGCAATATACATTGTTTATATATTGTGTATTGTAAAAAAAAAAGAGAAAAGAAATACATCTCGAGTTTTGGACAGTTAATTGCATGAAAATGCCACTTTAGACTTCTTTTTTCAAAATGAAATGTTGAAACTTATGGAACCAATCTATCCACCCAAGGGCTGAGAAACAGTAGCCTACTTTGCAACTTTTCCCAGGACACTGCATCGTGACAGCTGAGTTTTGCTTTATGTACCACGTCACCTTGGACCAAAATCAATGCACTGGCCTTTTGAATGTGCACCGTGACTGATTCATCAAAGAATCATAAGGGATCATTATCAGAGGAGGAGAAAAGAAATAGAAAAAAGGAACATAGCAACAGATAAGACAAGAGTCAACATCAGACTGACTTTTACTGGCTGGAGAGAGCTCAGAGTACAGAAAGGACACAAGACGGAGGCTGAATTAGCAGTTGTTCGGGGGCACGCCACTAAAAAAACTGGCAAAAGTCTAGTGGCTTTAAAGACAGACAAAACTGAGTAAACAATTGTTGATGAAAATATATTAATGGCTGTTTGATTTTACTGATTTTGCTCCAGTTCTTGTTTTAGATGACCACTTTGGTTGTAATAGGCTATTATTTCCTAAATTCTACCCTTTAAAAAAAAAAAGATTTAACATATGCCACCCTTTTCCCAGCCTGTGCCCCGCCTACCCCCCCATAATTTTTTTCTAGACCCGCCCATGAAAGCAACTTACACTTGGAAAATGGAAACACATAATAATTTAATATAACCCATGGTAAGTCTAAAAGACTTCGGGTAGTCTGCTGTGCAATAGAAACAACCCGTGAACGTAAAAATTGCTCCGTCTGTCACTCTCCTGAAGCCCCCGCCCCGCCGGTCTGTTTAATGGGAACTCCCCCCAAGTTCCCCGGTGATCCTCTCTCTGCTCATTCTCTCCATGAGCTGTCACACTCACACACGTACGTACACTCGCGCACACACTTTCCCCTTACACACGTTCACACACAAGGAGCCGCTGCGTGTTGAAGCAAGCCTCCGTGTGCTCTCTGCGCTGTTCCCCGGTTACCGAGAAGCGACTGTTTTAATTCTGCAGTCTGCGTCGATCCTCGTCGTGACAAGAGTTTGGACTCGGCTGAAGGAGGAGTGAACGGCGGAGAAAAAGGTAGGCGATGGGGGACAGCTCCAGTCTTTTCTCCCCTCTCTGTTTAGAAACTTTGCCGTGTGATACTGCCTTCCTTCCCGGCTGCGTTGGACTATAGGAGAACGTCGCCGTATTTTTTTTTTGTTTATTTATTTTTTAAGATAAACAGGGCGTGTATATAATAGACTATAGAAGTGTTTCTATCTGCGCGCGTGTAGCCGCGCGTGCACATGCGCGCACCCTTTAACATCAGGGGGGATTTGGATACTAAGATCATTGAGGTGGGTTTTGGGGAGTTTGGGTTGGCGACCTGAACCTGCTGCTGCAGTTGAACAGCTGGAGTTCATGTCAGAGGAAAAGGTCCTGAAGCTCTCAGGTAACTTGATTTCCAGTCATTATGCCTCCTTCCAGCTTTGCAAGTTCTTTAATTTAATATGTTAAAACTTGGGACTGTAGACTGTTGGAGCATATGCAGCAGAGATCTAAGCGTTTTGATGCTCAGATAAGTTTTTACCAGTGTTCTGCTGATAATTTATCGCTCTATAATAGTCTAATTAATGGGGTTATTACTCAGAGTAACTCAGTTTTGAGTGTATGTGTGCTGCATAATTGGAAAACCAGTATGTAGCTGCATTTAATTAGAATGTCATTCTCGTAGCCCCTTTTAAACTGAGATGCCAAATAAAAAAAGGAAGCTTTACAAGAGAAAAAATCCACTTGAGGTTTAGAAACAAAAACAGAAATGTGTAGCTATTCACACATATGGCCCTTGGAGTTTTTGTCTGCTGTTTATATGCATGCATGTCCTTCAACCCTCCTATAATGTGTTGCTGTGTGCACACATATGTAAGTGTGCATGCTGTGTGGTGATATCCTGTCAGGTCCTGTGAGGTGGGGGTCAGTCACAGGGTCTCCCCTCTGGAATGCTCCTAGAATAGATGTGGCTCAAACACTTTAAGAGGCATCTTCGGTCAGATTAATGTCTTTTTCTTTTGATGGACTCCAGTAATGACCTCAGTGCTCTGATGTCATGCCGTTATCGTCAAATTTACTGTAGCAGTGGTGGCATTTTGCTCCCAAAGTTAAAAGTTTTTCAGGCTACATGATGTAGATAATGTGTCTTTGTTTCCTCAATCAATTTCAGATCCATCCAGTCTGTCTTTGTGCGTTGAGAGTACCAGCTCATGTATTATCTGTTTTTGGAGCTGGTCTTGTGCAGTTCTTCGTGTGTTTACCAAAACTTCTAATTCAGTCTTTTGTTTAAAACTGAATAGCTTGGATATTAGAGTCCATTAGTCACTGCACATCACCTGCTATTGTTATATTTCTCTTTCAAGTTTTTCAGTACCTACAGATTCTTCATTCCTCTCTTTTCTCCGCACAATGTCACCACCACAGATGCTCATGGGGAAACATTTCTGAGGGACCTTTAAGCATTTCAGACCATCCAGTAATTGTCATATTTTTTGCTGTGTGGCTTTTCTTCTTCTTGTCTCATAGACAATAGAATGTGCCAGGAATGAGTCAGAGAGGTCAGAGCAACAAACTAATGTTCTCTTGTTGCTCCATGGCCTGTCCAGAGGAAGTATCTGTGAGAAGATGGATGTTCTAACGTGTATGTGTGTGAGAGAGAAGGAATGAGAGGATCTTGTCTGCTGTAACTCGAGCCTGGCTGGACACACTGACTTTTGGAGGGCCACAGAATGCTCTTCATGAACCGTGGGGAATGTGGAAGTTTGTCTGCATATATGCGTGTGTGTTTTTTATTGCCATCTACAGAGCACTCTCATTTACAAACACCAATATCATCATTGCTCCATGTACACGAACAGCAATATTCCTGTCACTGGCCTCTAAATAATGCTGATTATGGTGTATAAATGCTCATTCATTCAGTCTCATGAGATTCAAACTTGGACAGAACAGCTCACCACACCGCTGTGCTGCCTCTGCATAGAGGATATTTTATCAGTATTTCCATGATACATTGATACCATGTGACAAGGTTTAGGATCCTTGAAGAGGCCACTTCTGGATTCGAGTGTTTTAGTGTCTGCCATTGTGCAATTGTTGCATTACAGTGCAGCGTTTTGTTGGTTCCTAAGTGGTACATCAGCAAGAGAATTTTCACATGAATGAATGACAACCTGTTCAGCCCACCATTAAGCACAGCAGGTACCTATGAGCTCATATATGTTTTTTTGAGCCCTCCCAACTGTCTGTACCAATTTGTGTGTGTGTGCGTGTGTGTTAGAGGAAAATGGCATCTAAAAGTGTGTATTTGAATGTGCGAGAAAACAAGATATAGGCTACATGTGCTACCTTTTGTCATGATGAGCTGAACAATGCCTTCTTGCTGTGAAACATGATGTCAAGCTACCTCGGGGCCTGACACTTCTATATGTAAAATTATCCAAGAGCCTCAACCCACACGGGGAAAATGAGTAAATTCACACCTTAGGGAGAGAAACAGACACTTGAGTGTTTGCATCCTTCTTCTTCTATTAACCAGTGGTAGCTGTGGTTTTATTTAACACAAAGAAACTCCTTTATGTGAGTTTGCTTCAGAGATAATGGTGCACTTTCCTGTCTTGATCTAAAAAAAAAAAAAAGGGCTGCAGATATCAGTTTAATCAATTTTTAATGATGGAGCATTTTAAAAAGTGCAGATCTCATCTTCCCCTTTTCAGACCAGTATTATTTGTCTTAAATTCCCCACTTCTCTCTTCTTTCACCAGCACATTGCAGATGAGCTTTTTTTTTTTTTTGCGCTTAAACTTGCAGATAAGTTGGCTGATAATATTCTTGTTGCCTCTCTGCTAGTGTGGGTGGTTTGTGGGTGGACGTCCGTTTCGGAGCTGGATATATCTGAGCTATGGTTTCCTCGCATTCCCTTTAAACATGTGTGTCTTTTCACGGCTGCTTGTGGCTCCCAAGCTTGCTGTGTTTGCATCTGTGGGTGTACGTTCATGCGTGATATTAATCTGTGGTTGATCCATTTCTCACATAGCTGTAGAAGGACAGTCAATGCCTACTAACAGTATCCCACTGGAATACACTGGGAGTGTCCTGCTGTAATGAAGTAATGACTGTGGTTTTGGTGGTTTAGTGTAGACAGATGCAGATTAGATCTGTGGGCTGAGTCAAAAATGGCAGACTCACAACGTTCAGTTTTATTTTCATATCTGCTATAGTCATTAAATTGAACATCTGTTATTGCCAAGGCAAACTCAACAGATTATTTTTAGACAACTCAACAAAGACAATAAAATGATGGGGCTTGTAATATCTTAGTTTACTGTCTGTGCTGGAAGAGGGACCATGCCTTGCTTTAACAGTAGCTTAATTTTTTTCCTTGTTAGAAAATGTTCCTTATTCTTCCCGAATGTGTAAGGATGGAAAGCTTCATGTTGCTTTAAGACATGTAAGATTTGTGATTTTGCAATATTTAAACATAAGGGACTTTACTTGATTTGACAGCTCCAGCATACATTTAATTCAGGAATAATATTTAAGGCACTTTTAAGTGCAATTGTGGTGCCTATTATGATTAAAAAAGCATTCAGTATGTAATTCAGATTAGTCCTCATGAGGTTTAACTCTATTTCTTGGGTAGGACTACTAATGTCTTCTGCATCTGCACCTTTGGAGCAAGCTTTGCTATTGGCTGAGAAAATAATCCAGAATGTTTCACTACATTTTGACTTGAAGTATACACATTTATGACTGGAGGTCAAATTGGGAATTGTTTTGTGGTGTGGCTTTGTGGTTTTAGTGTTCCCATGGTACACATGCATGTGTGCGTCAGCAACAGCGACAGCCAAAAATATTTGAACAAGCAGAAAACATCTGCATCCACTGAATGTGTAGAAGAAGATCTTTAACTTGTGTTTCTGCTATCTTGTTTGGAAACAGTGATAAAAGATGCTCACTGCAGTTTCGGCCCAGCGTTTTTTCTGCTTTGTCAAAAGAAAGAACTGAACTTTACATTCTCCAACAATGAGCCACGGTCTAATTGAATGTGTGTTGTTCTGTTGGTCTTTCTTTTATTCAAATAGAAAGCAGACCTAATTTTATTCATTCAACAGATACAGATCTTTTGTGAACCTAGGAATGCTTCATCAAGACAGGCGTGAAATAATTGGATGTCAGGCAATAAAACAGACGAGCGATGGGAAAGTAACTGAGGTGGGAACTGTTGGAGTGAGTCAGGAAACTTCCTGTTTGTCTGGATGTGTGTGTGTCTGTGTGTGTAAGTTGTGTCCCAGGCCAACAACTGCTGTTCGACTTCTCACATTGATACTTTACAATTGATTGAGAATGGGATTTATGTTGAAGCTTGTGCTTGCCTATTCTTGGGTTGTGCAACAACCGAGCACACACCCATGTGCACACACACATGCACATACATACCCACACTAAATGTGTGAGTTACTCATCACTGCAGCACAAGGCGGTATTGTACTTAGCTTCATGGCCTTTTTAGTGACACATTCATTCACATTTCCTAGCAGCATGTGTGTGTGTGTGTGTGTGTGTGTGTCTCTGTGGGTGGTCGTCTCATATTGCATGCAATGCTGCCGGCTGCTAAAAATGAAGATGTGACAGGGAAAGTGTGAGTGTGAAAGTGAGAAGTGGATGTGTGTTTGTCTGCTTCTCTATAAGTCCAGGTATCAGCCTTTTTGTCATCACATACTCGTTTCCAGTAAAAACAGTTTCGTCCAGCTTTTCTGTTGGGTTTATTTCAGGTACTGGTAGCTTTCATATCACAAAGCCCATTCTGCAATAGGGAAAGGTATGAAGGTTAATACAGCACCAGCTATGATGGCCCCCTGGAATTGAATCGGGATTTGAGAGGCAGGAAAGTCTGTGATCTTTTTATTATTTCTCTGAACTTTGAAAGAGAGCAGCTCAGAGAAATGAAGAGAAATTCAGATAGGGAGAGGGATAGTTAATCATCACATAGCAGGCTGCCATCACAGTTGAAAATATTCAATCATGTTGACTAATTGACTTTCTTTTTAAGCCTAAAGGTTTGGGAGTTTGTGCAGAACTTCTATAATTCATAAAAGTGAGGCAAATGTTTTTGTATGTCCTACTAGAACAACATCTAGTTATACAGAGTTCAAATATTAAACCAACACTAAAAATGAAGCTTAGCTTTATTATAGTAGCCATTGTTTCCATATGGATAAGATAGCATTCACTATATTTGCTGTAATCTTGGAATTGATGTTGCAAGCATACACACGAGCTGTATGGCCAGACAGTTTAAATAAAATGTTTAATGAAGCATAGATATGATTCATCACCTCTGACTTAGTATCCATCCAACCTGTTTCTGAGGCTTTTGTTAGGCAGAATGTTATCCTTGCTGACATGGGGCACGAGGTGAAGTGCATCTTAAATGGTTTGACCGTCCATCACAGTGCCATCGCAGGGTGACAGACAACCATGTGGACAGCTTACAGCCAATTTAGAATCACCAGTTGACCTGGTGAGGATGTGCACATATGCAATTACTGCTTTTCTTTTTAAACACAGCATATAACCCATAATCTGAGGGAAGTAATAGAAGTATTGATAATATATTTAAATGAAGTATAAATAAATTTGTTCTTGAACTTGCAAACTGAAGTGATGTTGGGAAGTAGAAGGATTGCTTCATCACAATAGCCAGCTGCAGGAAGTTAATGTTACCTAAGCTTAGTGATGAAATACAAAGTTTGAGTATCAGTTCAACCTTTTTTTGAGTGTACATTGTGATAAACAGCATTTATGTAAATACAGTTTTAAAAGTAGTAGTTAAATATTAGCTTGGATAAGTTGGTCATAACCATTCAGAGTCAAAAGCATACTCGACTTGTGAAGCTTGGATGATAAGGTAAAGGCTGAATATCAGAATACTGGAGTTCACATATTATTCATAAGTGACCTTATAGGACTTAACTGACCCATGGATTTGGAGAACCGGAGGACCATACAAACAAGAAGGTTCAGCGAATGCATCTTCCATCATGGCCATCATTAGCTTGATCATCAGCTCGATCCTTCTCTATCCCTTCACTCTTTCACCATCAAGTTTCATGAAATTTAGCTTCACACATAATCTTACTGACAGACAAGCATTTTGTATATTTGTGAGTATCATAAAGGGTCTTCAGCAATCCTTTTGTTATGCGAAATGTTCTGTGAAAGAATGATGAATAAATGATCCATGGTGCAGGTAAATTTAGGCAATTTTGTTGTTATGCAATCTAAATTGAGATCCCTGCAGGTAACATTTAATAAGATTATGACAAAGTCAGTGCTTGGTTGAATGAAAATTTGTGAATCATACTTTTAGAGATGTAGAAAATATCATCTCCAGGAATAAAAATGCACATTTAAAATAACCTATTTTGCGAAATGTTACCATCATTTTTTTATTCACATGAAATTTTAGGTCAAAGAAGAAGTGGGATTTTTTCTGTGATGTGAGTTGGAGAAATGAAGACTAAAGAATAACGTAACAATATCTGATTCAAGCGTTAAAGAGCCGCGGCCAAACAGATTAGAATAGGAAATTTAACAAAAACAAAAGGGCAAGCGGTTGTTAAAATAAAGCTCAGACAAAGTCTTGAAATCGAAAGCATCCGTGTTTGGAAAAGAACCCAGCCCACAATGGTGTGATTCATACATGAGTGAGTGGGAGGTGGACTGTGCCCAGTGGCCTCTCCTAACCACCTTTAACCACTGAGATCCACCCTGGGAAAAACAGAAGTAGCAGAGAGTAAAAGGAGGAGGAGGAGGGGAAGGGGGACAAAGATTAGTGGGACAGGGATGAGGATCCGGACACTTTGATTCACAGATCCCCCATCGTCCCTCGTCCCCCCCCCGCTGCTCATTGACTGACTCTTTTGTGGCTGCTGTAAAGTGTGCTGATTGGCTGGTTGGGTCTGAATGTCACTGCTTCTCATCCGTGGGCTCTGGAATTTGTGTGTGTGTGTTTGTGCACATTTATGTGTGATGAGTTAATAGCCATCCATTGAGTGCTTGATTGTGCCTTGTTGTCAACACTGCCTTTCTTTGTCCAGACTTTCCACACTTTTTGACAAATACACACACATCCACACACATCTGAACATGAACACGGCATTCCTCCAGTGACAGAGAACTTGCCAAGAAGGAATGAGAGAGAAAAAGAGAAAAAATGACCATCGCCATTCATAGTCATCATGGCAGAGTGGTTCTTCCTGGCCCGAGTTTGAGACATGAATGGGTCTGGGGCTAAAAATATTTTATTGCAGCTTTTTATGATCATTTTACTCCTCCTGCTCTTTTCATTACCTCTCTCCACTTCAGCACTAAAACCAGATGAAGCCTGCGCTGCATCAAGATGAGTTTAATTGAATTTGGGAGTTCATAGAGTAACAATGTGGCTGCAGTTCTTTAAGGTGTAAAGTTGAGTGAGAAAACCTTTTGGGCAAAGAGTCTGGAAAGCAGACGCAAGGGACTGAAACAAACTCAATGACCTTAAGGGTCACTTGTTCATATCAAACATTAAGCTTCTGTATGAGTCCATGTGAGGAAGCTGCTGAGTTAGTTGATGAAGCAAATCCTAGGACATGTCGTGGAGAACATCTGGAATGTTGGTGAATTTTCTTTTTCGGTGTGTTCTGCTCAGTCTGCACTGTTACACACTGCTGATGTCATTTTCAGTTGATTCAGCATGTTGCACCACCGTTGAGTCTGTCCATGAGAGAAGTCATTCTGATTGGCAGCTTATTGTATCTGGAGAATCAATGATTTCACCCATTTAGTGAAGTTTCTTCAAATTTTTCTTTTTCCTGTCTTCTTCCATAACTAACAGGTACTCCCACAACGAACACTTCTTTATGTTCTTTATCCACAATCTGTTGGTTTTCCTTGTTTGATACCATAAATGGACCTCTGCTAGCTCAGATGGTACGTCCTAGCTTGCATTTAAATGGGTTTTTCATGGTATGTTCAAGTGCTATTCTTTTTTTCAGATACTGGCACCCTAAGGAGACCCAGCGGGGGGGCTTTTACTGATGTTTGGTCTTGTTCTTGGTTTGGTATATAAGAGCACACAGGAGTTCTGAGCTGAACACCATATGGGACTTTTTTATCTTTAGTTGTATGATTTTCTTTGGCTATTTACTCTCATTTTTGCCATTTTATTAGGCTTCGGCAAGATAAACACTAAATTAGAGCTGCAGAAGATCATTTTTTGATTGCCTGGGCTACTATTCCCCTTAAGATTTCACTTGTGGATCCCTAAGAGTTCACTTATTTTTGAAACATCACCGTGGGTAATAAAAACATGAGCAAAGATTCTTTGGTATCGTTTTTATGTGAAAGACAGTCATGCTTGTAAAGATAGCAGGCAGAGGGGAGGATGACTTGCAAGGGCGGTCATGAGACGAATCCAAACCTGTGACATCATAAGCTAACAGTCTGAGCCTTTGCCTGTTAAGACAGTGGGATGTTCTGGCCTGCAAAACCCTGAACTATTTAACAGACAAGCTGACCAATTGACAGAGGCTAATGGTTGCTTTTTAATGGTCGGTGTGGGTAGACCCTGCGTCTGACTGCTGACCACCGATGAAAAGAGATGGGGGGGGGGGAAAGATGGAAAAATGGTTAGGAGTAGGGGAATGTTAAGGAAAGTCGGCAATGAATAACTTCTTGTTACCAGGAAAACAAAAGAAGGAAGTACAGAAAGAAACTTTGGTAAATAATTTGATCTGCTGTTGGGAATTTGCCCCAGCACAGAAATACCTTCAGTGCATCATGAGAAATGGGGGGAGAGACAATTTAAGGCTTTGCTCCTGTTTGTTATGCCAGCCTGCAATTGAGGACAGTGTTTTGCAAAGCTGTTAGTGCATTAACATGTGGGTTGGGAAGAGAAGAAGAGGAGCGGGAGGAGGAGTCTCTCTCAAGGGGGGAGAAGTGACCCAGTTGCACCAGTTTGCCCTTTCTTGTTTTTTTCCTCTCTGTTTAATCTAAACCCATTCAAGAAGCTTTATTAGCGAGATAAGATTGCACCGACGTTGCCAAGACTTAAGTGCATCTCACCCTCTTTCTGGTTGGATGGAGGCGGAAGTAGGTTGGTGTTGAGAGAGGAATGACAGCCTTTATCTCGGTCAGTAAACACAAGCTGAGGGAGTCCCTTCATTGTTTATACTGCGACTCCCCACTCCATATATACACACTTAGAGGACATCGCTACACAAAGACACACACTGATACTCAGGGATGTGGTGCACTCTAAAATCATGGTCACGTATGCAAAG
The DNA here is from genome assembly GCA_028567055.1 of Leptatherina wallacei. Classification (NCBI taxonomy): domain Eukaryota; kingdom Metazoa; phylum Chordata; class Actinopteri; order Atheriniformes; family Atherinidae; genus Leptatherina; species Leptatherina wallacei. The sequence continues at coordinate 17,285,038 of JAOXYM010000021.1, forward strand.
GCACACGTAGACAGACACGTAAGTAGACACATGCTGTAAGGTTGTGGTTGGACCAGCTACTAGTGTGTGTTTATGTGCGTGTGTGTGGTGGAGTGTTGGCAGCCAGTATACAGTAAACTGGTCAGAACTGTGCACACTCAAACTTCCCCCATGCCTGCCAGTCTGACCACTAGTGGCTGTGTGTGTTTATGTATTTGTGTGTGTGTCTGCTGTACGAAGCAGTGGACTTCAGTGCAGCTGAAAGGACCAATAAACCAGAGATAATTCCATGTTAAATTCCTTTCTTCCCATGGGAATCGTTTTATTTTATGACAGCAGGAAAATATTTAACATGACGTTGTCGGCGTTCATGTGTCTGATGTGTGTTTGCGGCACTTTTGACGGAAAGCAAAGCAGTGTGACCCCTCATTTACTGAGCTGCTGCTGCTCCATCAGCCCCGTCTGCCAGAGCAGTTACATAAATACTGTAAATACAAAGAAATGACAGCTGGGTTTTAGTCCTTAATGATTTTGCAACACAGTATAAACATGCAGTGACTCATTAAACATTTTCTATAGCTCCATTTGCAGCACTTACTCAAAATTAAACTCTTTGTAATCCTCTCGGTTGAATATAAAAAGGGTTGTATTAACCTTATATAATTTGCATTTAGAGGACTCAGTCTAAACACATGCAACTTCCCAGACTCTATCAGGCTACCCTTTATCTGCCCACCATCTACATTCGCCATCTCTCTGCACCTCTGTTACTTAAATCTTTCGCTTCAGTCTGGGAAATTGGGCAACTATTGTATTTGACATCATAATATATTCGTAAGACTCTTTTATGTCCTTTCTTTTGCTTTTTGCTGTCACCATTGTCTCCTCTGTCAGGCTAATTATGTAACCTCTCCTCAGCCAAATAGCTGTAATCCCACTTATATTTATTCCCACAAAGGGTCTTTCTTTTTGCATGAATGAACATGTATTTGTGACTTAAAACACTTCATTTTCTCGGCATTTCTGCTTTAGGTTAGGTTAGCATAACAGGAAAGGGTGAGGGTTTTATTTCAAGCTGAACTTTATGTAACATGTTATCATTGACAGAAAGCTTGTGTCCCGCTACTTGATATTCTAATTTCAAGTTCCGCTGCACAAATATTTACTCAATGAAAAGTATTGACAGGAGATTGAAGGGATTCCCAAACTGTCAGCAAACCTTAAATGAAATGCACACATCAGAGCTAGATTTAAAGAGTGGGGGTTTGATCTGAGTTTATCAAATTTGACAATGACTGAATTATTTTAAGACCACAGGGTTTTTTTTATTTCTTA
>JAOXYM010000021.1:17289786-17305027 GCA_028567055.1 Leptatherina wallacei
GATGAATTAGCCACAGCGTGTCCAAAAGGTGCAATATGTTGATATTCATTTGCTGCCTTAAAGCAAAACGCAGCTGTCACGTGATGCTCCAGGCTGAAACACAAATTTGTCAAGTACGGTTTCTCAGCATCAGGACGCTGAAATGCACTGACGGCCTCAGGAATGTGCATCATGAATGTCAATGTGCCATCAAAAACGAGAAAGTCAAAAAGCACAAAGTTTTAAATACGGAAACTCGGGCAATATTGCTTTAAAAAAACATAAAACATGAGGCAAAGTACTGGTAGAACATCATTATCGGATTTCTTTCATAAGTGAAATATATAACTGCTGATAATTATTTGCTGATAGTAGCAAAGCAAGAAAAAAAAGAGGTTCATGTTCCCACTTCTGGGGTACAGCGAATTCAGCAGGATGTGAAGATGTTTGAAATAGAGATGCTGAGACTGTACTCTGAACTTGTACTGTGAAGTATCATTACCCTGCAAATCTAAGAGGCACACTAAAGAAAATATTTTCAGATCTATGCCACCCTGAACAAAGTGACAGAGTTGTGTCATGCTGGAGTTTAATGAGTTGGTAGTTACTTCAGATACCCATTTGTTGTTCTTATTATGTACTGAAAACTTGATAGTGTGGATTAGCTGTGGAAAGTGGGGTTATCCTCATGATGCAGCTCCATTCCCATGTTTTAATCACACCGTGCTTTCAGATGTCTGTTTTCTTCAAGTGAGATGATAGATATTAGAAATGACATGTTTGTGATGTTATCTCCGATTACGCCTCACTTCTCCCGTCACACGCGGAGTGAACTCATTCATACAGGTGATTGAAAAAATGTACTTAACGTTAAAGTTCTGTACAATTTGACTCCAGGATCCGGTATGATTATAAGACTTGATTGAAACAGATGGCAAAGGTATGCTCACAGACGTCATGAGGAACACACAATGGCAACATGCTACAAGGTCAAATCACCTACAATTAGAATAATGATACAATCTCATGCTTTAGCTAACCCGGTCTGATTACGTCCTGATTAAAGACCAAGTTTGAAAGCATTCATTTTGGAAACATCGAACTACATGTTGACAACATTGATGTGGCCAGTGCACGTAATTACTCTGTAATTTCATCATGGTAACGTTGTGATTAAGCAGCAATTTACTGGTTTATATGTAGCAACATTGTATAGAGTTTCACAATAGAAAGCAACACAATCCAGTGAGAGGCTGTGTGGCAGAGCGCTCATGGGAACCAGAGTGGCTTTTAGTGCTCAGGTCCTCAGGGACAGCTAGGATTGTGTTGTTGTTGTTGTTGATAAACTCACTCCCGCAGCTTCAGGGCCAAAACACTCACTCACACACACACACACACCAACATAGAAAAAGTTCCTGCTTATGCTTAAAAGTAATCACAAATAATGAAATCATTCATTGAAAATGCAAAAAATGTCAACTTTACAAAAACTTTAAAAATAACTTTTTGTTATCGATATTGAAAACTCACTCACTGAAGTACACGCCCTGTATGGGTTCATGTTTGTGTTCACATGCCCCGAAGTTCAGGCACTGTACTTACGAGCACGCACATGCACATACAGATACACCCATATACAAAACCGGAGTTCAGAGATCTGGATCAGAGCCAAGAAACACTGAAAAAAAAAATAGATTTTAGATATCTTTCCCTCCATCTTTTCTCCATCATCTTTTCACTTCATCAGTTCAGTTGCACAAGGGAATGTTTAGTCAGTTCTTCTGTTCCTTAAATCATTGACTTGCTTCCTCCTTTTTTTCTTTCTTTTACAATCAGCTTGCAACATGTGATAAAAGCAGATGACTTTTTATTACTCAGCAACTTGGAACAAACACCGGTGTTTCTCAACTTATTTTGTGTCTATTACGACCTTTAAGTAAAGCAATATTTACTTGTTGCTACTCAGCTGTTGCACTGCATCACAGATTTAAAAGGTTTCAACCAGCTCAACCGGGTGACTAATTTTAACAGATATACACTACCAATCAAAAGTTAGGACACATTTTCCCATTAAATCTAATCGGATAGTGTGTCCAAACTTTTGAGTGCTAGTGTAATTTCATAAGTTATTATTTTATTTAGTTTATCAGTGTTAAAATGGGGAATTTGCCTTAACGTTAAGTGTTTCAAGACGTTTTATTCTGTGAATCCATTTCAGTCAGGAAGTGCCAGATTAACCATGACATACATTTGCGTTCTGTGCTGACTCTGCTAGTGTGATGCTAACCCGGGAAGAGACTTGGCGAGGTGGGGCAGATGAGTTGCAGATCTGCCATTGCCAATAAAGGAATGATGTGACAAGCACAGAGCTGTAAAAATGAATCTTTCCTTAGTAATAAGGCATGCTTGGGATAGGCTCAAGTTGTGAAAGACTGGACAAAAAAGTGGTTTGTTGTATAACTGACTCCATGCCCGCAGCCTGTTATGATGGGTGCCAACATGTATTGATCTGAATCAAGTAAGAAATGAACAAAACCAATATAAGTAAATGGTTTATATTCCCCTTTTGCATTTTTCATGCTATGAATTTAACAGGATGTGTTTCTTGTGAAGTAGATATATTGTGTTTGCATAGTCATGCAAATTGTTTTTCACCTATTAAGATCTGATGGAAGAATAAGGTTAAGTAGTTTCTGTGTTAGGTGTCATCTTGGTCTGATGATGTCAAAATGGAAACAGTACGTAAAGAGAACCGTTTAAATACAAGCCGCCATTGAACCACAGCATTCAGTGGTTGATTCATGGTTCAGACACTAGTTCATCACCTTGTTAGAGAACAGCATGTTGTGCTTTAAATGCTTAAACATTGAAAACCTGCACATGTGCATTCACAAGTTGAGAGAAAGTCAAACTAAGTCTACTTGTAAAGGTTATAGTGCATTTAAGGTACATTCTGACATCATCCAAAAAGCTGAATATTCCTAACTTTTTGAGAGTAGTGTAAGTCAAATCTTTGGGAAAATTAATCATCTTCTTAAAATGAGTTCATGGTATGAATCACTAGTATGATGTCTGATTGGAACATGACATATATTTTGTGAATAAAATGGATAACATAATGTGGTGCATGATTTAGAGTCAGTCCACATTGTGACTGATTATTGCTACCCAATGTGAGTTGATTGTTTTTCTGGTTTTGGTCAGATTGTGGCTTCCAGATTTAAAACAAAATGGAGATGGACAAGACTCTAAAATCAAGTGTTAATACTGGGACTCTGTCCATCTATTTAATAGTCTGTGGGATCATCTAGGACACAGAACAGCAGGATTAACAGTATTCACTACGTTGCTTTTAGTGGTGACAGTTGTCCGACTAGGGAACAAACTTTGAATCACAATATTTGAGCATCTATGTGAAGCAATGGTCAGATCTAATGGATGTCTTTCTGCTGGTCCGAACAATTAAATGTCCCATTTTCCTCATGTGTTGATAAAATGGGGGCAGAGGAGGGGAGGACTGAATTTGAGTGTTAAGATTTACCCTCTGGCATGGCAAGCTGTGAAGAGCGACCATGACACTAAAGGAAGGTATGTAAGGTATCCATCATTTAGGCTGAATCAGGGGAATGTGGGCTACTCTACCCCCCAGGCGTCAGGACTTATATATAGGCTGTACACCTCAGGATGCCAGCATTGCTCTCAGGATGTGCTCCTTTTCCTCCCCCTATGTATGCAACACACCCTTAAAGGATATTAATCATGCACGACTAAAACCCTGTCAGTATTTTCTCATTAGTCATGTTGTAATGCCTTGTACGTAGCCCCTTCCGTCTTTGTTTCTGCTTGTCTCTGGATATTCAAAGCCTGTCTTTGTATGTCATGATGAAAAGAAAGCAATGATTGATGGAAAATTATAAAGGGAAGCCATTTTCCATATAATTTTGCAAAGTGAAAAAAAAATCCACCTTTTTATCTCTCTTCTTCTGGTTTAGAATCTGGTCCTTGTGTTTATGATGCTGTCATGGTTTGGCTGTTTCTTTGGGGACATGTAAACATGTAATTGAGTTGCTGTGATTAAAGGTATTGGGAGTTGTTCTCCTGAAAATGTCAGTTTCTTCCTTTCAGCCTCTCTAAGCATGATGGACTCCCCCCCCATTCCACTCTTTTAAGTCGGAATATCTCCTCTGTTAAAACCCAGAGTCTTAATCCCAAACAGTGCAGCGTGTCACAAGGAAAAAAAAGAGGGAGAAGATGGGAAGCTTTTAGAAACTCAGGCGAATGACTGATGCCTTTGAAATGAGCAAGTATTTCCCAAAAGAAGACGAAATCACTGGACTTAAGTTGACACAGAGGTCCAAGGCTTTTTCGAACGGATCATTAGAAGTCCGAACTCCCCCCCCCCCCTGACTTCATAATGAGGCTTTTCGGAAATCTGCTCCTTAGTTGCATACTGAGGGGTGGAGACAGGGTGAAGATCGAAGCCAGTTTCCCAGAGGTTTACTGACTCCTAACTTCAAAGGCCAAAGCAGTCACACTGTAACTGCTGCTGGAGGAGCCAAATCCTAAAAGATCACAAGTGTGTGTGTTTGTGGTGGGAGTCAAAATGCTTACAATCAGACACACACTAATATCTTCTGCTCTTAGTTTTCTGAGCACCAGAATGTCCAATTTGATTGTCGATCTCAATTAATGCACAAATAAAACACACTCTTTTCATCCACTGTTTGCAGCTTGTGTGGGCGCTCTACGTGAGATTCTTTTTTTTTTTGCCGCAAACTGTTCATATGTAGGTGTCAGTGTGGGTCTGGGCAGCATTCAGCCTTTATTGTGACTGTGTGTGTTGGCATATATGTATTTGTGCAACTGCAAACAGATGTGAGGTAAGGGCTGGAGAGTCTTGGCAGAGTACCGACAGGATGACTGTGTGTCTACGTTCCCTGTCTGACTGGAAAATTTGGAATCATGGTGCTGACTGCCTGTTCATGTTATATGGAAACATACCCTCACACTCATATTTACATTTATAGCATTTACTGGAAGCTAATGGTAGAAAGAAAAACACCCACACACCTACTTGACATATAGCATTTACTGCCTTCTCAACTTTTATAGGAATATGACACAGACACACACGCATGTGTACACTTAAGGACAGAGACATGAGCGAGTAACGCATCCCAACAGAATACTGCATGCCGTCATTCTAATGCTTACATGATACACAATGAACTTAAGAAATGAACACTTAACTTGAGACCCTCATGCTGGTTCTGATGGTGTGTGTGTGTTGCACAACTCTGTATAAGGTGGGCTGTCGGATGTTTTCTCCTCTCCTGGAAACACAACAGAAACATACTACAAAGGTGTTCATTTCTGACTGAGCAGTGATGATGATATTCAGTAGACATTCTGCTTTTTCAGATTCACCTCCTAGTATGCTTATTGACTGGAATGATCATGTGTTATTGACAAAGTTGGAAACTATATATTGGGACTATGTAAGGATATGGGACATTATTCCTATAAAGGCTTTAAACTTTAGCTTTCCTGATGCTTATTGAACTTAAGATGTCAAGTGCTTACCGACATGTCCAAGACGGCTGAAGCTGTAAAGATTCCGTAATGGAACAAGAAATACCTAAAGACAGACATCTCCATTGCTTTATAGACAGATGAAATGAGTGTTGATCAAGCAGGTGGATGGACTGATGCAGAAACAGATGAAGAAACTAACAAACTCTTTGCATGGAAAGCCCGTGATATCATTGAATAGAAGGGTGGCTTTACCTTTGAGGTCCAGTGTCATTCTTGCTCAACTGAGAACATTTTAATTTAAAAATAACACAGTGCACACAGAATATAAATCTTTAGTTGAGACTCTGACCTCACTGCCATGCTCAGAAATAGGTCAGTAAGTCATTATAATGATTAGGATTCATCCTTTGATAACACTGATTATCTGCAGTCTCCTGCACAGATCTACATTGACAGTTTAGTTGGAGATTCAGGAGAGACACGCAATCAACTGATGATGTAGCGGCCTGTAGTCTCAGGCAGATATGTGGAGAGGGTTACAAAGGTTCAATTAAAAATGATGTCCCTCACTTTCAGAACTCTACACAGCAGTAGTTATCTTTTATTGCGTGTTAGGTCATTACATGCAGTGGTTTCATCGCGGTGCATCTCATGTCCTTTAAGTAGAGCTGGCTGGGTGTCTTCCAGGAGAACAAAAATCACCTCTTTAGACTTTGTTGAGTTTCATTTATGCTTGTATCATCGCCACAGTTCTTGTTTTCAAATTCCATCACACTTTCCGATTTGTAATTCCAAAGCACATTTCCTCCTCTCCCAGGAAGTGCTATGTACATGTACGTGTACACTTATGAGACTTTGAGTTTGTGCCTTTACTCATTCACTCACAGATGAACTGCTAATGCTGCTCTATAATTGACAGCGCTGTTGGCAGGCAGTGTCATTGTGCGTGTGACTTACTCGCCTATTGGTCAGTGTGTTAGTATGATACATTGTGACAGTAGTCAGCGCGATGAGTCAGGCCTCCAGCCAGTGTGAACCATAGTCGCAGCACAGCTTTCCAACTTTGCTTTTGAACTGCTGCTATGCAACTATAATGAGGGAATGTTCTTTTTTTAAGCCCAACCCAAGGGATTGTGTATGTGCGCATGTGTGCATCTGTGTGAGTCATACACGCTGTAGCCATTGTCTTACTATGCCTTACATGCTGGATCAGTACCAGAAATCTTGTTGTTTCCTTCAGGTGACAGGAACAAACAAGAAGAAAACATTTCTCTTTGTTTGTGCTTGTCTGAATACGTGTAGATTTACTTTAGTCTCACCTGAGATCACCTCAGCTTTGTGAGATTTGGCTTGCCAGACTGGACGGATTGTCAAAATAGTCTCTGCATTCACATGTGTGTGTCTGTGTATAGATGACAGCGTAGGCAGGAAGTCCCACCCCTCTCCTTAGCTCTATCAAGTCCTGCTTTTACATTATTTGTGTCTAATAAGCCATACTCAAGTCAGCTCATGTAGTAAATCTTTGCCATTGTGCTGCCATATTACAAACAGATGTGCAGCCGCATGCTGTGGATACATATAAATGTAGCCTGCAGCTATATTTGGAAGACAGACAAAACAGCCTCAGCCTCTCTTTCATTTCTTCTATTTACTCTGAGTCTTTGTTTGGGCCAAACCCAGTTTTCTAACTTGGATAAACAAGATTTTTTTTTCATTTTTTATTGTGCTGTATTGCTTCTTTTCTTGCCTTTAATTCCCTTCCACATACCATCCTCTTCTCCTTTAATTCCTTACCTCCTACTTCTGGCTTTCTATAAAACTCAGCTGCTACCCAGAAAATGGACAGTCAGTACCTCACTAAAAAAGCAATAACTTGAGATAATGGACACTTAAATCATCTCTGGAATGCCTTACTTGGCTATGATAATCCATTTTGAGCAACACTGAATATCATCAAAGTTCAACAGATGCAAATTATAAGCCATTTGTCTAAACACAGTCACAAAGAATTGTTTAGGGGTTGAGTAATACTGTAAATGTATATGTTTTATTTATGTCCACATATATGAACACCTAAACCGGACATGTAACATGCTCTGATAGCGCTACCGTGCAAACATGTGCGTTTAGAACTAAATGCAGGAAAAAAACCTTGCTTATGCACACCAATGTCTCAAACAGTCTAATTAAGATGTCACCAGCAAGATATGAAGAAGGAAAGGAAAGAAATGAAGAGATGCTCTTGGTATTTCTCTTCAAGAATCCTGGAAGCAACTTGATTGACAGAGTGGGTAAAACTAAAGAGGTGTTGATTAAGAGATATCAGATGGAAAAAATAGGGAAAGGCAAGTGCCTGAGAAGAAAAGAGGAGAGATTTTTCTTTTTACTGGAGACGCTTGGCAAGTGATGGGGGAGGTGAAGAAAAAAAAGAGGGAGAAGTGAGTGACTAATGTGGAGCTGAAGGTGTTAACATGGCCCTGTCTCTGTGTGACACACTCAGAGACGGAGAGACTCACAAACATGTGAAAAGGCAGCCGGACATTTGACCGAGAGCAGCGACTGGAGTCACATGCACAAACACAACTCCGAGAATAGACGCTAAACAGCGGGAGAGAAAATAACCCAGTAACAGAGGATGTGGCGTGGGTGTGTATTTGGGTGTGTGCTTGGCTTTTTTTTCTTTTTATGCGTGTTTATGCTAAAACATTTATTTTTAGGGTTTGCTCTGCTAAGATAAACGAACAATCCAATGCCTTCGGTTTTGCTTTCATCCTTAACTGTAATGAATCCTATAAGCTTTTTAATATCGGTTACATCTTAATGTGGTGCCTTTATTACTCCCACAACAAACACTAATTTGTTTTTCTGTCTGTTGAGGTTTGCTGAACTCTGGATTTAATAGAAGGAGGGGACAGAAGTTGAGGGAGAGGTGAGGCAGGTCTAGTTTTACAGTTCTGCTGTAAATACCCTCTAATAGGCTTGAAGTGGCTGCATGTCATGGCTGGCTTTTGGTCTCTGAAGATGTGTTTGTAGTATTTTTAATTCAAATTTCAAAAATCCATCGATCGCTTAAGCTCAGCTTTTGTGACACAAATTAAAAAGTGACACCCAAAGTAACTGTCACTGCAGTAATATGTCGGATAGTGGCAGCCATCAGTTCCGTCCTAAGCTGATTGGTTGAGATGTTTGGGAGCAGCATCACAAAGTCCTGATTTGGATGTGGTTTTCTATGTGTGTGTGTGTGTGTGCGTGTGTGTGTGTGTGTGTTTGTGGGCGAGATAAGTGGGGGTTGAGTCAGCGGTAGTACGGATCATGACGACTCTCCTCACCGGCTCAGTGACGATGGGCCATGGCGACAGGGGTTTGCGGTTAGAAACCCTAATCTGCTCCTCATATGACCCTCTGATGGACAGGGACAGCAGTCATCACACACATACACTCACATACTTACACACTTACACAGCCCTCAAACTAGTTAGTCCAGCTTCTGCTCTCCAGTCTAAACATGCTCTTATATGGATTTCTGTGAAAATCAGGACTTCTCTGCTCTTTTTGTCTTCATAAACACATAGTGCTGCTGCCTACATGTAATTGCCCAGTCAAGTCTACAAGACACTATGTTTTGACATCCATTAGAGGTCTTTAGGAAGGCAAGATATGTCTGGCTGTGACATTGTATATACAGTACATCACTAATTAAATGTGTTTAAGGTGCTCATTTTTGGACATCCAGTCCTTTTTTTCCAAGAAAACCTAAATGTAAGATTTCTTCTGGAACTGCAAAGATGTGATATCTGGATGTCCACAAGGCTTTTCGTTTCATGTACAAAACAGGCCACTGTAGTCTATTTTGTGCCCTCTCTTACAGAAACTAAGCTATTGACAGTTTTATGCACTTCCTTAAAAGTTGAATACCCTTGAAATGAATACTATCTATTGTTTAAAGCCTAATTATTCTCTAACAATTGCATTTTTGAGGGGAGAAAGCCACCTAATTTTTTTAGTTTTAGAGCATAAAATGGTATCAGCGTATGTCAGCAATTTAATTGTAATCCTTAGATTTATAAAAAGGAAAATACTTACTATAAAGGGAGAAAGAAGGGGCCTCTGTTAGTAGTTGTGATTTATCTGCTATGCAGTACCAGTTTTTCCTCTCCTCTTCCTCTTCTCTCATTCACCTGGTTGTCAGCTTATGCACAAATGTGTAATTTAAGACATTGTCTTGTTGACCTGCAAGACAAAAATATTGATTTCACTGTTTTCTTTCTTTGACAGTTAAAGGAAATGGTTGATTTTTGTCATTTTGTTTTGATTTTTAAATAATGTGCTACTTGAGAACTCACCTCTGTAAATCGTTAACATATACAGCACAAGCCAAAGCTAGCAGGAGCAGAAGTTGCTGCATCTTACTTCCTGCTGTCTTGCCATCTGTGCTCGGGGTGTCCTTTATTTACGCTGATAAGTTGTCAGTTTATTTGTTTACATAATGGACGTGTGGTGTTAGTGTGCAAAAAGTGTCGATTGCGTGAGTCTCGCACTCGATGTGAGAAGGATGACAGCCTTGCAGCAATTTTTTTTCTCTGCACTTGTTGGAGTGCAGAGGCCGTAAGCGGAGGTGTGCTACATTTGATGCCCAGTTTGTATGTTTACAAAGTTCGTTGCTTAGTTTTCTGCACAAGTTTGTCTGGTTTAAAATAAGATTATGTTCTGGTTTTCTTTTCCTCAAACAAAGCTTCACCGTGATGCTGAAAATGTTGTGTGGGGAATTCTTTGGTACCTGGCCACCTGCCTTAGATTTAGAGTGAACAGGTGAAGACGCTGATTCCCTCACAGTTAGATGCTGGGGTTACAGTTAAGTTTGGTTTCACATGTGTTGTTTAAGCAGAAGATTGTTGTTGTAGTCATTGATTGATGTCTCTTGGAGTAAAAGCACTCAGGTGTCTGGGGAATGTCTGAGGTCAGAAATTTCTGGAACAAGACGTTCATCTCCGATCAGCGGTGGGATGTGGGAAATGACCGAAATCTGGCTTCAAGTCATCTAGTTTTAGCCAAACTCTTCCTTGTAGGACTTCAAGTATGTGCAAACACTTAACACCATCAATAAATTGTGTTCACCCTTTTGTATTTGTCATGATACTATTTCTGTACTGCCCTAGCTGTGATAAATACTTTCCAAAGTGCCCAGATCAAAATCATGTGATGCCAGGCAAGGATTCCTGAGAAATTGACACATCATTGCCACTGCCTCATTTAAGTTCTTCCAAACACAGTTTGCTAATTGGGGATGTCCAGAAGCTGTTTTTGGGTCCATTATCTGTAATCCACTGAGTTTATGCTTCTCCAGTTTTTTTGGGGGGGGAGGAAACGTGCCCCATTAAAAAGCTGGAGCCAGAAGTAAACAGCCATGCCATGCAGCCTCATTTATAGCAAGAAAGATGGCAAGAGTAAATCCACACTGATACTTTTCAATTATTTAGGTCCACATAAATAAAAACCTGCACAACAAGCTGCATTTTCTGCATTTAGTATCAATGGTATTTCAAATATTTTTCCACATGGGACCGGCTTATCTAATTTTACACAAAAGCTTATGTTTGTGTAAGTGAGCAATCCACTGGACGACTCAGTGGTGACATTTACTCAGTCTTAAAGGACAAAGAGAAGATCCTAAAGATATACTCATTGTGAAAGTTGGAAAGCTTTCCAAAACAGGTGTAATGTATTTCTTGTCAGAACTGCAGGCTATTTGTTGAAGTTTTTCAGGATCAAATGAGATGGATTAAAAATGACTTTTGAGAATTTCAGTAAATATGCAGTTTTATGCTGGATGACTGCACTGATAACGCTTTAGTTATTTAGAACCTGCTCCAACCCCCAACTTTTTCCCTTTTCCTTGGGTAAGGTAATGATTTTGGATGTGTGAGCGTGTGTGCGCATGTGTGTTCAGCTGCCTGGTCTCTTGTTGGAAGTGTTTGCCTTTGGGTTTGGATTGTAGGTGGTAGCAGGAGTGAAGTGTTGGCTGGCTGAATCCAGGTCAGCTGTCTATGTGCATTACGTTTGATTTATTTGTGTGTCCTTTTGTCTTCTCTGCCAGCATGAGTGCTTGCGTGGGCATGTGCGTGTCTAATGTCTGATTTGTGTGACTCCGCATGTATTGGCAGAATGCAGCCAAAAGCATGACATCACCCAAAACGTGTTATTTGAAGTAAGTTGAAATGCAGAGACGAGGTCATGACGAGCTGCTGGCAAGGCAGGACGCAGATGTGTGTACGTTTGTAGGTGTGTCCCTCTGAATGCTTAGATTTGCGTCTTGTTTTTTAACTGTGTGTGAGCACGGTAGAGAGGTGTAATTGACTGTGTGTCAGTAGTTTGATTATTGCGCGTATGCTTGCAGAGATGAAAATGTGCTGCAAGTTTTGATGCTTTAAAGCCGATGCCAACTTTCATCACCATCCTCTCATGTGGCCTACAGTGTTGCATATTTACAGCCTATTTTTTCTGCCCTCTGCATAAGAACAGTGGGATTGTTTTTTGTTTTGTGTATGTGTGTGTGTGTGTGTGTGATCAAGACTGTATGTGCTAGCCTTATAAGGTTAAGCAGTTTCAACCAGGAAACATTAAGATAAGAAAAGATGAGTCACTGTTTTCTCTCTTCAGCTCAGAAGAACAAAAAACATCCTCTTCTCTGCCCCCAGTATGTTCTCTTAGCAGCTTTATTGTGTTTATGTTCGAGTGTGTGTGTGTACATGTGTCCTGTAGTCCTAAGGGTTGGTTTTGTTACTAATGAGGTGCCGAGCTATTCACGTGGTCCACTTGCCCGCGAGATGCTACGGCGCTGGGTGAACAGCTGGTGCAGCGCTGGAGGTGTTGAACTGTAGACAAACAGCAGTGCCTTCGCAGCCTGTAGAAAAAGGTTGAGTTGTTCGTTTTAAAATTAAATGAGGAATAGTAAACTTCAGTTTAATCTGAAAAAGTTTGAACATGCTAAATAGCCAAAAACTAGTCTTTCGTGATATATAGTCAGCAACATCCCACGGCAGAAGCTGCACATTTTTGGAAGCGTATAATACGAACAGTTTTTGACACTCCATACATCTTCTTGAGTCTGATTGGATGCAGACAGTCTCCTGATTGTCAAATGGCCGATGGATGAGTTGCTAATTCTACAGCAAATATCGGTCCAACTCCTGAACTTACTCCATGCTGCTGTACCTTGTGACTGAAGTTAGTCCCCCTCTGATACTATTCAAAATTTTATTTAACCTTTATTTAATCAGGAAAGGTCCCATTGAGTTACAATAACTCTTCTTACAGGGAGTCCTGGCCAAGACAGGCGGCAGAAAAGTTTCAGAAAATCATGGCTAGGATTTGTTACACTAGAATATACAAAATAAGTATTTCAGTGGCTAATACAAGGTGATATTTAATTTTTAATTACTTTAAATGGATTGTTATTATTCATTCATCTTGTCTTTGTGTGTTGCCCTATAACCATCTTGCTAAATCTTGCTAGGTGTGGTGTGTTATACTACTACTGATGATAATTGGGATATTAAAAGAAAGAGATATTAATATTAGCCACCCTACCACCTTGCACTGAAATAAACGGGTATATAAAATGGATGGATGGATGTTTTCTGTGCTTTATTTCCCCCAAAAAATAGGGAAAAACTAACTAAAAAAGGAAAGATGAATCAGTCTGATATTAATATATAGTTCTTTTTTCTTAGTTGTCTGCTAATATCAAAATGATATTGTTATCTTGAATGCTTTTAGCAATCATATATGTGTAGTGGAAATCAGATTTCATGACAGCCCTAAGTTACAGTTTATGTTATCCTAAAAAGACTCTGGAAACACCAGGCAGCCAAAGACAAGAGTGTAAATCAAAGTAGTAAGGAGTAAAAAGACACTGCGGTAAAATATTGGATCCAGATCCACAATTAAACATTGTTCCTGGTAGGGCAAAGTAATAGAAAACACATTTATCAACTTCTGTCATAACATCAAGATGAACAGCAGCCATGCAACAACAACTCCGTACTGTCTTGGCCCCATGTTTCTGCTCTATGGTCACCCAAGGAAAACTATTCCCACCTGAACCTGAACAGGACCAACCTGTATGCAGTTTAGTCACGTCCAGCTCTCACTGCTCTTCTGACCTGTGAAGACCAGTGCTGTGAATCTGGGACGCGTTCTACAAGCCCTGCAGATGTAGTGTAATCTCAACAGCTGTGTGTCTGTGTGTTCGTCTCTCCAGAGCCCAGTGATTTGTGTTTTCAGCCTGGGTCCCATCCAGACAATCATTTTGGCAGACAAAGAGAACCCCATAAGTGTCTGCCAGATTCACACACATGCGACCTGGATCCTGAACCGCCTGCAGTCAGTCATACACTTTTTATAACAAAGTTTTTTACACGTTTTTATAATTTGCCTTAAAGAGATAGTTTGCAATATTTAAGGACAATTTGTTTTAAAGCATCTCAGTCTTTCTTTTCCCTACTTTAAGGGAACTTCTTTGGATGTTCACTTCTTTTTCCTGCTCTTTCTTAAGCTCAAACAGACATATTTTCTTTGGGGCTGCTCTGGACACAACCACCTTAACCATGACTTGGTCCTTTGCTGTTAGATATCTTCTCTAAATCTTTGCTTGTTCTGGCTTGCGTACAGACATCTGGTTTGCATAGAAGCTCATCTCGCTGTGGGACCTGGCACTGCTTTTTTTTTTTTTTTTTTTTACAGTCCAGGCCCTTGAAACTCCAGCTCCCCTCCTCAACTAAAACGAATGGCCTTGAGCATCTGGCACGGAAAACAAGAACTCCCTGCTGTGCTTCCCTGTAGTATTTTTTTTTTTCACTTTTTTTTTTCCCCCTAAGGTGAGTGCGTTTAGGATCCCTTGATGGTCTGATTGTTAATCAGGCCACATTTCTTCTTTCCCTGGTCATTTTGTCTTTCTTTGCAGCTGGAACTGTCACTAAAAACAGTGATGACTGAAATATGGCCTGGACTCAACAAGGACATACTTGTAGCTCGCCTGCCAGAGTATCTGTCTGTCTGCCCCCTTTTTTCGTTCTGCCAGGACCTGGCAGCTCGATGGATGATTGATTATGAACAAGCTGTGATAAGGAATAGTTGACTATTTTCAGGCAAACATGCTTGTGTAGTTTGTGTGCATGTGTGCAAACACTTTAAAACAGGCACTTGGAAGTCAGAATAAATAATTCATGCAAGGATTACAGAAAGAAGCAGAAAAGTGGGTCAGACCTGCAGTTAGTTAATTTTTAAAGATCAAATTTTGGAAGAAAGCAATGATGACAAAAATAACATTGACATTATCAGTAATGACGAATATTTATTCACTCCTTAATGATGTTTGCGTTTAACTACATTTGTATTTCTCAGAACCAGTGCTTATGTTTTTGTTTTTCTTTTAGTGTGTGGCTGTGTTTTAGGGGGAAGCTTGAGTCATTTGAATTCGTTAGGTACATAATATTAATGGCTTCATTCACCAGTTCAAGCAACATTGTTTAGTCATTCACACTGATTAGAGTCATGTTCCTTTCAGCTTCATTCAGATATGATCAGGTGTGGAGAAAGCAATAGTTTGCATGCAATATTTGACATATGTGCAAGATTGGAGAGTGTCAGGGAATTCGGGTGTGGACACAGGCGCAGACAGGAAGCAATATTGGGTTTCAAAGTAAGCGTAATTTATTTCACAGGAATA
>JAOXYM010000021.1:17305127-17317051 GCA_028567055.1 Leptatherina wallacei
AGGATGAGGAAGACAAGACACCTGAAACGAGAGGGAGGTCAGTGCTATCAAAATAAAACAGGAAATAACACAACACACTACAAAAATAAAAACCCTGGCTCGGAACTGAAATCCTGACAGAGAGTGCATCATTTACGATATTTCAGTTAGATTCTGTACAGATCGAGTTGGCTTGCGACAACTTGTGTCAAGCGTGCTGTGCTTGTGTTAAAAAGACAATCAAGTGATGAATGGGAGTATATAAAAAAAACCTTTTCTGTATAAATTTATTTTAGGTAACTGAATGGTCAGTGTTGTTTTTTATTTAGTGGCATTATGTGTCTAAAAACCAGGAAAAACAGGATCACATGCCAAATGATAAACTAGTGCAACTGTGTATGCCTCTATGTTAGCGAGACTCCTATACTTGTGCCGAAAGTGAAAGTAAGACATATAAGTTATGGGTCAAACTAAGTAAGATTTCTGTCCCAGATTTATACAAAAAAAACTGCAGGGTGTTCAATCATATATGATGCACAAGTTTAGTGCAGCTGAACTTCTTTTGTAGTTGCTCTCCCGTTGCAGGACAGAAATCAGTACCCACAGAGCCTCTTGTCTTGCTTCCCAGCTCTGTTCAGTATGTGCATGGCATTGCAAAGCTCTATTATCTTTGACTTAGGTAGCAACGCTAAAATTGTGTGTCAGAATATGTGTTTATAAAGAGTACGGTAGTCTAGTATAGACCTACCCAGTTCCTTGGGGGTATGTTTGAGGTTCCTATTTGGGCCTTCTTATTCACAAAGACCAACTTCCCCTGAATGGCCCCTTGGCTCTTTGCTGTGTGCCCACTGACGGACACACAAACAGCATGCCTGTTTTATTGAAAATGCACAAGTACACAACTTCTTTCTGTGCATGTTTGCTGTTGCACACACACTCACAGTCATAGTTTCAGTGGCTGGATTGGAGGATGTGACTGAGTTGGTTTCCTGGGGAAGGTCAGTTTGAAGAAACATGTCCAGTTAGAGGAGGAAAACAGAAGCCAAGGAAAGAGAAGCAAATAAGGAAGTGAGGTGAGAAGATACACTGTCGCAGATAACCTTTTGTTTAAAAAGTTTCATAATCTAACCACTTAGCAAATTTACATAGCAGTAGAAAAAAAAGGGATTGTTTTAAAGAGACCAAAACCAGATTTTAAAATCTGCATGCAAACCTGTAAATCTGACAGGATTCATGAAATTTAAGCTTCTAAAACTGGACCAACATACCCAGATAACATCACTGGGGACTGAATCATTCCTGCATGTATAAACTCAACCTGACTCAAATGGGCTTAGAAGCTCCTTCATTAATCTTCCAAATTTTCAATCTGTTTGTATAATTTTATAAAACACTGTAAAGGTTAGTTAGTTTATTAATACACAATCGAGTTTTTAATAAAGCTACCCTAATCCACATTTTTTGTCAGACTGCTAAAAGCTAGAGAAATAGTGACTGAAAAAGCAGCCCAAGACTACATGTCAACTTTCTTAAAGCATCTCCAGAAAGTCGCTCTGCTCTGATGAAGCCTGACTAAAGTGCATCTGACAAAATCACCTTTCAACAACCTTAAAGACATCTGGGTAGTGAATTTGGCTGCACTAACATGTAGAGTGATTTCCCACAGAAGAAAAATAGAGTCGACACAACCGACAGTCTCGTGGTGTCGGGCATACTTCAGTAAATAACTTGCGCATGTATATTAAGACAAAGATGGTGCACTAATTAAATGGCAAATTTGATCTGTAACCATAGCTTGCCACAATGTCATATGTAACTGTGCAAACTGAAAACATGCACCTAGTGTACTTGTACTTGAAGTCAATTACTTATGAGATATAAATCCACATTTTTTAAATCCAAATGTTGGCTTTAACCTCCACACATTGTCAGCTTACTTACCCATAAAATAATATAAAACACATTCCTTCCACTAAATTAGACAGTTGGATGTGTGTATGTATTTGTGGATCACTTTTATTCATACAGTGTGTCAGTGAGCCATGTGTGGACATGTTGGGTTAGGTGTCTGCTCTTATGTGTATATGTGTGTGTGAGGAGGTTGTTCAGTGATATAAACACCATTACAGTTTGTTTACATGCTCAGTATCAGTTTGGGAAGCTGTTGTTTACCAAGATATATATACAGAGCTATTCAGAAAGCGCACAGCAAGGCGGAAGGAGCGTGAATATATCTGTGTGATTACCACCCTACAATAGTCTATTTCTAACTGTCTACATTTAAGTGCAACTTGCCAGGAAATGTAATTTCCTGCTCAACACACTGACTTAGTAGCATGCAGCTGTTGTGCATATGTTTACGTAGAAAGAAAGGAGAGAGAAAACACAAGAGAGAAATTACTCTCTCTTAAGAGATCAAAATTGCCATTTTTTTCCCCAAGTGCCAAAATCCCTCTCCTTGCAAATCATTTTCACCCCCCACCAAGCTCGCCCATCATTCCATGCTTAATCTTTTTCACACTTTTAAGCAGGAGACTCCTTTGCCATGATATCACTGAGATCCTGCTACACATCATACATTCGTGCTCACAGTCTGAGTTGTCATAGTCTTCTGTTGCTTGTCTTTCTTTCTGGGATCATTCTAAATACCTCTGCATCCCAAAGCTTTGCATTCCTCAATTCATGTAAAAATAAATCAGCTGTGTGCCCATGTTGGAGAGTTTTGGCAAGTATCTCATTTCAGTTTCTGAAGTTTATTGGTCCTGAGGTTACTGAGGTCCTGGTTGTGAGACTGTGGTGGTAAAGCATATACCAGAGATGTTCACAAGTCATGTTTTTTAAGTCCAAGTCATTTTTAGTTGTAGGGAGTAATCTGCCATGCGAGGCCTGCTGTCTGGCCTGCTTAGAACACTGTATTATAACAAGGAATTTGAAATTCATACCTTTACTTTATCAACCAGCATTTTGAAACGGCACTGATCTTTAGCTTAAACTGTCCCTCTCCACTGGACAATCTCTTTGCTCTACTGAATTCAGAAAAACCTATAGATGAATGTGGAAATTTGTTCAGAAGAGCAAATATGTTCTTAAGATATAACTTAACCAAGAGCTTCATATGCTACATGCAAGTGCATCAGAAAAACCTTGAAATCACTCAATTTATTTAGATCCAATACTTACAGGTCCAATAAATATTGCTAACATTACTAAAGGAGCAACACCTTAAACTTAATTTTCTAATAAACAGATCCAGTAAAACCATGTTTTTTTGCAATGGGTCTGATGGTTTGTTGGTATCAGTTTAACGTGTTCGGGAGTAGGTCATAACAAAGCCAGGAGATTATGTAAACAACTCACTGTCTCATTCTCATTTTGATCATATTCAGTGAATGCTAATCTAACTGAGTCGTGGCTCATTTTTATTTATTTTAGCACAAAGGCAGCAACAAGCTCATGTTTACTGCTGTGTCACTAAGCTCGACAACATACAAGAGAAGCAAAACATGCCAGGTAGGATGTAGGCAAGCAGTCAGAAAAATGTGCAGTTTTGCAGCAAATATACCTGCTTAAAGGCACAAGGGTAGAGATGAAGGAAAGGGAAAAATACAGAGGAAGAGAGCAGAGGTACTCAATGCATCAGGTCCTTTAGCAGTGTGAACTGCTGCAAAACAAAAGGATTGCTTAGGGGTCAAGTGAATTTGCTCAAGGTGTTAAGCCTGTTCTTAAACGTGAAGAGAGTGTCTGCTTGCAAAACTTTAATGGGAGCTGTTATAGCGTAAGAAAGACCATAATAGCTGATACTGCTGCTACTATTACTCAAGCATAAACAAGAAGGGCTGCACACAAGGAGTGAAGTATTATATTGTAAAAAATATTGTATGCGATCTGTAAGAATCGATGGAGCTTGGGTGACGTGTGGATCGAATGGAGCATTGATGGGAGGGGGAGGAGCTAAGAGAAAGTGTCACTCAAGGATCTTGCTTGCTCTCCGGGAGGGGGAAGAGTTTAGAGTAGGTGCCACTTTCAAATCTTGCTAGCTCTCCAACATTACCAGGTCTAGCTTTAAGTGAGCTCCTTTACATTCTTTGAGGTCAGAACAGCTGTTGTAGTTGGCAACAGGTATATTATGCACAACTTTATGCAAAGCCCTGACACAGAAAGTAAAATATGACAAGAATTTATATAGATCATAAATAAATGTATACATTTTGGTGTTTTGTTTCTTGTTTTGTAGATGTCTTTAATTAGCTAAAGCTTTGTTTATACCTTTGCATGGAATCAAATTCATAAGTTTGGTTTAACCATGGAGTTTTCTACATGCTGTCTTATTTATCTATTTTCTCTTTCTCTGTCTTCTCTTTTCCTCTTCTCCTCTTTTCACCCTCTCTTCTCTCCCCCCCCCCCCCCCCCTTGTTGGTTCACAGGTTGTGTCCTTTTTGAAGCACACACTCCTTCTGAC
This sequence comes from Leptatherina wallacei, assembly GCA_028567055.1. NCBI lineage: Eukaryota > Metazoa > Chordata > Actinopteri > Atheriniformes > Atherinidae > Leptatherina > Leptatherina wallacei. Next base: position 17,309,566 of record JAOXYM010000021.1, read on the forward strand.
ACACAGGTGCCAGCATGAGACGGAAGGGGTGAGAGAGCGTACAAGACCAAGAGATCTCAGGACGCACACTCATAGAGGGAAAAAGGCACTCTGTGGACGGTCCCCTGCTATTCTGCAGCTGTGTTGGAGTCAGTGAATGTTCTTCAGCTCTGCAAGTAACTGGGGGTTCCTCCTACGTGTCATTGCACAGTGAATGAGTCCAGACCAGGGCAATGTAAAGCCTTCGTTGGCCTCAGATAAGGCCCCTGGGGCTGTTCTGTGGAGTTATTTGTGATCCCCCTGCTGGATCTTCCGCTGTCACCATCTTCCATGGCTGTCATTAGTGGCTAATGAGCTGCTGCTAAAAAGGAAGGGGAGAAGGTGCCCGTGGAGAGAGGCGGAACCATACAGCTGTTATTAAGAGGCCCAGGAATCTCAGACAAGGAGTACTTTGCCACTTCAAGAGAGCTTTGAAAGCATGAAGCGATATGAACTTTGGAATTGTTTTGATTTCCTTTTAGTTGTCAATTGCACTTTCTTTGGGTTTGTGTCAGCATTTTATGGCTGTAAAAATTGGCACCAAAAAGACTTATTTCAGTAAGATGATAAAGTATTTGAACATACACTTCCCATTTTCATACAAGTGAAGAAATTAAATATTTAAATTGAGTATGAATTTTTGTTTTTAAATAATTTTCTTTTTAACCTTCCTATGACCTGAGTAAAATCTGTCACCATGGCAGCAGCCTATCGTGTAGTTGTTAGCAGTGTCAGCTGCTACAACAGTGTGGTGGTGGACCGACGTACCCACTCCCATGCTGTGCACTACTGCTCGGGGCCATGTGGGGCACAGTCCCAAGGCCTGGACTGTACTATTGCACATCGTGGCACTTGCTCTGAGCTCCTTGTTGCCCCTGACCCTTCATATAACGACTTCAACAGCTCACCTATACACTCACGTAACATGATCACTAAGCAGCTTCCTCACCATGGTAAACTTTGTGTTTCCATGGAAACTACTCATAATGGTGGTCTTGAGAGGGCAGGCAGCAGTGGTAATTTGTCTTTAGGGGAGGACAGCCCCACATGGCGTGGTAAAAAGACCCCCAGTGGCGGAGGATCGACTGGGAACTTGACCTCCTCTAGCAGCTTGAAGGACATTACTGAAGAGGCCATAAACCTGGCCAGCGGTAAGCTCAAAGAATTTTCTTTTGACAAACTCCGCCTCTCCTCCTCTAGCCATGTCACCCTCCGTAAAGGTCGGAAGGTTCGCCCCGACTCTTTTAACCGTCGCTCTACTGACCTGGAGATCATCTATGGACACTTCAGCTCCAACCTCACGACTAACACAGCAAATATTACCATGACAAATGGCATGACTTCTTCCAATGATGAAAACCTGCCGCCATTTGTGTTAGGGAAAGGAACAGGAGCCGAGGAGGCAAAGGTGAAGGGCAGTTCAGGCACGTTGACAGCCGTCACCAAAATGGGTGGGGGCTCAACAAGCAGCCTCACAAGTATTGCGTCATTGGATCAGAGTTTGAACACAGTGGCCTCCTTGTACCGCAGTACACTAGGAGAGGAGAACTTAATTGCCCGTCTCCTGGAGAAGACACGAGCAGAGGCTGCCACTGGGGGAGCAGGCGGGGAGGACATTCGTGCCTGCCTTGACATCCTACTTAAATGTTCTGAAGACCTAAAGAAATGCACCGACATCATCAAGCAGTGCATTAGACGCAAAGCTGGTGGGGAGTCAGAGGATGGAGGAGCAAATCCTGACAGCGTTTATCGAGCTGTGATGACCCGCCTAAGCTCCTATCTGAAGAGACTTCCTCTAGAGCTGGAAGGGATTGGAAGTTTAGGGGGCAGTGGACAGGGTGGTCAAGGAACACCTGGAAGTGGGCACAGTGATCTGGCTGAGCTGGTCAACACCCTTCACTCCATCCAACAGGGTCCCTTCTCTCCAATATTTGGCAATGAGCAGCCTCCTCGTTATGAAGATGTGGTGCAGTCACCACCAATCCCAAAGACTATTGCACTCTCTGCATCTTCAACTCCACCCAATGTTTCATCCTCCACATCTTTGAAATCAGACTCCATCCATACTAAACCAGTTCAGAGCTCAGCCCAGTCAAAAGCTACGCCACTTACCAACGGACTACTACATCCACAAACTCTATCTCCACCATCCATCACATGCTCTCCTTCTAGTTCTTCTCCAACACACTCCCCCTCTTCTCTTCGTACCTCCCCGACCCCACCATATGCACACACTCCTCCAGCATCCCCCATGGAAGCACTTTATATAGAGGAAGAGGAAGCAGATATGGGAAAGACCGCAGAGCACATCTTTCAGCAAACACAAACTCCATCTAGAGGAATGAACAATTTCCAAAACAAAAATGGGAATATGTTGGGACAGCATCTGCACGAACCTCCCACACACCATAACTCTTCAAATAATTTGCCAGCCAGCTCTGGCTACATCCCCGCTTGGCCTCTATCCACCTCATTAACAGTCTCAACACCTAAAGCTACTTCTCACAGAAATGATGACATTGACAAGCTACTGATGGACTTGGAGAATCTGTCTCAGAGTATGAGTCACCCCAGAAATATTGAGCCCCCACTTCCAGCTAAGACCAGGAAGAGAGAGGGAGGCCAGAGGGTCACTTCCAATGAGTCTTTCACTCAGTCCAACATGGCCCAGTTCCAAGTCCAGAAACCAGCCAGCCACCTTACCATGAATGGTCTTAGTTCTAGGGTGCCTCAGAGTCTCACTCCTCCCCAGGAAGAGAGTGCTGAAGCTGTGGCTGGGGAGGAGGAGGAAGATGGGGTACTGTTGTTAAGAATTCTTGAGAGCATTGAGAGTTTTGCCCAAGAGCTGGTGGATTCTGGGGCAGGGAGCACAGGGAGTGCTGAGAGGAAATGTGGAAAAGAGCAGGAGGTGATGAGGCTCCTGCAAGATACACTGGCCACTGCTGGCAGGGCTGATACACCTGTGGAGAACATAACTCCACCACCTGCTTCCACTGCTCCATCCGGACACACAGATATAGTCCCGACTATGCAAACAAAACACACCCAGGCAAATACACCAGCAGTTTCACCTGCACCAACACCCATCCATGCAGCGTCTGAAGTTGAGTGTGATACTGCTGCAGTAGAATCTACTTCTAAACCTACACCTGATGCTGCTCCTGAGCCATTGCCTACAATCACACCAGGTCATGATCAAAGTATAGAAGTCCCCACAAGCGAGGTTCATACAGAATCCACCCCAGCACCTGAAGCTGCTGCAAGCTTGCATTCTTCCACCAGCACAGATGAACCTACACCTGTGGTCTCGCCTGAAGCTCCAGCTGCAGACGCCACAAGAGATGCTGCAGTAGATGTTGGAGAGCCTGCTGCTGTGAAAGACGCTGGTTCAACTCTTCTCATCCAGCAGACTCCAGAAGTGATCAGAGTAAGTCATGCACACTTACAAACACACAATGAAATGAGCAATTAGAGATAGGAACAGGCGTTTACCGAACTCTACGGCTGTGCAGTGTTTGAGCTTCATGATTACCCTTCTATTGACACACTGACTTAAATGCATTTTCAATGCTTTCAATTAAAATTGTTGATAAGAAATAGCAGTGTAGGTATTTCAAGGACTGCAGTGATTTCTCTGACTGATACAGAAATGCGCCACATTTAGAAAGACAGTTGCCACAGTTATGTGGATTGTGCAGAGCTTCTGCAAACTGTTTCCAGGATACTTGAGTGAATTAATGTTGAGAGCAGCTGCACATGATAAGAGTGATGACTTTTACGTTAAATGATGTGGAAAATAATATTTTGAATCGTTGGGTACGAAAAAAAATATTTTTGCCACAATATGCATTACACAGCAACATACAGCACCTTTTTACAATATTTGACTCTCAAAAGTCAGTTTGATGGTTAGCCCGTATTGCTTTCATCATGACATGTAAAATGGCAAGAATTTCTTTACTACTGTCAGAGTTGATGCTGCTCTAACTGATAGGTCTGCAATGATTAGTGTAATTAAGTTTGATGAACATGGTGATTAAGTTTTCTTATCGGGGCTTGAATTAAAAAGGCTGAAGCTATGAATCATGGAACAGAACAGCTCTCTGTGTTAGGAGTGGCTCTTTGTTGACTTTTCCTGGTCTCTGGCTTGTGTTTTGTTCTATGAGTGTGTGCATGTGAGTGTTTTGCTTTCCTCACTGGAGAATGTTTAAGTTGTGAAGGAGAGAGAGAGAGAAAGGGAACTGGAGCATGTTTTTTTTTTATGTGTGTGTGTGTAAAGTCCTGACAATGCAGTGTATAATCTGGAAAAGAGATTACCTCAGCCAGTCACTGCTGTGGGTGTGGATTGAGGTGATTATATATGACAGACAAGCACACATTCCCACCGAGACAAAGAATCAAATCATTTCTATTGTCAGTGATCACCAGTCATTTGATTTGACTTCATGGCTTATTTTTCTGCTCTTCCTCCATTCATCTTTCTCCTCGACACACTCCTGCTGTTGTTTGTGTGTGTTTATTTACTGAAACGCGTAACCTTATGCCCTGCTGATATGTAGGGCACCTATTTATGAGGTTACCATGGTAGCTGCCACAGTCAAAACGGAACAGCCAGCAAACGCACACATCATTACACAATCTTATTCCTCCTCCGCCATCCGTCTGCCAGCCCTCCTCCCTCTTCATTTTTTGTGTTTTTATGTTTCTCTGCTGCTACTTTTCATATAATCTCTTGCCAGTCTCACTTTTTAAATTCTATCTCTTTTTGTTTATTTCCCCTTTGTGTCCTCCTTCACTTGCCGTCAAGTAGGAAGTCCTTGTTGACCACCGCTTCTCTTCCTGCCCTGTGATTGGTTGCGGTTATATTTTGGGAGAGTTGAATAAGAGTTGTTGCTGTGTGGAGGGCAGAGAAACCTAATGAGGGGTGCTGATTGGAACACAGCGGGAGCAGAGAGGGAGGGTGGGGCTGTTGGCACACCAAGTGTTAATGGTATCATTACCCCACCACCTCCTCCACCCCTGGTAGAACTAGGTGTGAGGGAGACCTAAATCTGTCCACCCCTCTGTACTATGGCATCCCGCTAACAGACTCACTGTCGCCAGTGTAAATGGACCTGCATGCGTGTGTGTGTGTGTGTGTGTGTGTGGGTGGGTGTGGGTGGGTGTGTGTGTGTGAGTGCATCTGTCAGGATATGCATGTTGTACACAAACTTCATACATGTCCAGGTGTTCGTCCCTGCATGCATTTACATATGTTTCCATGCATGTGCATATACATACATATAAATTACAGATGAACGAGTCCCAGTTGGTGAATGTTTGTCTTACCAAGTGTGTCATTGTGTGTGTGTGCGTGTTTGTTGGCCTGTGGGTAAGTTGACCCAGTGCTACTGTGGGTCACAGCTGAGTTTGGGAATAGCTCCCAGACACCCAACACCGACACTGGCACTCTGGGAATTATGCTAATATTCCTCAGCGCCAACCCCACCCCCTGCCTCAGTTACACATTAAAACTGCCACTCAAACTGTAAACAAGGTAAGCACCCTTTGGTACAGGCAAGCAAACGCCCTTTTAGTATCACACGGTTCTGCTTAAACAGTCCACCTTGGGTATTTGTAGTTGTGTTTAGCTTTGCACCTCCATAGCTTTGATGAGGAGTTGAGCTGAGCCCTCTGGGATGTCGCCAGCCCCGATCAGTAGCATCCCCATCACTGCTTTCCAAGTGTTTATTGTTGATTCTGCTGCTGACACACTAATACAAGGCTTTCTGCACCTGTCAGAACATACCCATTAATCTCCATGGTGACAAGGATGCCAGCTGATATAAATCAGAGGCAAGGCCAAATCCATCCGACTCAGAGCAGGGAGATGTGGTAGCAGTAATACTGAGATTTGAGACGACTCCGTTACTTTGTAGTGCATGGGGGTCAGCGGCTTCTTTCTCTTCTTCTCTCTCTGTTTTTTGAGCTATATAAGAAGACTATATTTGACATGTATGTTTTTGTTTCAGTCTAGCCAACGGTGATATGATTTACAGACACACGTGCGCTCCTGGCTGTATCCAGAGCTGCCAGTCTGATGGCTTAATTAACCCTCTGCTGATATGAGCGTTTTTGCCAACTGCTTGAGAAGTATTGCTGAGCGAGAACAGTGCTGGTCAGTTAAATCTCATGTTAAGAAAATGCATAATGTTTCAGGACTGAATCATTTAGAGCAAATCAGACCAGTATTATTACACAGAATTATGATAAGTCTATAAAATACCTCATGCAAATTACATTGTTTTTGAGAAAAGACTTTAGTAACAATGATTTTTTTGTGTATTATGGAACATAAATGCATCATGTCTATGTATTTAAATTAGTGCTTCATTAGTTCTGATTAAGTCTGGATGCAATACAGAAAGCATGTTGTACTAAAACATATAGTAAGAAAGTTGATTTAGTTGTTTTTTCATGAAGGTGTGGATTACAGACAGGCATGCGGTGTCTGAAAGGCTGGTCTTACCACAGCAATAGTCTCCACATGGAGTTTTTTGATAGGCTGAAGCCATATAGTATTGGATGTTAGTGTATGATAGCCTACAGTTGCAGCACTTCGTCAAGTCGGCTCCACATCCTGTGGATATTTACATGTCGGGAGCTGGCATGCAATGTGATTTATTAGACCAGAGGAGTTTATTCTCAGTACTTTGAGTTTGTTATTTATTACTTTATTCATTTTCATTAATTGACAAATGAAAGTAACAGAAATGTCATATATCTTTTCTGATTGTGAGCTCCATGTTGTTTCCCACCATTTCCCCCCATTTTTGCTGTGGTTTTACTGCACCAACTGCCTCAAACCTCATACTCAGCCTTATTCACATCTGAAATAGCAGTGCAGTATCTCCTGCCAGTCACAATGCTGGCTTTTTCTGACCATATTTCTTTCTTCTGCAGAGGAAAGCAAACTACTGACCTTTAAGACAGAAAATTTGCAACTTTCTTCGCTCAGGAACTGAAAGGTTCGAAGGAGTGATAAAGTGAAGGAAATAACAGGAGGACAGGAAAGCAAGATGAATGAGCGTCTGTGTGTGACAGCAGGGGGGGGAGAAGTTTTTTTAAAGGGGGGTTGTTGGCTTGGAGAAAAGAGGAATTCGCATGGATTAGAAAAGAAGAGAAATAGATGAAAAAGAAGAATGGGGATGAGTTAGACTCACAGTGCAGGGGGGAGGGAGGCCGTGTTGACGGGCCCTGCGGGGTACAGTTGTTGACTCTGGGTCGGCTGTGGATGACATCATTTCTCGGCTGCTTCCACAGGAAATAAGGTCACAGCAGGAACCTTGGCCAAGTGTGGAAAATCGTCTGTTTCAATCTAGGTGCGAACACACAGATGAATGCCTTCATTTACACACTCACACACACACACACACTCACACACACACACACACACACACACACACACACACACACACACACACACACA
>JAOXYM010000021.1:17317151-17349223 GCA_028567055.1 Leptatherina wallacei
ACACACACACACACACACGCACACACACACGCACACACACACACACACACACACACACACACACACACACACACACATACAATACACTTCCACACTAGGGGATGGGTTGCTATTGCTATGTGTGTCGGGAAGTTTCCAATACAATTCAGGCCATCAAGGTTAGCCTGGACAATGAAATATTCTCCACCCTGCCCTTTGATACTCACATAGAAATGATCACATTCAGAACTAGCGGGGTTCATTAACTTTACACATATGCACCGGTTGATTTTTGCACACATGCATACATACACACACACACATACATTCCCACTTTTTTTGAAGCCACATCATAATTCTCTGCTCCCAATGCAAGCTTGGCTATCATCCAGGCAATGTTTCCAGTGTGACGTGCTCTGTTGGAGTACGTGCACGTTTACGATCATACAGAGTTTTTTATTCAGTCACTTTTTCATTTGAAAAGTCAGAGGGAGTTCCAACTGCATAACTCTCAGAGCCTCCCTCTGGGTCTCCATAGAAACCACCACAACATGTTTATAAGCCGAATGTAGGTAGTAATTGGCAGGACTCCCCTATCCCAGAATATCAGTTGTGCAGTGGGACTGGCTGATGGGGACTCCCTCATAGAACCATGGCACCAGGGAGATCAGACAGAGGTTTAATGTTTTTAGGTTTTTTGTGTTGATGTAGGTGTGGTCGGCTTTGTGTGTGTGAGAGTCTGTGTCCGTGTGTGGTTATGTACTTGTCTTTGTTTCCATGTGAGAGCTTTTGCCAATGTTCCAGAACATCATGGCTGGTTAGAATCATGGGTGTCGCTCACCCCGCCCCACACCCATCTCCTTCCAGTCTACTTATTTATCCGTGCCCCTTTGAACTCAGCCTTTACCCAGCTCCACCCAAACTGGGACACGTATTTTCACCAGAAAACTCCCTGAGGGATATACTCTCACCAGTCAACAAGAGGGGGAAACAAGCCACAGGGCCGCAGTAGGACAAAGTTATTACATATACATTAGATCTTGACTAGGATAAGGAGGAAAGCTAAATGTCAGGTGCATCTCACCTGTAAGGCTTTAATGATGGACAGTTCAGATGGTGTAACAAGCAGTGAGCTGCTACCCTCTAGCGACTCTCAAGCTGAAATAAACCCTGTGTCATGCAAACAAACGTCACTCCTGTTGGCTGAAGTGAAGAGGATATGTAGCTCCATCTGCAGGATGATATCTGAACTGTTTAAATCGGTTGATTTTCACATGCTTTTTCTAAAGTCTTGTATTTACAATAGGGAAGCATGAGCTAATTTGCCTGTTTACAGCCTTTATTAACAGCTATTGCGCCGTAGCTCCAGGCCCAATACTCTTGCTGATGGAGGATTAGATAGATACTGTAGCTATGGGAAGGGTAATGCAAGACCTGCCCCTGAAGCCATGTGTATACAAATAAAATGAGAGGGAAGGCTTGGAGTTTGCTGATATTAAACATTAGTTATTGATAAGTTGCTGTGGGTGAGGAAGGTGATTCATATTGTAGTTTTTCTTCAAGGGATGTGGACTGACACTTGTAATAAATCTTATACATTACATACCGTATAAATGCTGTCAGTTTTGTCTTAGAGTTAAGTGTCTCTCCCTATAATTGTAACAGCACCTCCTTTCCGGTGCAGGTGAATTTTTTCATACACTTGTGTAGAACTACATGCTATTCAGTTCATATGCTTACAGACATGCGAAAGTAGCAGCACATTTGAATATTCAGTGTTTAGCACTAGCTGCATCACTGCCTGCTTTAGTCATTTAGCATTCAATGTTATTATGACAGGACAGCCTCTGCTTCTACTCAGACACTTGAAGCAGCTGTGTTTTAACTGCTCCCATGTTGTCTTCCTCTGATTCGGATGTGAAGTAGACCGTGGCTAGAAGTGATTCACTTCATCTATCACGGAAGCAGCACTTGAACTCAGTTCATTCTTCCGATTTCAGAGAGGAGGTTCCCAAGGTAACTTTATTTGTGTGTGTGTGTTCTTCTTGAGAGGAAGTGAGACTAAGAATAAAGAACAGAAGAGCAGCAATGTGAACTGTGTTTCCTGCTCTTGGCACTGCTGTCCTGAAAGCATTCCTCCCTCTGCTCTATCCAGGGAAAGGGTTATCGCCATGGTGATGGCATTTGGCAGCACAAGTCTAAAGTGAGTTTGTGTATAATCACTTGGATGGGGAGGGGTAGTAGCTTGTTTCGTGTGATATCAGGTTGAGGTTTAAACTTTATTTGTTTTTTGCGGGAGCCGGGGACAAGGATTTGCTGGAAGTATTAAAAATAGCTTTGCATCAAAATATAGGGATGACATGCTTAAAAACACACCTGCCAAATCAGTAATGATTACAGTAAAAAAGAAAAACAAGAACTTATACACAGAAAAATGAAACAATTTAGTAAATCTTTTAATAGTCTTTACATTAAGCTTCTGATTATGGTGAATTGCACAGTTAGAATTGCAGTTCAGAAGTTAGAACAATCAGATGTCGAAATATTTGGACACCTTTTCTTTATCTCTTTACTAAAATATATCAAAACTGCATTTTAATGATAAATATGGATTCAAAGTGGAAACTTTCTCTGCTCTAATCTGTGATTATTTACAATCACATTGGCAAAAAAGTTGGTTTCTGTACAGGTATGGGTTATTTCCATTATTTCTTGATCAGTTAAGCTGGTAAAATGTCTGGAGGTGGTTCATAGAGTTGCATTTGGAAACTGTTGATGTGTAACCAAATGACACACTGCATCATCTGTAAAACATATGGAGGCAGTGTCACGGCATGGCCATGTGTGACTTCAAGTGCAGCCGGGTTGTGGTGTTTATTAGTGATGTGACATGAGACAGAAGCAGACGATAAAGGTTTACTGTCCTCCCAAATGAAGCAAAGCTGACTGGGCGACTCTTCAAAGTACAAATGGAAAATGACCCACAACATGCTGTGAAAGTACCCCAGGAGTTGATGTCAACCTGATCCAGCTGCATTTCATGTGAAAGAGACAAAACTGAGGGCAAAAAAGCCACAAATAAACAATTAAAGACGGCTGCAGTGAAGGTCTGGCAAAGCATTGCAAAGGAGGACACCCACTTTCTGCTGATGCTCACTGGTTCCAGAGTTCTGACAGGATTTTCAAGTATTTATGGTTAACTCGTCCATATCAAGTTACTAAATTCTGAATGTTTCTTCCATTTGAATTTCAGTACCCCACATTTTAAGCCCATTAGAATTAGAAAACTTAATCTTGTGGATGAGGGTTCAAATATATCCAGATGTAATTATAAATTTAATTACACTGTATTTCATAACTTTTCCCAAACTATGAAAGCATCAGGCACTGATGCTTTTATAGATGACACATAGATGAGTGTGAATGAAGTCTGCCTGGTGCCTGAAGCAGAAATAAATGTGAAATCAGTGGCTATATTTACATAGATAATTTTACACACAGCCAGTTTCATGGAGCAGGTGTGTGAGTGTGGGTGTGTTAAGGAAGTTATCATGTTCACACTATTTATCTACTATTAGAGACAGGAAGAAACAGTCCCTGTTAAGTCAATCCATCAAGGCATACATGCACACTCTCAGAACATCATTTGTAAAAATGTGCTTGCACTAATTAAACCCCTGAGGAAAACATATGTACATGTCAAATGTGTATTTAACAGTTGGATGAGGGCAGCAGTTGTTGCCAGACAACTGACCCTCTGTGCTTCCCATCGTTTTCTTTGATCAGTGCCGACTCGCCTGTTTCTGCAGCAGTGGGGTTAGATTAGCTGTGAGTGGTGAGCAGTGGAAAGCACACACACACACACACATTCCTCATCTGCTTGTTAACTACCATCAGCTTTCTTGCTCTACTTTCACATTCCTTACTTGTGTTCGTCTCTGTATCTAACATCCTCCAGCAATACGTTTAGAGGAAGACAAGTTGTTTGACAACATTTGACATATTCTTAATAAATTAATACACACCTTTTTTCCCCTCTGAGTCAAACCTATAACAGATTCATTTCATTGCAACATTACATTTGAATCATGCCCTAAAGCTCAATACTTACTGGACATGTGACCATAAAATAAGTCCTTAACGTCTTATGTTTTATTTGTCCTTTTCTCACAAAGATGATCCAAAATAATTAAAGTGGAGGCATTTAAAACTGTTACACTAATTGAATTAAGAAAATAAACCTCACTCTATAATTAAATATATCCCATCTTTAACCATGTCAAATCCTGCAATTTTCACCTAAAATTGTTTTTTATAGATTAAAGATTTGTTGGACTAATTATTTTACTGGAACACTTTTGCTGAACTCTTGCTGATACACCAGGACCATTTTGTTGCAGTATCATCTGCCACAGAAGTGTGTCACCTGTTGAGCAAGCTCCTTTAAAGATTCTGGGTTGTTCTTTGAAAGCGTGTCCGATATTAGTGTACTCTGGTGACATGAAAACAACCTCTGGGACAGACTGTCTCGTTAGGAAAGATAGATGCAATCAGCAGCAATGGCTCAACAAACAACAAGAAGGCTTGTGAGAAAAGATGGAGGATTAGTTTAGCAGTTAGCAATGGTTAGCATAATCGCTTCATTGAAAGAAAGTTCTGGGTTTAAATCATGACATTTTCCATTTTCTTTGTGTGATCTGGCTTCCTCATGCAGATTTGTTGTACAGTGCAGTGCTCAGTGCTTGTACTGTTCACTTTAAGCTAATGAAAGCTAAACTTGGTGTGTAGCTTTAAAGGCAAGTGTTAAAAAAAAATGGAGGAAGGCTTTAATATTCAACAAGGTGGGCAGGTTTTAGGACCAAGCGGAGAGATTTTAAGAAGGCAGGATTACACGACTGTCAGTCAGGCAGGAAAAGAGCACGCAGCTGCCCAGTGGCATCTGTTCGGGCTCCCTTTACGTTCTTCCACTTATATGCACACATACAGTATCTCTTTATGGAGCAATTTATTATTTCATAAATGCAGAGCTGCAGTTTGTAAGCCTGTGCAGTGTGTTCAGTGGTCATTATTAGAGAAGTTGAGATGAAAGGAAGGAAGGAGAGAATTAAAAGGGGGATTGAGTGGGTCATGAGATGGTGATGAAAATCTCACTGCTTAACGTGCGATAGCGAGTGTCTAATGTTCCCTTCTGCAGCTCGGAGGTGAGAGGCGGCTCGAAACTAGACAATGTGTTTGCGAGTGTGTATCTGTGTGTGGGATAGGTATGTGACCTTGGCTTCTGTGTAGAGTCCAGTTGTTCCAAAGAATTCAGTCGAGCGCACAGAGAGCTGAGGGGAGTTACCCAAAAACACAAGGTGACTCACTTATTTTTCTGGGAACATATTCATACACATGCTCACATATTAAACTTTGGACGCGTAGATGTTGCTTGCCATGCCGGCTGTGAGTCAGAGTGATGAAATCTATACTGATCATTGATCTCATGGAGGATGAGAATCAGGACATCGATGGAATAAACATTATAGAGATGTTGCCCTGCTAAGAAAAACAGGGATGATGAAACCCAAAACACGATGAATTTATTTCATTTTTTTTCCTGTACCCTAACCCTAGTGTGAAATATTTTCATCCAAGAGCAGTGATGTATTTCCACTGAAATGTATCCTTCGGTTTTGTAGGTCACCATACTGATAGAGCCAATTATAGCACTAGAGGGCACTAGATTGTCCACTTGTGTTGCTCTCAGAGACAAGGAATCTCAGTTTGCATCAAGGAAATTTCAACTGTTCCCTTTGCTTTCACATTCAGCAGCTATCATTGTTCTTGTAGTACAGTATGTGTAAACAATGTTACATGCCTTAGGCTTGGATCGATTTTAACTGGACAAGTTTCAAATTGGTCTCGAGGGATCCCCTCTCTCAGTCCATTGAGGATTGAGATTGGTGTCGCTTGGCACTGAAGGGGTTCTCGCCTGGCTTAGCAAAGCTGGGAGGAATGGCCTCCTGTTAATATAAATAGTCATACTCTGTTTATAGCCATTATTAGTTATTACTACAAATGTAAAATTATCTTAGAGTGAAAATGTTTTAAGATTTCTCCCTGGATGATTAGGACTGACACCACATTCTTATCACTCATCGGAGGCTTTAGGAATAAGAAAAAAAGAATAATCTGTTGAAGGCTTTAGATTACCTTGGCAACTCAACTGTACGCAAACAAGTGATTGGTCAAATGAAATCCTAAATATACTGGTTTGCTCACTAGTTTCAGCTCTAATCAAGAGTGGCAGTCATGGAGTTTAAAAGATTTTGGTGTTCAAAAGGGAATGCTGCTTGAAGCGTCTCTGAGCTCGTCTAGTGGAAATACTCCATGTCAACAGATCGAACAACAGGTGCTTTGCCCGCTGATTCATCACTCGATCTCAGATTACTTCTATGAAAATATTTCAGCTTACTTGTCCTACATGAAGCACCAACCGAAGCTTCCTATCTGCCATAAAATTATTTCAACCACTTTGAGTTGCAACTTCCTGCTGGCTAACTTTAGTCCCAGGCAGGGCTGAGATCCTGCAAAACACTACAAACAAATATGCAACATGTTTGCACCCCCTCTTCACCCACCCACCCACCTCCCTAAAACTCAGGGCAGCCGGTTTGCTGTGTGTGTGTGTGTGTGTGTGTGTGTGTGTGTGTGTGTGTGTGTGTGTGTGTGTGTGTGTGTGTGTGTTTGCGGGAGTGTGTATTGCCAGATCCCGGCATGGCTCATGTTTCTGAGTGCAGTTTGTCAGAGCCCAGCTTGGAGCAGCAGGCACCAGTGAGGCTACACCAAATACATACATCCAGAGCTGACATGGGGACTACCGTAGGGTTTCTTCCCCAGAGAGAAGCTGTGGTTTGGGATTGCAGTTGGCCATAAAACAGCGTGGTTCCATGGTTCTGCCTCCTGTTCTGCACTGTTGCACAGGAAGCCTAAAGAACACCTCCTTACACAAATACACTCCTGGATTATCGCTCTACAGGACACAGCTTTGGAGGTCTGTGTATACAAGTGGAATTCAGAAAAGAGGTGATTGTCAAAAGACATTTTTTTGAGGATCTCATGGATACGCTGGATATTCCATTGTTTTCTTGAAGTGTTTTGCTGTTTTTGGGATCACTGGATATCAAAGCTGTCGTTTAGGCGTCTTCATTGCTGCTGTTTTTAGTGATTCCTTGATCACTGAGTAAGCTGGTCCAGCCGTACTCGCCGTGTCAGTAGCAGCGTCGGTGGCTGTATCTGGTGGGGGGTTACAGATCTCAGCCCCCACCATGATGATCAAGGAGACGTCGCTGCGGCGGGACCCTGACCTGCGGGGGGAGCTGGCCTTTCTGGCCAGGGGGTGTGACTTTGTCCTCCCCTCACGCTTTAAGAAGAGACTCAAGTCCTTCCAGCAACAGCAGGTCAGTCAGTTCAACAGGCAGGGTGGAGATGGTGCAAGTGTGAGCAAAATCCAAGCTCACAACAAATATCTAAACATTTTACAAGCAAGAAAATGTTGTTTAGATATATTTTTGACAATCTTTTCCTCCATTTCTTTAATCCATATGATCTAAAATTATGCAGATGTTAGTATTCAGAAACACACATGCAGTAGACGCATCTTGTTGCTCTCATACAAGCAGCGTTACATGCCTGGGACGGCAAACTATTTTGAGGCAGATACTGGCAGGGTATTAATAGTGCAGAAGGTGCAGGAATGGAGTGATAGAATGAACGCTGTGAAGGAAAGGACCGCTACAGCTGTTCTGCTCAATACACACAGTATGGAAGCCCAAGTGAAGGCACCAGGGAGCCCCTTCTGGAGCTCCACTGGGTTTAGATTTAACAAATCGGCTCGGTGTTGATTCATTTTTGGTATTTTGTGTGAAACCTGTAAGTTTAATGCCACACCTGAACGACAGCACATGGGTCGCGTGTTGGACTCAACATGTCATCGCACCATTCATTCATGGTAGTGTAAATTGTCGTCATGTGAATTGGACCATGCAAGTTTGTTTGTAATAAAATAATTCAGCTCCAAGCTTTTCTTGTGTACTGCATGTATGGATGCTTTTTTCTGTGTTTTGCTACATGATGTGAGTCTTGAGTTGGGTTGTAAATATAAAAAAAGCAACATAGAAAACAAAAATCTGGAGTTTTTTGAGGTCTGGAATTTTTACAGTTTTGTTCAGTTCGGTTTCTTGTAATGTTCACCAAATATCTTTAATAATGTACATTTAAAGGGATTGATCAGGCCATAGTTGTGACTGTTTGTGAATGCCAGAGACTTTGTCCAGTAAACATGAGCCGTATATTATCTCTGGTTCACTCTTGTGCCACCTGGAATTTCCTTGTCATTGGTTCAAGTAAAAATCCAACTCCTTTGTTTGGATGATGTGGTGACTTAACAGATCGCAAAACAATTCTCTTGTTATTGTGCAAATGTTTGTCATATGTTGGGAATTTCCACTACGTCCTTTATCACACATAGAGAGTAATATTGTTGTGTCTTGTCCACAGTTTTTGGGTAAATACGTTCAGTAACAAAAACAATAACATCCAGAATATTTGGACCAAGCCTTGTATATGATGTGCATGAATATGAGGTACAAAAATAATCCAACCCAAAGGTCCCATTGAGATTCAGGGTCTCTCAATCAATGGAGTCCTGGTCTGGATAGCATCATGAACAGATTGCACATAGTTTCAGTCTCTCCATCTCTCTGGATCTCTCCTTTTAGGTACAGCCCAAACCAGAGAAGAAACCAGGAACACCTCCACCAGCGCCTGCAACAGCCACAGCCACTCCGGCCCCCACACCACGCTCACCCAGCCCTCCTCCAACTCCGGTGATAGTCACCCCTCCTCCTCCTCCGGCCATTAACATTCCCAGGTTCTACTATCCCCGTGGGCTCCCTGCCCTGGGCCCGGCTGCCAACCACGACGCAACCATTTCTGCCATTGAAGCAGCCTTCGCCGAGTTCGAGGAGGAGAAGGCTGACATTTATGAAATGGGCAAGATTGCGAAGGTTACTTTTGATTTTAATAATGTTGACATTCATTTTGCTTTGAAGAGAGAAAAATGCAGACGGAAAATCTTGATAAATCCCAATAATAGCCAACTTTTCTTTTTTCCATCCAGTTTGTTGTTTTTTGTTTATTTTATTGATTTTTTTTTATCCCTTTTATACACAACAAACATGTGTTTTTCATTGCACAGTCATGGTAGTTTTACATGTGTTTCTGTTCAGGTATGTGGGTGTCCAATTTACTGGAAGGCTCCCATGTTCTATGCGGCAGGTGGTGAGAGGACGGGTTTTGTGTCCGTTCACTCATTTGTTGCAACATGGAGGAAGTAAGTTAAACCTCGTTTTCATCAAAGTCTTTCAAATATTATAATCACAAATACAATCAGGGACTCATGGCAAATGTCTTCCAAATCTTCACCTTTCTTCTCCCGCAGGTTGTTGCACAGTTGCCACGACGATGCATCAAGGTTTATTTACTTGTTAACTAAACCTGGCTGTAATTATTTGGAACAGGAAGACTTTATTCCTCTGCTGCAGGTATGTGTCTTATTAGCACAGCTGAGCAACTCAACACATTTTGTGCTAATGACTGTTTTTTTTATAACAGACTTGTGTTAATGAGCTTTGATGTTTCTTTCCATATGTGTTTGTCTGATTAGGACATCGTGGACACACATCCTGGGCTTACATTTCTGAAGGATGCACCTGAATTCCATTCTCGCTACATAACAACGGTAAAAACTGAATTATGTGGATCTGTTATGTTTTATTCCATTCATTCTCATGCTATTTCTATATTTCTGGGTGGCTGTAATGCAGCCGCAGCTTAGCATCAACTGTCTTTAGTTGTAGCACGGAGAGTTATTGCGGCAAAGTAAAAATCAAGCAGTGTTTAACTTAATTAATCTGTCCTTTGATTTCATTATTTTGACCGCCTCATCATTTCAGTCTGTATATTTCAGTCTATAACTGTACTTATAGTGGAAAAAGTGAGGCCATACTATTCAGTTAATGCACCATTTAAAATGCAGTAATATGATACTTTGAGTCATTAATAAGGGTTTTACCTGTGATACTTAAAGTACATTAAACTGATAATATATCTGTACTGGAAACTATTCCTAACTGGATTCTTACTCGTTATGGCCATTTTATTCACTGTGCAAAACATTAAAGAGTCAAAACCATCACAGTCACATCAGCTTTACCGGCAACCTCGTCCTATGCTCCCAGCAGAAAATGCTTCTGTGAACATCAGCGGTGTAACATTAGAATTGGTGTCCCTGTGAATGTGGACTGAGATAGCTGCAACACGTGCTACAGAAGGCGAGGGTTTGCTTCACAGGAGTGCAGACATGCTCGGGTGCGTCAGCACACCGTGACATCACGGAAACACTATTGCCCTCCCTGCAGCCCATTTGCAGTTGAGACCCCGGCCCGCCGCATGCCCATTTTAAGACACTTCCCCTTCAGCATAGGTCAGCTGACCCTCTACTGTATGAGACATTAGTAGCCCTGGGAGGTCCATGTACCAGGAAATGGTTGCTAATCCGCTCTTTGCTGAACTAAGTGTTGTGTTTCAAAGACAGGGTGCTTGGACCTCCCCTGGTTTCCATTGCATGCTGGAGACCTGTCACACTAAGATTATGAATGAGGACAAAGATATTAATCGTTAGTGCACCTGACAAGATGAGGACTATGTTTAAAAACTGCGGTCAACAGGGCTTCTGAAGATCTCTTACAGATTGGATGTTTTCATCAGTCTGAGAGCCTCAGTTTTTGGTTTAGACCGCTTTTAAACCTTTTATGTTCACACTCACCAAATACCAGAACATATGAAATCTGGAGACTCTCTCTTTCATTTCATAAACTAACTTTTACATTCAAGCAGCAGGGGCTATTGTCAAAGAAACATAGATAACATGAGCTTAAATGGGTGTAATGGTTAACAGTAAAACCAAGAACAACAAAGTGATTGTTGAAAAATAGCCATCATAATTTACTAAACCCCGCAGGCTGTCTTAAGATTGCTTGTGCAACAAAGATATTAGTTAGAAAGACATTCAGTTTATTATTACATCACAAGACCAAGAAAGTGCTTGCTTGAAAAACACCCATAGGATCAATGCCCTAAAACACTTTTGATACAATCATGTGAAAAAGTGATGAGAAAAAAGAAAAACAAGTCACACTGTATTGTTCTTAATTTAACAATTATTAAGCCAAATTCCAGAAGCAGCATCTTAATGAATAATTTCAAGCAATATTGTTCTGTGTGACGAAATCAGACTTGCTCTTCATAGTAGAGAAATCTCTGTGCACTCTTCTTTATAAAGTTGCTTTAGTTTATGGAGGTTTGTGAATTTTTGTTTATGAACAGCTGTATTAATGCATTAAAATCAGGTTGAGGTCTCGACTTTGACGGGACCATTGCAGCACCTTGGTTCTTTTCTTTCTCAGCCATGTGTGTTGAAGATTTCCTGCTGTGTTTGGGATTGTTGTCCTGTTTGATGAGCCAGCATTTTCTTTTTCATGTCATAGTAAATCACCACTTTCTTTCATCCCTTCTCCAGCCTTTTTTCTAATTGTTTGCTTTTTTTTTATTATTTAAAATATTTCATAGCACGGGTAAATTTGCCACCTCTTCGTTCCACAATTTAAAATCAATTGAACTCTTTTGTCCTCACAGGTGATCCAGCGGATATACTACATAGTGAACCGCTCGTGGACGGGACGCGTCACCATGATGGAGATTCGCAGGAGCAACTTCCTCCAAACTCTGGCGCTGCTGGAGGAAGAGGACGACATCAACCAGATCACTGACTACTTCTCCTATGAACATTTCTATGTCATCTACTGCAAGTTTTGGGAGCTGGACACCGACCACGACCTTTACATTGATCCCAAAGACCTGGCGAGATACAATGATCATGGTAAGAACAACCTGACTTCACGATTTAATCTTAACCAGCTGAAACAAATCTCTATGGGAGTTATACTACCAACATCTAAAATTTGTAAAGAAAGAAATCACCAACATCTGTTTGTCATGTTAGACGTATTTCACTATTTGCTGTGTTACATCATTACTTGGCCACAATTCAGTTTCCTTGTATAAGTTATAGCAAATATTCACTTGTTTCTATGTGTTTAAATCCAATCGTATTTGTTCTTTTTTCTCATATTCTGACAGCATCCTCGAACAGAATCATAGAGAGATTGTTCTCCGGAGCCGTTACTCGGTAAGTGGAAACACACCCATAAACAAACAGACGAGCTGATTACTTCACCATAAAAGCAGGACTGAATGTGAGTGCCTGTTTCTCTTGTTTCCAGGGGTAACGCTGTGCAGAGAGAAGGCAGGATGAGCTATGCTGAGTTTGTCTGGTTCCTTATTTCAGAGGAGGACAAGAAAAATCCTACCAGGTATCAAGCAGGTTCTCAGTCATTATGTCATTATTATTTTGAATAAAATGCTCAACAACCCTACTTACATTTCTGCTCGTGCTCAGTTTCACAAGTTATGGTGCCCGCATGCTGCATATTCATGTTTGTCATTCTGTTTCCAGTATAGAATACTGGTTCCGCTGCATGGACGCGGATGGTGACGGTGTCTTATCCATGTTTGAGTTGGAATATTTTTATGAGGAGCAGTGTGAGAGGATGGAAAGGATGGGCATCGAACCGCTGCCTTTCCAGGATTTGCTCTGCCAAATGCTCGACTTGGTCAAACCTGAGAATCCAGGTCAGACATGTTTGTTTTTCATTATTTGATGGCTACGATCTGCCATAGTGGTTTATATCAGTCTGAGATCTTAACACGTGCATGTGTTTCCTCCAGGTAAGATAACCCTGGGGGATCTGAAGCGCTGCCGAATGGCTCATATATTCTTTGACACCTTTTTCAACCTGGAGAAATACCTGGACCACGAACAGAGAGATCCATTTGCTGTGCAAAAGGTGAAAATCTGCATCTCTTATATGTCATCTTGTGCTGTAATGCAGGAGCTGAGAGTTTAAGATAACAAGTGACAATCTTTCCTTAAAAATAACAAATAATTAAGTTAATCAAAATTTAACCACGGACCATGTTCTCCTTGTGCACCACTAGGATGGTGGTTTTAAAACTCTCTTCCTTCTGCTTTAAAGTATAAATTTGACTGTATATATTTTTGTGTTGGTTTCAAACAGCTTAAGAACGCTGACATTTCAATATGTTGTTTCAGGACATTGATAGTGAAAGTCCAGAACCATCTGACTGGGACAAATATGCTTCT
Source organism: Leptatherina wallacei (assembly GCA_028567055.1). Lineage (NCBI taxonomy): Eukaryota > Metazoa > Chordata > Actinopteri > Atheriniformes > Atherinidae > Leptatherina > Leptatherina wallacei. Next base: position 17,330,455 of record JAOXYM010000021.1, read on the forward strand.
GAAGAGTATGAGATACTGGTAGCAGAGGAGACTGCAAATGAACAACTACATGAAGGGTACACACGCTCACATATCCATGTTAAGAGCTTAAAATTGATCAGATAGTAAAGCGAAACAGTGCTATGCTAACCTTTTCATTATGTGTAATCTTCTCAGGTCATTTGATGATGACTATGAATCAGAGGAGCTTCAAGTCCCTGGAGACATTGGGAATAAAATGGAAAAACTGGTCATATCAGACTTGTCAGCATAAAACTCCACACCTATATACAAAAAGACATGGCCAACAAGGACTCTGGACTCCCCCCAGAATTGAGATTTTGTGTCTGTGTGTGTGTGTGCGTGTGTGCGTGTGACCGTTAACCAGTCCTTTTCTCTGTGTCGTGCAGTAACGCATCAGTATTCAACCATAAACCAAAACAAAATCACTGCCTACAGCTCTTCGATCCAACAAAGCCGGTGATGGAGGAAGAAAGTTTGTGATAAGCTCTTAAAAGGAAAAAAAACCCCTGCCTAACAGTAAAATAATGTGTCATTGTAAGATATCTACTAATAATCCTGCAAGAAGACAATCTTTTTTTGTTAAAGTTATAATGCCAAAGGTAGGCTGACAGGTAGACTGTCAGTTACACAAACTCTAAGCTGAAAAACAAGTAGTTATGAAAAGACAGTAAAGCCACTGCCTGTGAAGATCAAAACAGTAACCAGTCAGCTGCTCAGATATATGGAGTACATGTAGACTCTGCCCTCAGAAACATGCTGTCCATGCTGCTTGTCACTGTGTTTCTTGTAAAGGAAGTCGTTAACACTCGAGTCCCCTCAGGGAGAGGTCATGTAACAGTTCGGGTGGTTGTATCAGCACCTCCTCTCTGTGGCCGGTATGTGCTACTGCATGCCAACACAGGAGCTGCGTGGTGCAGGAAGGCTGGAGAACATTTCCACGTTTCAGTTCAGCTCACTGCACTGCCTGAGCTGCTCTATTATTAGTGTAGCATTATCAGCGCTCCGTGTCTGGACTCCATGTCTGGAGTCATGGACTGTGGCGTTCAAGCCCCCTCAGTGAGATTACAGTGAGAGAAGCGCATGTAAAGCAGAGGCATGCTGTCAGTCATATCAAACTCTCTGGTAGGGTTGTCCAAACATTTCCACTTGTAACATTGGTAATAACACAATAGATGTGTTTAGGGTTTGTCCATTGTTACTGCATCATGTTTTCCTACATCCTTGTTTTCTGGCATGCACAATTAAACACAGAAGTGTAGAATAGAAACTAAATGGCTTAAGTGATTTCAGCAATAATCAGAGAGGAGTGAAAAGTTAACTCCATTCCACAAACAGCTCAGAATTATTGCTTGTTGCTAAAGAGGAAAAGGGGTTAGGAAAAAAAGAAAGAAAAGGAAAGAAAAATCTGTGTCCATTTTCTGCAACAATCCATTTATCCATTGTGTTTTACCCTGATGAAGCTTTTTTCACATTATTGTTAAATGTGTACAGTGCATGTTAATAACTTTGATCTGTTATTGTTATTTAAGTCCAAATTTGAATTTTTTTTCTCTGTTCATTTGCTTACAAATCATGATTTGTGTAAGAAACTTTCTGATGTCCTTTTTTTTTTGTTTCCTTTTTTTTTCTTTTTTACCGTGGAACAAAAATCCACATCACTTAAGATGCTTCTGAATAGATTACCTTAAGAGAGGGGAAGAGAAAAAAAACCTCACATAACTCTAGTGGTATCCCACCAGGAAAAAGTTTTCTCTTTTATTTTTGCTTATTAGAGATGCTGTATGTTTAATATTTCAGCCCACTCCCCATTACAATGGAAGTGAATGTCCTCTCAGTATTATAAATGAATGATAAGACTTTTCCCTTTTTCAATTTACTATAACTCAAAGTAGACCACAGAACACCTTGAATCTTGAAATCTGTAAATAGAATGAAAAGTTAGATAATTGCAAGGTTTGAGTGAGTTGGTTTTTAAAAAAAATCTCATTAAGCTTTTTTAGTGTGCTACACTCGCAGGGACATGTACCTGTGTGCACGCTGCACCCCACTGTAATAGGAGCATGTATCAGCGTATAAATCACTGATTTGAGGAGTGTGTTTTAGGAGACTTTCTTTGTGTAGCTATCAGTTTTAGGCTGCTGGGTTTGTGTGTACGTTTGTAGTGCGCACGCTTGGAATTTTTTTTATTAGAAATGGAGGAGGTCTTGTGGCCTCAGATTACCTGCTTTATACCTCCTCTACCAACACCTACTGTACACACACATTATAGTAATTTTTTTATGGAAAGGGAGAAAGAGAGCTCTCCTCTTCTGCTTCAAACTGATTGTAAATCTGTCTTACTGTATATTAAACTTTAACAGCTGTAATGATAAGCCATTCTAGCTATAATAACCCTGATTTTTTTCTTCTCCTTTTTAAAAAAAAAAAGAATTTAGTGTCGTGGTTTGTATTGCTGTGCCACTGTGTGGCTTGGGAAGGGGGGTAAATTATGTTAGATGCGTGTATATTTGTGTGTTTGATGTGTGGTGGATTTTATCCACAGAAGTAGATGAAATCTTCTGTCTCTGCCAACCTGACAATCACAAAATGATGTGAGATGGATCTCATACAGAAACCTTTAAGGCTGATGTCTCACTGCTGGGGTCACACACACACACACACTTAATCAACCACACGGTATTCACAAGAACTTTGACAGACAATGGGATGTCTGACTGATTTTTAGCTCTATGCAAAGTGTCCCGGTGCTAACACGACGCATCGCGCAAGGAGAGAAGCCATGCAGGACTGAAACTCTGATATTATGTCTTCACAGGGAAATGTAGAAAAAAAGACTCATTTTGATTTACTTCCTCTTGCACAGAGGAGACATGAGAAGGAGGAGACGGATTGCTTGCCATGGTTGCCATTTTTTTCATTCTTTCTTTCTTTCTTTCTTTCTTTCTTTCTTTCTTTCTTTCTTTCTTTCCGTCCTTTTGTCACGTCACCTGTTACTTGTCTGAAGTGTAAAATAAAGTTTAATAAAGATGTTTCGAGAATATTCATCCTCATTGCAACATTCTTTGGTGTTTTCCTTCAAACACACACATTCTGTTTTATCCACACTTACCTCAGTCAGCCATAACTTTAGAAACACCTGCCTCATACACAGTGAAACTTAGAAATGGGGGTGGTCAGACTAAACACAGGCTTGTGTTTTTAGTCATGATCCTTGTGCTGTTCAGTTTATCCTGTTGTCATCATGGACTGCCGTTGCCATACCATGAGGGTGTGCACTTGGTCTGCTGGGAGGTTTTTTTATGTTAAGGTGTCATCCACAGGAATGCAAATGCTTGAAATTTTCCAGCAGAATTTTGCCTTGTGACAAGGTGAGTGCTGTTTCTGCTGTTCATGAAACCCACCAGTGGTTTTTAAAGTTTTGTCTGATTGATCATAATTAATTAGTCATAATTCCTTCCTTGTGTACGCACACTGCATAATGTGTTGCCATTGTTGATCACAAGTGTGTTTTACATGAGGATTTTGCTTAGAATATAGTATATTTTTTTATCTATGATTGGAAATATATTTTATTTTTTATTACTGTGAAAAACATTACCAGAGTATTCTCAATTGTACATGGCTCAGACTGGCAAGTGGTATGTAAGAAGCTCAGCACTAAATCATTGGTGTCATGACAACTGCATGGACCAAAACAGGAAGTTTGTAGCCATTGTGGCAAGTTGTTGATTGTTCTTGTTTCAGAAAGCATTTGTTGGAGTTTTTTTTTCTTTTTTAACCTTATCTCACTGTCCACTGCATGTTATGGTTTGCAGTTTGATTGTGGAACTTTCTAAGGTGACCGTCTCTGCTGTGAAGCAAAAACATTATACAGACCTGGGCCTTAAAACCTGCAGTGGTCTGTGTTGAGACCAATCAGCAGTGGACTGGCAATGATGACCTCCTCAGTATTACCATTTTTCTTTGTCTTTACTGCATATTTAGTTTACAAGTCACCACACTAAGTTAGTTAAATAAAATTTTTTACCACGATATAATATTAGCTACATAACAAATGTATTGATTAGCATGTAGCCAGAAGTTTTGCAGCTATGTAGGAACCTTAGGATCACTGCCAGAATTACAACCATGCTGCAAGGCCCAAGGAATAGCTCTTTATAGATTATATAATTTTACTTTAAAAGTTCTTGTCATAGGAATTTGAACCGCTGGGCACCTCCTCCTCATGCTGGTCACCAACTTGGTCACACACTGCTGTGGGTTGGCATCCCATTCTTTAACCAGCATTTGTCACAACTTAGCCAATGTGGTTGTGTTGGTCACTATGGCACAAACAGCCTGCCCAGCTGATGCCAGAACTGTCATTGGGGTTGAGGTCAGGACTGCACGCATCTTCGAGGATATTTTTTCCACATGTTACTGCTTGTTTGGTAAATTGATAGATTGTTAAATTGGCAGTATGTCTTGTTTCTTCAGACCTTAATCACCCAATCTAATAAACATCACCATGCAAGAGTCAATAGCAGAATAAGCTGTTTGGCATTGGCATAGAAGTTTTTCTTGAGTCCAACTCATTTCTGCTGCTCATCCCACAACTGCTTTTTCCTTACAAATGTCATTTAAAAGGAAAATAGACAGGTTTCCCAGCAGTATAAGATTTATTGCCATGAAGCATTGTTACTACAAAGAAATAATCCACCAAATACAAATATTCTTTCTTTCTGTGCTAAGTTTAAATATGTAAACACATGTACAACATGGTTGTACTGGAAGAGACTGATTTAAAGGTGCAGTATGTAACAAAATCAAATGTCACTGACAAAAAAACAAAAAAACATTAAAAAGTGTGTTTCTATTGATACTTAATCATTTTACTAAAAAAGATGTTACGGTTTCATTCTCTCAGAATGAGCCATTTATATCTTCTTGCTGTGGGTCCATGTACATGGCAGCTGCCATATTTGTGCCACCATTTTTACTACGGTGTCTCTGAACGGACAATCATTTTTGTGTGAAGTAAGACCCCTCTGAGCTTTAAAGCTGCAGTTTCAGCTTTGTTAGAAAGGTACTAGAGCACCATATGGGATAAGTAATGGCTTAGAAGGCACATAGAAGAACACAAAACATATTCACATAATTTTGAAGTAGTTACCTGTAGTGCAGTCATTGCTCCACCTGAGGCCACTGGTTCACCTCCCAGATGAAAACATGTTTATGTTTGGGGGAATTTTGGCCACTGATGGCTTCCGTCCAATCTCAGCTGTGCTTGGCATTTGATGCCATTGCTATGTCCATCTTTACCACAAGATATCGATAATTCTTACACACTGCACCTTTAATGCAACACACCAATATACTAGAAAATCTGTTCATTAAAGTATATTTCTGTTTATGTTTTTGTTAGATTAGAGTCTCAACAAAAGAATTGTTGTATTATCATTTCCTTCCAGATCCCTTCTTTCCAGCAGTTAATCATACTGCTACCCACTAGAGGACTTTTCACATTTTTACCTTTTTAAAAATATTTTTTCAGTGATCAGTGTGAATTATCCTGCATGTGAAATAGTGGGTGAAGCAGGGGATATTGAAATGTTTACAGCTAGCAACTGTGCCACCACTGAAAGTCGGCCACTTAAGGAAACTTATGACTTTGGGTGATTGTAAGCAGGACTTTCTTCAGAGAGTTTATTGTTCTAAATGCAGCAATTGTTCTAGGAATGTTGTAATAGTTGGCTTGCACCCATGCTGTGATTAGTCCATGAGCAATTTGCCTCCCATCAAAGGTCAGAGTTGATTGGTCATTGTTTCAAATGCCTTTTTCCCCCAGAAATGTCAAGGGACAACAAATTAGCCAACCAGATTGCTGTTCCACCTCCCGGAGTCACTGGCATTCCACTGACATGTTTGCCCACACCCACCACCCAATGGTGGTGGTGTGATTTAACCAGAGTGATGTCACCCGCGGTGATGTCATGACTGGAGGGTAATCTGCAAGAAGGAACACATGACATGATCGGCAGAGAGAGAACAAACACAGATTGAAACTAAACACAGAGCTTTAGATAAAGCTATCAGAAAAACCCCACAAAAATGGCAAGGAAACAACTGGAACCAATTCATCTCATCAAGGAAAGAATAAGGGGGGCAGAAAGATGTGCCTGGGCACTGCAAAGTCTTGAATCAGGCGGAGCGTTGTGCTTGTTCCACACATACCGATGATACCAGGAACATGAGCTTTAGGTTTCAGCTGTCTGGAAAAATTTGGAAAAAACCCTGGAAACAACTGGAAACACTTCATCAGAGTGACTCAGACATAGAAAGATTTTAAATCAGCTGCTTGTTCCAGATGTACCAAAGATACAAGGTAGTTTACTAAAAAGTATATCAAATACTAGTACTAAATGTTTAAAGAAATGGTACACTGCCAAAAAAACAAACAAACCCAATAGCAAGACAAAATGACTCAGTTGTTTTTTTATTTGTAAGGAAACTGTTATTATCTTTTCAGTATGACTTTAATAGAATATATATATATATATATATATATATATATTTATATGTAAATGAAAGTGACAAACTCCTTCCTGCTCTTTTAGCAGGTGTGATGAGCTCCCACATGATTGGTTGAAATCACAGGTGGACAGAGTGAATTTGTTGATCCATGTAAGAAGTAGCTCCATGCTTCTAAATAAATAATGTAGCTGTATTTCTCTAGCCAGGCTGAAGGAGCTCAGCGGCTCTGTTCCCCGCTTTTTTGGTTCGCAACAGAGACAGATTTTATTTTGTGATTTTTTTTTTCACAATGAAGACATTTGGTCAAGTCTGAAGCTGTATGTTTGGGATACAGTTACAGTTGCCTTGGTCAGACAGCATATTTTACTCTCAGCTGTTGCTGGTGTGATGACCTTCAACACTAGAGCCAGAAGAGGTCACCATAGATGCTGATAACAACAGTCATACCAGGACTTGCAAGTTTTTTTTTCATTGAATTTGTACACATGTACTTACCTGAAGTCATTCCTTTGCTGTTTTAATGAAATACCGAACTGATACAAACACATATTCTTTTCTTTCTCAGCCGTTCTCTTCAGGGAGTACTACAGAAGATAATCTGCCTCCGCCTAACACTATCCTCTGCACCCTTTTCTCTTATACCAACTAACTTTGTGTTATCTTTCACTGCATCCATAAATTTCCTCTTTGGTATTTGTGTCCAAAACATCGAACATGTGCTGTCTATCTGATGTACACACTCCTGACCCCACCCATCCTTGTCACTCCCAAAGAGAATCTCAACATTCAACATTTTTCTTCCTCCAGTTCTGCCTCTATGTCTTTTCCTCAGGACCACTGTCTCCAGACAATAAAATGATACAAACACATGATAGACAGAAGTACATTACTTTCCAAAAATCTTGAACCCCCGCAAAAGAAGAAGTAGCCTGATTTAAAAACAACAGAAGATGAAAAGTATCTAGAAATTATGTCCTTAAATCCAACAAAGCCTTGACACACAGGACCTGAGGGATGTCTCATCAGAAATGATTTGTCTGGCAGGTTGGCCAATAAAAAGTCATTTTTAACAAAGGAAAACATGGAGAAACAGCAAAGGTATGCCAAATGACACAATAACTGGATTGAAAATCAGTGGCTACAAGTCTAATAGACTGACAAAGCCTTCACAGAGCCCTAACCACATTATTGAAGCATTGTGGGATCTTCTCGACAGATAATGGAAGAAATACCAACCAATTTAGAAAGAAAAGTTTTGGATTTGTAAAGAAACTATAAGAAAACTAGAATGAAGGTGATCATGTCAAATGTCAACTTTTAAGCTCAGAATTGTATAAACTGCATTTATGTTATGTTTATGCACGTGATTTGATTATTTCCTGTTTCCTGGAGTATAGGTCAAGACTTCTGCACAACACAGAGAATGAAGTGTTTGATGTTTCAACAAGCTGCCTTACAGTTCTCAAGAAAAATGAGAAAAGAGTGTGAGGAAGGGGGGTTGAGTGAAGCTGACAAAAAGACAGAGACGCTAGAAGAAAGAAAAGAGGCAGGTCTGCTCTTGTTGGTGTGCACAAAGCTTTGGGTTGACTCTTTTAAACTCATGGTGTAGTAAATTCCATCCAGGAATCAATGGAAGTTCCTTACACACACACACACCTGCACACGAATGCATGCACGCTCCATCGTGTTCCATCCTATTCCTCTCTCCTGCCAGACGGTCGTGATCATCCACCTTCTGGTGTCTATAAACATATACACACAAGGATACATGTAGACACAACATACACACATAAATGCTTTCATAAACGCACACACACAAACACACTTGCAAGATGTAAAAGCTGAGGAAGGTCATAATTAGCATGTAGAAAACCACTCTGTAGAGCTGGCAGCGATCCGATAATCCCTTTCACCGCTTTCTCTTCATTGCTTTCTATCTACCATAAGAATATACAGTGCATACTATCATATGGCTGGACACATTCCACCTACTTCAAAGACCTCTGCTGAACTGAGAGTGCATGATTATAGGGAGGGCTTGGTTTAAAGAGTCTCGGAGAAAAAAAGAAAAAATTCTAAGAAGCAGTGATGAGGAGAAAGAAGGAGCGAGCGAGAAAGCAGCTGGGCTGGTGGTAAACATCTGGTGGTTGTCGGGGCCTGGACCTCATATACAGGGGAAATAGCTGCATGGCTGTTCCAAGATCTGCTCCCTCCAGTCTTTCCTCATCCGCTCTCCTTCACTGATCTAATCTGATGTGCCTGGTTGTCTGTAAAGGTCCAAGAAGTCACCAAAAGTTGCCCAACTTTGCCCAGACTTATTCAGATGCATAAGAGTTTTTTTATTCTTCTAAATTCACAACCAAGTTGTACGCTCTTTCCACTGTGCAGGATCGTGGGAACATCTTGTTGATATTGAGTTACGGCCTCGGTTGCACAATTCACTTCTCACTTGTATAAAGCTTTTTAAGCCCCTCCCTGACTCATCTGCTTCTTTTCATTTAGCTCTCCTCTGTTATGGTGGTCTACAGGATTAAGACAATAAAAGTCTTCAAACATATACCGACTCTGTCTCAGTCCCAATACCCCTTTGGCACTAACACTTTGCCCGTTGCTCCTTTTCTTTTGGGTATCAAGGACAAGTGATCGTTTAGACTTGTAAACGGGTTGTTGGAAGCCATTTGGATGACCAGACGATCACTGTTCCTTAATACCCAAACAAAAAAAGCATTTGGGATAACCGAGCATTAAGTCCAAAGTCAGGAATTTGGATTTGGCCGTAATTCTGCTGAGAGTCTTATGTGATAGATTTTATCCCAAAAACAGGGATTCATTGTCCCATCAGGAGATCAGTGGTACAGTCCCCATGTTGAAAGTGTGCATGCATATGCAACTAACAGGTTGTGATTATGTTTGACAACATTATGGAAAGGATACTTACTAAGACTGATCCAACCTTCACTGTATTATATGTCAGTTCTTGTGTTGTATTTGGCAAGAATGTTACTGCATATGCTGTGAAGTAGTCTATAATCAGACATAACCATTTATTTACACAAGAATACATACATAAAACAGACATATAAAATCTCCAAGCAGTTTTCAATTTTATACTAACTAGTTGCATATTGTGGACATATATTTGACTACCCCCAAGCAGCAACATGTAACAAGGGGCAGATGTGAGTTGATGAAGCTTTATGAAAAACCAATGCAGAGTGATGTCCCATTTTCAGAGTGGGACTTTTACTTAAAGGTCTGATAAGGAACAAATAAAGTTAAAGTGAAGTTTAAATCAGAATTTGTGTTGTCAGGTTGACTCTTTTTCTAAGACCTATCTATATTTGCATGGAAGTGTCCGTCTATGTTGCTTTCAGCCGCTGCAGGTGGGTATTTTTCTATAGTGGGATTGATGTGCAGTTTTCCAAAAGGCTAACAGCAAGTGGGTTTTGGAGATTATATGTTGATCGAATGCTGATTGGCTGGGAGTTAGCATAGGTCAACAACTACCAATTTCAAAACAAAGAAGACAAAATGCCAAAAATGATAAATGATATGAATGACATAAAAGATAACAGCTGTACTAGAAAGTCTTCATTAACTCTTAGTTTCACTTTTGAAATATGTCTCTTCCAAATCAGAGCAAAGCTAAAGCACCAATAATACAACCAAGCAACTCATATTGTTACATGTTTTTAGTAATACAAACATATAAACATGCATTTGCAAATCCCCAACACGGCGAGCTTGGAGAAGCAAGTTTGGGCCTTAACCCATGGCTTATTGGGGACTTTCCACCCAGAGGGCATGGTTTATCCAGTGAGGAAAAACATGGTAGTTCGCTTTCTTGCATTCACATACAATTGGACCATCTGCCCCAACACGTTAGACACAGTTTATCACAAATATAAATGCAATGTTATATCCTCACACAGTTAGTGGTTATTTATTGCTGTTTAAAGGTTTGAAGTATCATTAACCTTCAAAAGACAGACTTCAAAGTCTTTCCATTGTGTTATCAAAGCTCAAAGAAAAATTCTTGCTAACCTTTTTGCCATCAGCTTTTCACTTCTTGACAGTTCCCAATTTTCCATTTCCCAAATACTCAGAATTTTGAACTGATTTCATCTTTTGGAAGACTCCATTGTTATTATTTTTTTTTATAAAGACACCAGCTGCACATCAAGTTTAAATAATATAAGCTTGCACTTAATCAGTGTTAGTGTGGAAAAACCACATGGTGCATTTCTCTATCTTTGAGTGACTTTTTGGCACATAAAACCGCATATTTAGTTACTTAAAAAAGTGAAGCATGAGGTTCTGATGTTTTCTCCAGTGACAAACCCAAGTTTCACCGTACATTTATTACATACAACAGAGATTTATGCAATAAAAGACTGGCTAATGTGACATTCTGTGACATTATTGATAAAACTGCATTTAAATTTGATTCATGGTTGTAAAATACAGCATTATAACACTATCAGAATGATAAGAGACTAGAAAATATTTACTTTGCAGGAAAAAACATAATTCAGTTAAAAGTACAATTAGTAGCACAATTAACCATGAATGAACACAGCAAAGGTAATTTCAATGATACAATACTGTTTTACTGCAGTAAGGGGGCTCTAGAGTCTACCGTACTCACTGTATTAATCACAATAAGGTTGATTTAGTTTTCATTGAAGTGAACAGAATTTGGTCATTTTTGAAAGAAGAGCTGCTTCATTAAATGGCAGATATGTGTATCTGTAATGTAAATGTTTCAGTTATGCATTTAACACTGAGGCATGTTAATACTCCGATCATTACATGTACAGAACAAGCAGGCATTAATGTTTTAATTTCAAGCACCAACATGCCCGTCTCCTCCACAGAAGACTACTGTGTGAAACGTGCAGTCAGATATAATCTATCTGGCATATTCTTCTGAACTGTAGGCGCAACTCTTTAAGCTCATTTAACTTAACTTGCACCGAAGTCGCCACATTTCTGGTTGTGGTTTTAATCTGTTTTTATAAACCATGACATCATAGGTTTCATTTTCTTTGCTATTTTGTTTTTATGAAAAAAAAACAACAACAACAACAAAACATTGAGCACAAGTGTCAGACTTACACCTTATGCAGCAGACAGTTGGATGATGGCATCAGGATAGAACTTTGGTCCACGTGACACTTAAAATCTTACATAAATTGCGTACAGTAAATTGACATAATGGACATTTGCAAATGAATGTATGGTAATGGTAATGTAGTCTTTTTTGTGTCTCTTGAGCAGATATAATGAATGCGTTCAGACGGAGGAGAGTGACACGTCAGGGTGCATATGATCCTGAAAGGCAAACCAGACTAAACTGGATTTCACCATGCTTTTATTTGCAGAAGGGTTCACTCACCTTGTGTCGGTCGATTCTTTTCAATTAACATACATTTGAGAAGAGAAGTATAAAGATATATGTTTTTTTCCCTTATTGCTTTCAGAAGAAGACACGATTCTTTTTGGTCTTGCTTGTGTTCACCAGCACAATGACATTCAAATGTGTCTTTTTATTTATTTATAAAGCGCTTTTCATGCAAAAAGCAACGCAATAAATGCTCAACATAATAAAAACAATGTATGCATTTATATGTACAGTTGCCTGTAAATGTCTCGCTAAACTTATTCATCCGCTTGTCCTAGTGGTGAGAGACCGACTGAGATTTCTGTTTTGCCTTTTTGAATGCGCAAGTGTGTATTACGGTAACAGGGAGGCGGGATTTGACCTCCATGTGCGTCGCGTTTTGATTGACATGGCGGAGTCTCCCAGTACGCGTCGCGCCGCGCCAGCAGACAGGCAGGACCCGACCCTGGGAATTAAAAAAAAAAAAAAAAAAAAAAAAAGTAACGCACAGCCCTGTGTGCTTGAAGATTATTTTATTACAGCGAGGTGAGTTCTTTTACACTTCTTTCACACTACAAACCAACCCGGAAAGAAAGCGAATCGAGGCCAACGGACTCGATGTTTGGAAAAAGTTTTCGAAGTGCGTGTCTGTGTGTGAGTTTGGAGAGCTGAGCGCTGACGCCGGCAGTCTGGGCCACTTGGCCAACGCAAAGGAAAAAGGAAAACTGCTTCACTGCCGTGGAGTGGGGGGTGAATCGAAACTTTTGGACAGATTTTTCTCCCGGTTATTCTCAAACAACAAGGAAGAGCAAAAAACGCTGGGGACTGCCGTGCTGGTTCTACAACACCAGACGGGTGAATGTGTCGGGGCTGTGCGCTTGGAATCTGCTCTTTGTGGTCCCGATTTCTCAGCTTTCACGAAAGAATGTGTTTTTGTCTCCGAGGACTTCAGATGGAGTGAGTGCGCAACAGGAGAAAACCTTTCCTTTTACTCTGATTTCTGATAGATCACAGAGGATTGCGCTTCGACTTGAATTGTGGAAAATTGTCGGGTGTGTTGGTACCTGCTTGAAATTAATAAGCGCTATTAATAATGCTAGAAAATAACTTGGAATAGAAGATGCTGATGCAGTCAGATTTGACAGAGGAGGTTGCGAAATCATTGAATCGACACTATATGAGGTTATATTGCATTGGATAACTGTTGGGGAAACGGTGAAGGGAGTAGTGTGAAAGCGTCTATCTGTAGAGTTTTTGTGCGGTTGCAAAATGCAGTAAAAAAAAAAGGAAGAAGAAGAAGAAAAAAAAAAAGCTTTGGAGAGGAAAAAAAATCCCAACTCCAGCATATCCTAGCATTCCTTCCAGCCAGTCTGTCTCCCTCTCTGTCTCTCTCTCAGAAACGACTACGTGTCTGTTTGTGCAAAGACAAATCCCTCTCTCAGCTTCTGTGATGCAGACGTGGAAATCAAACATTGGCCTCCTGCCTGAGACGATCGATTATCTGACTTCCACGTACCTTAAAGTTGGGACAGCTCACTGTTAGAAGTGCGTTGCCCCATCACTGAAAGGGGGCCAGAGAATTAAAGATGAGTTGATTTGCAGTTTGGATATTTGATAGTCAGTTTTTCCTTCTCATTTGCTAAAGTGACAGAGATGTTCGTGGTTATTTTGTCGTCATCGGTGAGTCATTTGCGCTGTGAAATTTGAAGTTGCGCATCTCCTGGATCCAGTGGGCACGTTGGAGAATATCAGCTTTGATGGGGGGGGCTGAATAACACATTACATACACATGTACCCTTAATTTTTCATGTGGAAAGGGGAGCTGGAGACTCAGAAATCTGATCCTAAATATATGACGTCAGATGACATTCCTTTGGTAAAAGGCTGATGTGGCCATGAAGTTTTTTTTTCTTTTCCTTGGAAAAAAAAAATTGGGGGTTGGGGGATGAATGGGTTGGCTCCAGCTGAAAAGGTGTGTTTAGGTTTAGTGTGCAAAGGAATTCTCCCTATGGTGCATGAATGAGCAATTTATTTTGCTTTCAGAAGTCAGGAGCCTCAAAAAGTCTCAGCATCAGAGGGTTATGAACAGTACAGGACATTAGGATAGCTTTAGATAGGATTCATTTTAGGGAATCCTCAAGCATCTGTAAAGTGATTCATGCCCTTGACTTGTTCTGAAATGCTTTTCCTGTATCGCACATTTTTTACTCTGATCTTAACTCAGATTTCAGCAGTTACTGAACAGGTAAGTTAGGATTTCTCATGGGATTCGGGGAGGCCCTGCTCCTCAGCCGCAGGATGTTCCCGTTTCTTTAGTCAGTTTTAGTCGAGGTTGTTTAACAAAGCCTGCAGCTTGCACGTGTTACCCTTGAGACTATACTTCTGAAAGCACTGTGGGATTCTCTAATAAATCAATCACTGCAAAGCTGTGGAAATAAAGGATCAATAGTGCTGAGCTGATCACCAGTATGATCCATTATGGAAAAATTGAGCCTTTATTTGCCTGTGAAGTGTTCCTAACAACGGCTGACTATGGTTTATATCTATTCATTTCTCTCTGAACGTTAAGCCTTTTTTGCTTTTCAACATTTATACACAAAAACAATGTAAACAAAGCTTCCAGGCTTGTATTTTAATATTTATGAAAGTTGTTGATCTTCTATTTAAAGCAGATTAAATAAAAAAGGGAAAAAAAGATCATGGTTGACACCTCTATTGGGCATCTTTAGATGACATCATATCTTCTTGAGTTTTTCTGTCTGTGGGCTAAAGATGTGTAACAGTAGAATTTAAGCGGGTTTTGCAATTGGATACAAGTGACTTTTCTTTCCAGTTTGTTTTGGTTTGCTTGTCATAAAAGTCCCTTTTTCCGCGTTCCCTGTGTGAATGATTTGAATCAAACCCGCTGAAATTATATAACAGAGCAGAAAGAACAGTGTTAAGACTGGAGTCAGGTTGATGGAGGGTAGCCTTTGTTGCTCTGGCCTTTCTACAACTTACATGAATAGGCAAGAGGTTTGAATAACACTTTATATAAGTTAACCTGTTCTGTAACCATTTCAGCTTTCTCACACACACTTCAGTGATGGCGTGTAATTGCCGAAGGGGTGATCATGTAAAATGATGTCTGATCCCATTTAAATGGTGTATCAGTTTGTTTTCTTTTAATTAAGTGCTTGAATGTGGCAGAATTAATGATTTCTTCCAGCTCCTTCCAGCCAAAAGAAACAATAGGATTAACATAGAATTATCCAGGTTTGATGGAGAGATTATGTTTTGGTAGAAAGGGCAAGATGCTTCCCTTAAATGTTTGTGGGGATGATTATTCTAGTCACAGTGAGGAAGTTATGTTTTATAAGGACTCGTGTCTCTGTCTAACCTTGGACAGAATGTGCATTCTCTGCAGTCTACCTGCACTGGCTCGTGGTTTGCTACTGGCCCAATAAAACCTTGTGGTACGCCTGGTCAAAATGGGGTCAGGGAGCGGGCAGGATGATACTTGCCTTTGTATGTACATGCTTGTGTGCCTGATGTGTAACCTAGAACATGTTATCCGATGGGTAATGTTACCAAGTAGAGCTTGTGTATCAGGGACAGAAGCTGGTGAAGTGATAGAGTTACACAGTCAAAACAATGCTGTCCTGGAAAGTGTGTGAGAGCATGTGAAAGAGGTGATGAAAAGCAAGAGGGAAAAAAATGCTGTAGTCTTCAGGAATTGTTCTTTGGCCTCCTTGAAGGACATCACAAAGCTCTTCTTTGGATGTTGGCTGTCTTTTGTTCCCTTCTCTGTCAAGATTATCTCAAACTGCTTCAGTAATGTTGAGATCTCGGCTCTGGGGAGGATTCATCCCTCCATTAGACCTCTTACCACTGATTTTCACTCCAGTTCTTGTACATTCGATGTACCTCAGCCTTTTATCCCCTTTTCCCTTCCTTAAGAATGACTTCTTGACAACCATCCTTTCACAGAGACCGTTTCTGATGGTGTTTTGACCAACAGTAGATGAGTCAAATAAAGGGCCGGATGCCCTGTTTCAGGTCTTTGCTCCATTTTTCTTTTCCTCTTTCTCAAGGCCACCTCTTTTTTTTCCCCTCGTGTCTAGTTTTCTCAAATTTTTGTTAGTGACACACTACACACCATGTTGAGATTTGACTACTAGCTATTTAGAAATCAACTTGTGGCAAAAACACAGTTTTATATATGTCAAACTATATATTACAGAAGAAATGGGAGCAACGTATGTGTCTTAAGTGGAAGCAAGTTAAAGAGAAATGAGAGTTCTCTCAAGACTTTTGCACAATGCTGTATTTCTTTAAATTCATAATTACTGATTACGGCCATTTGAAACTCCCGGCTCGTATCAGCTGTTCATATTGTTGCTTCTTTCTTTTTTTTGCCATTTGCCGAGTTCACCCTCTTCATGTCTGCAGTTTAATAAACTCTGCTGTCAGTTGGGCCATCTGCTTCTCCAAATGCAACAGGTGTTCTCCTCAGAAAGATTGCTGCCTTCACTATTACTGTAGCTAAAGCTCTGTTTGGGTCAAAGTGAAAAAGCTGCTTCCCGCTTCCTTGTGTATGATGAGAGGTCTTGGAGTGGATGTGATCAGGCGTTCCTCTCCTGAGGGGTAAAGGCATCACACCTGAAGTGGAGGAGAAGGAGGACTAAGGCAGTTTCTCTCCCTCTTGTCTCTCTGGTGTTCCGTTCGCCAGGTTTTCCCCGTGGTGAACGGGCTTGTTGTGTAAAAATCTGCTTAGTTGTGGTTTGATTATTTGCAGAGAAGCTCTGGAGGGTTCACCGACTAACATTAAATGAGAACTGCACATGGCAGTATACATTAAAAGTGAGCTTTAGTATTATCCGTGCATATATGGAAGCTTTTTGTTCCTTCAAGGTGAGGAGTTGTCATGCATTTTCAGTTCCATGCAAACACACAACTTAGGAGTTGCATGGGGATTTGCATGAGAAACAGAGGAAGATAGCTATGTCTAGCCAGTTATCTGCTGCATGATACTTTCACTTTCCATTTCCCAGCTTTTGACCTCGGTCTCTGCTGGTTTCTTTTTCTCCCCCCTCTGTTTCTCAGTCCCCTTTTTTCTCTGCCATATAATTGGAGGCTTTTTGTTGAAGTATCCCAGCATCCCATGTTTGCTTGGCATAGAGATGTTATGTTTACCCTCCTCCTCTCTTTTTTTCTGTTTCACTGCCATCCTCCCTCCTTCCTTGTGTCTGCCTGTCTACAGAGTCCCATTTCCCCCCTTTTTTGGTCTCCTTTGATAATTTCTTGCATTGTTGGCAGTGGATTTAAGAGGGGATTAAAGAGACCTTTCAACTTTTTATTCCATCCATCGTCTTCCATCCACTTATTATTTTTCTTTCCTAACAAAAAACCAATGTATAATTTTTCAATGACTTGATCTATTATTTCATGAATCACTTGTTGAGACCCCTAAAAAGTAATTCTATAATATTTATAATGATCTATTAATTGATAATTGATTTATTATACTCAAAATAGTAATTAGTTGCCATATTTCAGTATTAAAATAGACGACCAACGACTGAAAACTATTGCATCAAACAGATATTATGTTGATGAGGCTGTCAGTTGGGAACATTTTGTGGACGTTAGTGTAATTCTGATGTGGTTTATTGCTGTTGGGTCGACCCGCTCTGCTTGTGCCCTTGTACAGTTCCTCAGGGGAGTCATTCATGGCAATGACTTGCTGAAGAGTTGCCCACTGCTCTCTCTATGTGTGTGTGTGTGCGTGCATGTGTGTGTGTGTAAGCTGCACCTGTACACACACAGCCCTGAGTTAACACACATGCATGAAACATAAACACACACAGAGTTAGCTTTACGTGCCTGTATTAGCATGCCAGGCGTGTTGGTGTTGCTAGTTGGCAGGCCCATGGAAAGTTCCGGCTGTCGTTAATAGCTGTTTTTATGCCTGACTGTGAGCATTTTGAGTGTGTATCTCAAGCGTCTTGAGTCTGCGGTGAGTTTGGGTTCTCCTGTTTCTGTGTGCGTGTGTGTATGAGCGCTGAAGTGAGAGAACTGAATGTGTAGATGGTTGTTTGACTGGAACTGGAAGTTATACATGCACGTATTGCTCTCTCTGTTTGGATGCAAGTAATCTAGCCACCTACAACCCATCCTTACAAGACTAATGAATGCAGATGAATATGCAAAATACGGACAGAGCGATTAATGCCATTTACACTCAAATGAATAAATTAGAAAGAAAATATGGCATTGGCTAAATCTAGAGCCTTTTGTTTCCTATAAAATATTCTTTTAAGATATCTTAAAAGATCTCCTTAAACCACAATGACAACAGCAATCAAATCACATTTCCCCCCCTTTTTAGGATTCAAGAATGCATTCCAAGAGCCTTCTTATATTCCTCTGCATGGTGTAGACACGGCCTCAGGTCTCCTTTTTTCCCTTCACATATCCCCTCCCTGCCTTCAAGCCGGACCCCCCACAAATCACCAAAATATCCCAAACTTACATCCCCACACACATACACATGCATACCCCTGAACTAGTGTGTGAAATCCTGAGGCTGATTGAGGAGGAGGAATGCGACCTTCTGACCCTGTGCTGTGGGGAGGGGTGTTATAAGTGTGTGTGTGTGTGTGTGTGTGTGTGTGTGTGTGTGTTTGATGCTAGGGAGCAAGTGATTGTATGTACACTTTCCATTGGCTTGCTATTCCCAGAAGTGTCTTCTCTCATTTTTCATCCCAATTTTCTTCTAATGGATTAAACACTGACCCTTGCACTTTTCTCCCTCTTTCTCTCTCTCTCTCTCTCTCTCTCTCTCTCTCTCTCTCTCTCTCTCTCTCTCTCTCTCTCTCCCACACACAC
>JAOXYM010000021.1:17359438-17370841 GCA_028567055.1 Leptatherina wallacei
CAGTCAGGACACATAAGCTGCTCTCTCTGTAGCTCCTAACGGTCTTGATCAGCGCCGACAGTTCATCCAGCTTGTTCGCCAACGAGTTGACGTTCCCCATCAGTACTGAGAGAATTGAGGGTTAAAATCTCCACCTGATGTTGAGCGGCAGCTTTAAGTTTAGCTCCAGCCCAGCAACCTCGGTACGCCCTCTTCAACTCCGCTGGAATAATGTGATGGATCCCGGCGTGAGCGTTTCCCCTGAGGGTTAAAATATCTTCCCTCGAGTAAACAAGAGGGATCCGACTCGTAATGTGATTATACGTAATAAAAAAGATAACCAACAAGTATGAAAATAAACAAATGAACTGACAACGTTGAAACAAAAACCAACAAAACAGAAACGGGTTAAAAAAACTGTAAAGAAAACACTCAATAAACACGGAGCTACTGAAAAGGCTGCCTGCTCGCTTCAGGTACCGTGGCAACCAATGAATGAGTTTGATTTGGCTTAATTCAATTATAGTTTCAAAGATCAGACATGATAGGAGCCAGTAATACCAGGCATCGCATATTTTCATTGTTTAGATGTTGCACAAGAGTGTGTGTGTGTGCTTTGGTTACTTTGGCGGTGTGAATGGTTGTAGGGAGACAGAGGTGTGAAGCAGTTGACTGGAAGTAAGTCAGACAGTCTGTTAGGTGGCTGTGAATATCCATTATGCTTCATCAGGATGGACAAACTGGAGTCATTGGGTGTGTGTGTGAATAACGAATGACTGTATGAGTAATGACTGTCGTGTTATGAGGTCACAGCTGCCACCGGGGCTTCTGTATGGGTGTCTGTGTGTGCGCGACATCTTGGTGTGTGCTTTGCTCTATGCATCTTTTATGTCAGAGAGGCAGTTTTTGCGCTTATACAAGGCTTAATGACAGAGACGTACGTACATGCACAGACAGTCATTCAAACACACATTCACACAAACATCCATACATTCATACAACTGCCTGATTGTTTTCTGCATCTAATATGGAACTTTGCAATTTAACATTTTATCCCTGTTGGGAACCAGCACCTTATTCCTGCCACATTCCACTGGAATGAAAACCAATATATGCGTATGCATGTACGATTATTAATTCAGTAATACATTCAGATATGGACATCTATAGCTGCTTTTCTTATGACTGATTACTACACTAGTAACATGGCAATCCTTATAACAGTAGTCAAATGCATCAGTTCATCATTTTCTTTCCTTTTTTTAAATTGCCTCTAAATGATAGAATTTCACACATCAGTTCCTTCAAATTGCAGCAAAAGGTTGTGTTTAGATTTAAAGGACACCAATGCCAAGAAGTTACATAAAAGATATCAGTAAGCACTTTTGATATTTGTTAACTGTGAAAGTAGAGCAAGGAGTTCACATAATCTCAGAAGTTAGAATTCCTGAGTTCCCAATAGCAAATATCAACTGCAACATGCTCCAGAGTTGGGTTTCTAACCAGCCCCGACTTCAGTATCCAACACAAATACAGCAATAAACTGTTCATTGGCACCTCTATCAGTGTGTCTTATGAAATTAGCCGCACAATTAGCGCAGTCCAATCTTTATCAGTGAGCACAATTCTACTGTGTTTGTAGGCACAAAATATTATGATGTGTACAGAAATCCTCCTTGCTTTAAGACTTTAAAAATAGATATTTAACTAGAGTTTAACTGAAGCATCAGCTTTGGTCAGCATTGTGATTGGGGAGTGCAATTATGACTAAAGAGATGATAAGAAATAATTTGTATTTGATCAACACTTTGCGATTTCAAGAGAGGTCTTTGACTGTCCTCCTCCCCTCTCTGTATTTCATCATGAGCTACTCACTCCCACCGTCTTCCCCTCAGCTTTCTTCTCAGTCTTGGTCTCTTCTCTTTTTCCTGGCAGAGCTGACAGTGGTATTACCATCTGTCTGTGATGCGTCCTGGATGTGTGTGTGTGTGTGTGCTCAAGGTAGGATGGCCAGGCTAAGCTGGGAACGGGGCTCAGATGGAGACTTAAAGAGGAGAAGAACAAAGTCGGTCATTTAAAAGAAAAGATTGATTGAGAAACGGTAAAAGATGTTGAAAGGGTTGTGTGAGTGTGTGTTTGTGTACGAGCCCCAGCTGTATGAGCCACTAACCCTTCCAGCGACCTTGTCAGAGCTCGAAAAAGACCAGCTGAAAGAAAAGACACACAATGACACACAGCTGTTTTCAGAGAAACGCTCTGTGTGCGCGCACATGCTCATGTACTGCTCATGTACTGTGTGTGTCAGTGATGGATATCTAATTGCTTTCTTTTTACTTGTCAAGATGAAAAGAAATCCTTAATACATACATATCTTGTATGATGCTTGTGTGTGTGTGGTAATAGCAGCTTATAGCCATTAATCAGTTAGTCTTTTGCAGTGGCTTCTTTCAGCAAACACCTACATCAAATTATAATCTACTTTTGGCAATGAATGTGTGTGTTTGAATATATGTTTGTGCGTGCACATGATGCACAACTTGCTGAACACTTTTTGGCAACAGTTCTTAGCTTACCCTGTGTATATATTTCCATCAGGAGACAGCATATGGAGCTTTAGTGATTTGGTTGTGTGTTTATCCATGTGGTTTTTGCTGTGTGTATGTGTAAACACACACACTTTGTTAAAGGTTTTGGGTTAAAACCCTGATGAGGACCACGTTCACAGCTGACACATGCCTCTTTGGTTTCTTTGTGTTCTCGCCCTATAGCTGGTTAGGTGATGGCATGTTATTTTCCACTTAAGATGAATGGCACTGGTTGCTGTTTTTATTTTATTTTTTGTACAGTGATGCATTTTGGTTTTTACTCCTATTATTATGCAAGCAGAGAAAGCATCGCCAGATTTAGCCTCCTCACTCGGCATAGAGCAAAAACACAATTGACTCCAGAAGACCTTAAAAGACCTCTTGTTCTTCTGATGTGTTTGCATGTTTGGGTAAAATACTTTTCTTCTGTATTGTATTTCCAAAGCTGCAGCAGGTGCAGTTACCTCTATTCACCAATAAACTAAGACCTTTCTTTTTATCCCGTCTTTCTTTTTTCATTAGTTCTCCAAAAAGGATTTTCACCATAATCCCTACGACTGTTGTTGATGGTGAAAAGCTTTGAATTGGTCTCCCTCTCACTCTCTTCTCCTTTAATCGTATCTTCTATTTCATATCAACATGATATGACTTGTGGATTTTACAAAGGCTAATTTATCTGTGCAAACAATGAAACACAACCGCACAGACAATACTGGAATGATTAGTGTATTTTTCACTTTTTTTTCACTTGTCTACTTGTTCAGCTTTGTTTAAATAAACTCTACATGTTGTTCATTGTCATTGTACATCAATGTGCATATCCTGTATTTCATTCACCTCAATTATTACAAAGATCGTTCAATTTTGATCCAAGAGCTTATCTAAATTAAGATGAAAACTGCGTGACTGCAGTAAACCCGTTGGAAACGGGGAAATTGGATAAAAGTTCGTCAACAATCCAAAGAGGCTTTCATGCTCACATGAAGTGGAAAATTGCTTTGTCAGAGGGAAAACTGCACAATAAACACTGTTGGAAACACATTGTCTGGTATAATAGAGGCATAGCTTAATCTGGATATAATTACAAAGTCATTTCGGGAAATTAGACGACTTGCTTTGTTGTTTGATGAATGTTTTATAGATGATCAGTGCTACTTTTGTGTCTGTCCGTTTAGTACGTAGCTAACAGCTCCAAGCAAACTGGGCCTTCTTACATTTCAGATTTTGTACAGATTAAAGAAATAACTTTAGGATTTTTAACTGCAATCCCAATCTATCTGTTTCTTATGGTCTATTATATGGTCCAAAAGATGGAGGTGTGTTTCTGAGATTTGCTGCCATCATGATTGATCAATAATGATGCCCTGTTTGTGTCTTTCTCTGTACTTTCCCAGGTAGGGCAGTTCAGTCAATTTCTCCATGAATGTACGTCACAATGATGATGACAGACCAGATTCCACTGGACTTGGCTCCGCCCCCCCTCCTGAACGGGGAGGTCCCTCTCATGCCTCACATGGTTAACGGTGACGCAGCACAGCAGGTAAAAAAACAGAACAAAAAAAAAAACACCTTCTCACACAGGTGCACATTTGCATCCAGCTGTCTTTGCAGGGTTGATTTGCAAATGTAGCCAACTTCTTTCAACATACCCCTGTTGCTGTTCACATATCCTGAGTCACGCTACAATACATACAAAGTCATCCTGCAGCTCTTCTCTTTGTTGTCGTTTCATCACAAGCCTCACGAGTTGTTGCCACAGGTAATGAAAAGCTTCCAAGCCTTGGCAACACAGAATTAGCCACCACCAGGAACAAGACTGAGCACCTGGATAGAAGGAGATTTATTAAAATTCATTCAGTCCTGCAGATATGTTTAAAGCAGCTTAAGCTCACTAGCTCTGCTGATGGATCCCAAGCCTTAGCTTTAAGTACTTTGGAGTTCGCTGCTTGTGTGATTGCTTTATCAGATGCTGCCGAGCCAGCTGGATCACCATCAAAGTACAAAACCCCACCCGAGCTGTGCACAGGCAAAAGGAAGCGATCAATATAATTAAAAGCAACACAGTCAGTTGACTTGGATTTAGTCCTTTTGTCACAGATACAGATCCACACTGTGTGCTTTTTTGTGGATGAGGGATGACAATGTTTTTGTATCGTCCGTGGCCTATTCCCTCACAGCCAAGAGGAAGCATAGTGGGAGTGTTTTGGCTGTGACGCATAACATTTATGGAGGGTTTTGGCTGTAGTACACAGCAGTTAGGGAGCTTTTTTTTATTGTAACACCCTGCAGTTTAAACTTGGTTCCCAGTGTGGAATCACGGATCTAGACCGATGATTATAAAGATTTGAGTCAGCGAGTGTGTGTCCACTTTTGTGTATATTTGTTTCTTGGTCTGTCATCCTCTGTGTTTGTTAGTGTGCATGTGTTTCAGCATCTTCCAGCATCTGTGTGGGCACTCTAGTGTCTGTGTTGAGTCTGCGTTTGTCTGCTTGCTTTCCTGTCTATCTGCATTTACATGCCTACACGTGTTTATCTCTGTCTGTTGCTTTGGTGCAATGGAACAAGGAGAGATACACGTGTACAGTCGTAAGGTTTCAACATCCCATTCTTGAAGAACTGCTTGGTCAATATGTGCAATGCATTATTAGTAATCAACCAATGAGCCAAATTGCTGTTTGCATTTTTTTTCTTTGTCTAAAATTAGTTTTTGAAGTGAAAGATATTATTTAGATATACTATTGGAATTTTAAGCCCACCTGATGATCTATATCCATTCACATTACCTTATTTTTCCTCTATTCCTACAATGCAACCAATGGAGTTCAAAGTTGCATGCCCATGGTTCGGGTAGTAAAGTACTATTAATTTTTGCAGTAGGCAAACCTCTATAACCCACATTTGCTGCACTTTGATGGATCAGTGTAAGATATTATCTAGTGAATAATGAGTTGAAGCCATCTTTTCTGTTAGCTTGACAGTTTTGTTTTGTGCCTTTGACTGTGTTCTCTATGGCAATCGTGGCTGGGATTCATGGTAACACTAGTACTTAGAGTTGTCGGTCATGCCAAAAGACTAAAATGAAAAAATGAAAATTGGTGGTTGCAACATAAGGCAAGGCAATTTATTCATTTTGCACAATTCAACAAGGAGATTTAAAGGGCTTTAGAGGAAACATAGAATATAGTAAGACACGCTATCTAAACTACAGTGCAATAGATAAGCAATTAAAATAAAATAAGATGAATGATAGTATAAGGGTCCATCAGTTTCATTTAACCACTCAACAGCAGTGGCAAACATGAAAGTTTGAAGATTTGATCCAAAAGAAACAAGAGTAGCAGCAACCCTGCTGTTCTCTGGGAGTTCGTTCCGTATATATATTGTGCATAAAAAACTGAAAGCTGCTTCTCCTTGTTTAGTTTTAATGGTGGGGACAGAGAGCAAACCTGTTCCAGATGACCAATACGAGCCTGGAAGGATCAGATCTGAATTATATTTGAGCTGCAAACTATTTAGAACCTGTGTGCTGTTATGTGCTACCCAGAACCCCATATTGGCTTCATAAGGAACTTTTGCAAACTTTTCTTGGTTAGTGTCATAACTCTTAAGCATGTGTAGTAACTTCCTC
Source organism: Leptatherina wallacei (assembly GCA_028567055.1). NCBI lineage: Eukaryota > Metazoa > Chordata > Actinopteri > Atheriniformes > Atherinidae > Leptatherina > Leptatherina wallacei. The sequence continues at coordinate 17,365,631 of JAOXYM010000021.1, forward strand.
ATAAAAATGCACAATTTATCTGCCTGACAGAAGGAAGCGCAGACAATAAGATCAGCATCAGCTGTGATTTATTTATACTCAAATAAGTCCTGGAAGCCAAGGTTGATGCCTTTGTGTTTTTTCCGGAAAAGGGTAATTTAAAAGGGTTTGACGTATCAGGGAAGGACATGTACCAAGTGGTAAAGCCAAATCATGGAGTTACCATGGGTTTGGCTATCAAGCTCTATAAATGATACCTTAATAGTTTTTAAGCTTAAAAATGTATTTTTATCATTATCATCCTAACTTGGTGCAAAAGTTTTTCAATCAAATCTTTTTGCTGACTGATCGGGACTGACTGGTTCGTCATGCCCACTTTTTTCATACAGCATGATCTTAGCGTGTGCAGGTTTAACCCACGTACTCATACCCACATGGTCCGACATTGGGGTTTTCTCAGTCCTTGGGTCGCCATGTACTATGCTGAGGTTGCCATAGCAACAGCAGCCGCTGCAGCAGACAGAGCAGGAAGTATGTGAGTATGTGTGTGTGTCTGAGGGAGAGGAGTAGGTTAGCGCTGAGATGGGAGAAGATGCAGAGACAACAGGAGGAGTGAAGGACATGAGGCTTCTATAGCAGCACACCTGTGGAGCATAGACAGAGCTGTGCTTGCTTGTGCATGCATGTGTGGCTGAATATGTGTGCAATGGAGGGTCACCTGTTTCATGTCTACAGCCACGTGTACACTCTCAACAGTCTGTACGCGGAGAATATGACGGTAGGGAGCATGCACGCTTTTTTTCAGCCTCGCTCAGGAAACAACACTCAGGAAGCGAAACGATGTCATTCTGGCTTCATCTGTGTGCATGCTCACCTGTCTCTGTGTTCAGTTGAGATGTATGAGCCTCCGTATGTTGTGATTGTGTGTACTTGTTTTGTGTTTACTAGCACAGTTGGAAGAGAAAGGATACTCCTCAAATCAAGGTGTCTTACCAGTGGCTTATTTAACACCACATTAGTATGTGTGAACTCTCAGTGCACGCCCTACTCTGAGATACGATGGCTGTTATGCCACCTCTGCAAGATGATTGGCTGCACAGTAGAGACTCTGTCATAATGTGTTATTAAAGATGTATGTATGTTTATGACCCCCCCCCCGACTTATTTTATTTATTTTGTCCACTTGTATGATTTCTTCTTTTTAATGATGTCGTTTGTGTTTGACAGGTGATTCTGGTGCAGGTGAACCCGGGCGAGACGTTTACCATCCGGGCGGAGGATGGTTCGCTGCAATGCATCCAGGGTCAGTCTCCTCTTATAGTATTGTGTTATTATATTACCATGTGACCTCGTACCACCACCTCCTCATGCGCCATTGTGAAACGGCGTCATTTACCATCATTTGAACTTCACACTTGCCGTATGAGAGTTTAGGACTGAAAATGCTTAAAATAATTTGCGAGGCAAACAGAAACATGTCTTTAGGTGAAGTTTTCCTCAGGAAGATAACAGTGCTGTGCATTTTTCAACTAGTTATTTCTTTTTACATTTTGGAAATCCATTCGGCTCCATTGATTTCAGTTAATCAAAATAAAAGTTATGTTTCAGAGTTTGCTTTTTTTGATGCACATTGGAATTTGTTTCTGCATTCACCCTTCCCTAAACAAACTGGGCTTCCCGAGCAAGCAAACTAAGGTTTGATTCAGAAGAGCTGCTGTGAATGCACCCTCAATCAAGTCTGAAGTGTCCAGAAAACATCTGAATTTCTGTCAATAATGCAATAAGTAAGAATGAAGAGAAGGAAGAGGGTGGGTTGGCATCAAGTGATGTAATCTCCAAATTAAGAATTGCAAGTTGAAAGCAGTCTGCTCGACGACAGACTTGGTGAGGCTGAGTGGCCGTGCCTGCGTCCCATGTCAGCGCATGAAAAGTCTAGAAATGTGAGCCACTGAAAAGCTCTTAAAGAAGGAAGAAGATGACTGTAACATGGGATTTTCCCCCTGACTCTTCTGGAATTGTCTCACTTTTGATGATGTCAGAGAGTGCCAGCTGCTGCTCAGAAACTTTGAAAAGATATCTTTGTTTTCCTCGCAATCTCTTTCCTTCTGTCTGTCTCCGTCTTCTTCTGTCAGTCTTTCTTTGCCCTCTCAGTTGAAAGAAAGCAGTTTTGGCTCAGACACAGTTTTGCCACCCCCCCCTTATAAAACCCACACTACCAAAGCGCTGTGTGTTGTAACAAATAACAGCCCGCCTCCTTTCCTCCATCCACAACATAATTCAATTTTCACTGAAATCAGAGGGATTGCCGCAGGCAGACCTACGGGCAGAGATAGTTCCGGATAGGAACGGTGTGATAGGATGAGTGGATGCAAAGATGGACAGATATGATCTTGGATATGGATAAGTGACTTGTGGAAATATTATTAAAAGATAAATGATAGAAAGCTTTCATTCATATGGGGAACAAATGAAAGTGGGGACCAGGTTTTTGTAAAAACTCACAGTATTGACACAGTTCTGGTCAGGCTCTGGTGGTTGTCTGTTTATTTGTAAGGTTGCATGTGTGCAACTGTAAGCAGAATTTTGCATCGAAGGCACAGTGTGTCTGCCTTTTTTTTTTTTGGGTGCCTTTTGCTACACTTGCAGACATTTAATTGGCTGGAAGGTTGGTGGCTAGAGGTCAAATTTGAATGCAGATGTTTTTAATGTGGAGGGCCACACACAAACACACACACTCCTGCTCTTTCCCTCTATCTTCCTCCTGAGGAGGAGGTCACTGGGTTTAATGAGAGGTGGAGTGTGGTGGTGCGTTTTGAAGACGAACTGAGCCGCTCCTTAGACTGACTCGGTGTGATTACTGAGACCTCAGAACTTTGTGTTTGCATATGCTTGTGTGCTTGTGCGTGTGCGTTAGTACTTAGGGTGCAAGTGTGTGTGACTTTACAGAGTGAGATTACAGAGACCTTAGGGCACAGCCGGGGAACAGCTTTTATATAAAGTAACCTCTGTTTAGCTGCTACACTGCAGTGCATGCATGCAAACATGTGCAGACACACATGGGTGCTCTGCCAAGACAGACCAAGTCTGGAGACGTCAACTCAGCAGCCAGAAGAGATTCTTTCATATAATTTTTCAACTTTTAGACACCTTCCACCAAATATCCTCTCTTTTATTCTCCTCTTGTTTTTCTCTACCTTAATGCAGACCTGGAGCAGACTAGAGGATATTGTATTTGAGGGATTGATGTTGAAGATTAGCTGCATTGATGCTAACTGCGACTGGATCAATTCAGCTCATTGATTTTGGACTAAAACTTACCTTTAGAGCTTATGGAACTTTTAGGGATCTCACTGATATGTACGCAATTAGATAATTCAGTTTCCATGAAGTTTACTTTTGTCATTAAAGTATATATCAGGGAGCTTCTGCTACCTTCCCTCTTCCCTAGAGATGGCTGCTTTCCTTTGTATTTTCTTGCTTGCATCTTTTCGGGTGTTTCTTTGTGTCCCTTTTTAGCAGCGAATCAGTTTATCTTAATCGTATCCTTCCCTGTATCAGTCGGCTAATTAGTATTTTCTCTGTGTGTATGCAAGTGCCAGCGTGTCTCCATCCCCTTGCTTAAACAGACTGACCTGTCAGTGCTCCAGGGGTCAGCTTCACCTAGCCCCCCCCCCACAGACCCCCAATCCCCTCTTTCAGCTCCCCCTTCCCTTTTTTCTCTCCATCCCCCCACTAAGACCATTCCCCTGAGCTTTCCCACACTCACATCAAAGGGCAAGACTCTAGAGGGTGTGTTAGAGCACCCTGCTCTGGAATGTGAGTGTGTTACCATGCGTTTGCGTGCTTGCAAGTGTCTGTGTGTTTTACAAGGCTGTGTTGGTTTACTCTGTTGTTTGGTCATGGTTGAGATTTTATGGGGGGATGATGAGGCCAGGGGGTGAAGAGCAGGAAGGTGTGCCCTGCCAGGGAGGATATGACATCATGAGTCTTGGGTGGCAGCAGCTACATTTTTCAGGCAGCTTAGTAGTAGGTTGTGGTTTGGTTAGAGTCATAGCTGTCTGGCATCCATGCTATTAAAGTCCTCACTTTAATGGATGTAAAATTTGTATTTATGCTTTAGTTGTACAGGGATGAAGCTGTGCCATATTTCCTCAAAAACTGACATACAATTGTGGCCTTATACTTGATGAATAGACACTACACCTAAGGGGGTAGACTCACCACATGATCTCATTTCTCCTCATCACCTCTTTTTATTGATATATAAATTTATTCCTATTATTTTAGTTGTTTGCATATAACTATACCCATTAAAGCTTATTAACAAATATTAAGTAATTACTAAGTAATTATTAAACCAAATTTATAGATAGATTTAAAAATAAAATAAAGGCAGATTGATGCCTAAGTTCAGTCTCAATGCTGCTGCAGTGCAGTGGCATGTTGGGAAATGTAGTCCTGCTCTCTGCCGCAGCCCTGTTTGCTTAGGCCATTTTTTTCTGGAAAAACACATGGTTGTATTCAACACTGCCTGTGTGACCTCTGTAGTGTGCTGCTGAACTGGCTGAAGGTGCAGAAGGAGGTAAGAATCAGGGGTCCGGTTTGTGTTTTGCCAGCAGATCCGTGCAGTTTTTGTTCACTTAATCTCTTTCTGATTAATTTTCTCTGTGCTTGTCTGGGTGCATCCAATTCTGTTATTTCACATCTTCACACTTCTCCCAAAATTGATCAGCCCTGCTGTCATTAAAGACGTTCCACTGACCTTAATGCTGCTCAGAATTGCTAAGATAAGACATCTGTGAGATACTCCTCTTGCTACAGGAACTGGAAGTTGTATTGTTACCACAACATGACAGCACTTATCAAAAAAGTAATCTAAGTGAAACATGCTACAAAAAGGTTTGAATGGAAACAACTTTACAGTCTTTGTTTTCATAGAACTTGCATTTATGTTGATATTGCACACTCTAGCCACCATATATGAACCAGACTCTTGTGGGTTCTTTGCATGTTATACAAAACTATTTGGACTCGTTATGAGGCATCATTGTGAACTAGATTATTAGCTGATTTGTTCAAACTCATGTGAAAGCTAAGCAAGAATGGGAAAGATGATAAACAGAATGTGGACATCCCCTTTGTATTTCTTCATTTTCCACTTCTCTTCTCTTCTCTTCTCTTCTCTTCTCTTCTCTTCTCTTCTCTTCTCTTCTCTTCTCTTCTCTTCTCTTC
>JAOXYM010000021.1:17379280-17391341 GCA_028567055.1 Leptatherina wallacei
GCTGAGGTGAGGACACACTTTTCCTGTTGTACTCCATCAATCTTCCTTTATCACTTTACCTCACAGACACACACACACACACACACACACACACACACACACACACACACACACACACATACATACATACAAAATATACATACAGTAAGGCCCTGTGTTCAAACGTTGCAATTTCTCAAGCTTATGATTTACATTCCACTGCAAATCAGCTGCCTGCTCAAATTACAGCCTGTTGGGCAGAACATAGATTCAGGATCCAAAGTGTGGATTTGCACTTCTTTCCACTCCTTGGAAGGTGTTTGTTACATTGGACGCCAGCTGCGTGTCTATTTCTCCATGACTATGTATGTGTGTTTGAACATACGCCATATCCTACCTCACCCTGTAGAGTGTCAGTGTCATGAGAGCAAAGGACTGAAGCCAGGGCGATGCAGGAAGTCCTCACTTCCTCCTCGATCATTGAGCCTCACCCTGCCCAGGGCAAAGATGTCCGCTGGATTTGACTTAAAGCAGATGAACTGGAGGCGTTTGAGTCGTGGACATCATTGTTTGCAAGTAGCATCAGGCGATACAGGTTGTGCGTATACAGCGCATTGACTGCTATTTTTACGTTGTCTCCCATATTTCCTGCTGAAACAGTCTCTCCATCTTCCTCACTCTGTTTCCCTCTCCTTCATTACACTTCCCATTATGGTCCACATTCTGTTCCGTCTCTGAGCATCTAGTAGCTATATCAGCTGACTAAAAGATCCATGGGGATTGTTTTGATTTTTATATAAGGCATTCATCTTAGAAGTGACAATAGGCCATGTGCTCCCAAGTGTGTATTAGTGTGTGTGTGTGGATTGGCCAGGCAGTAGAGGAAGCTGTCGTGGGAGTGACTTGCTCTCAGAGCTCCAAGGACAGATAACATTACCCTGCTGATGCTTACATAACTTCCAGGCAACGCCACGTCACAACTGACCCAGACGCACGCACACACACATACACATACACATACACAAATACACACTTAGACATACACACATACAGGAATACAAATATCCATCTAGACTGGACAGCTGCCTCCACGGGGCTCTGTTTGGGTGAACAAAGTTGGTGTTTTGTGGGAATGGTGCATTGTTAAAATAAAGACAACATATTGTTTTAACAATGCAGCTTTTTTTTTTTTCAATCTTTTAAAAAATTTTTTGTTTCCGTGTTGTTTGGAAATACATTTGAGTCTAGGTGGTTTGTATGTAGGTCAGCTCACTAACAGGCTCCAACACTCGACACACACAAGCAGACACATGCACACATGCTTTCCCAAGAGGGTCTGTGTTTCCTTTCAATGTGGTGACCACATGTGCCGAGATGAAGGGAATGAGGGGGAAAGAGAGAAAACACTTTGCTTTTTTTTTTTGGAGGAGGGGAGCAGGGCGCAGGTTCAGGCTGATGCTCACATTGGCATATATTCACTGTCTGTACTGTCTGATCTATAGGTATGGATGAGTGCGTGTGTTTACATAGGGAGCACAAGTTATTGCATTACAAAGGATGCAAGTAATTTGGTGTGTGAGGCCACTTTTTCTGTATTGTGCTTTGGGGGCCCTTACACAGCTGTCTTTGACAGCTGTGTCATGGGAAACATCTGATGAAATGTTGCATCATCTGCTTGTGTCTGTGTATGTTTATTAGTGTGTGCATGGGCACATATTGGTACTATTTATTTATTTATTTTAATTCAATCATTTTTTAAATTGATTTGATTTCTACATTGAATGAGCCGTTTGATAAGCAGGTTTGCTCGCTGCATGAGTTTGTGTGTTTGTGCCTGTGTGTGGTAAAGTCGGAGACAGGATGTTTACCATGGACATGTGTGTATATTTCTTGTGTAAATCTTTTGCTGCAAAAGTTTAACTTTGCAAGGTGACACTTCAATTTTGTGTGTTTGTGTGTGCACAGTTAAATTAGCTGTCTTGGGTTTCCTGTTGCAAACTATAATTTCCAGTCCTGACCAAAATCTTTTTTTAATTTTTCTTTTTTTCTTTTTTTCTTTATTGATTTGGTGACAATAGAATTTTATCCCAGCTGTTATAGGGCAAGAGGCAGGGTGCACCCTGGAAGGTCCATCACAGTAACCAACACAGAGACAAACAGGATGAACAACCAATGCAGGCTCACACTTCTGATCAATTTAGAATCTAGTTAACATAACACTCTTGTTTTGGACTGTGGGTGGAAGCCCAACTATTCTCCAGCTGAGATCCTTCTCAGTGTGTCAGTCCTAACCATCATACCACCATGCTACTTGACATCCCATGGGATTCACATAATGATTCAAGTCACTTTTCACACTTGCATTGTTGTCATGGGAAAACTGAAGGATCAACTGAAACACCTTTATGGACCTAAACTATTCTAGCAAGATGCTCTCTGCAACATATAAAGATCCATCATGGCACGTTCTACATGCCTCTGCTCAGACTTTTTTTTTATCTTACCTAGATAATATCACAACATAAATATTATTCACATATAGCTTTGTAATAAAAAAATGATTTTGATTTGCCAAAACATGTAGAAAATATCAACAGTGTATTAACAGTTATAGATTATGCCCATGCTTGGATCTTATTATTTGTCTTTTTTAAGGAAAACTTGCAAGCGGTCAAGAATCATACATTAGGCTGTCCAGCAGTAATTATAAGAAACGCCAGACTTCAGATTACAAATGCTGATGCGCAATAACAGTGACATCATGCTAAATGCAGGAAATGACCTCATTACTGATCCTCTGATCTACCTCCTCCAGCAGTCGGAAGCGGAAGAAGCAACAGATGGGAGATGAGTACGGGGAGCACGCGGGGGGAGTGGAGTTGGTGAACTGCGTTGTCTGGGATTCCAGCAGGATTAGACAGAGGAAGTCAGGACTTTATTTGTGGTGCTTAAAGGGTAAAGCTGAAGACGAGACCACAGAGTGACGTTACCACAACGCGGATTAAGGACCACACTCACTTATTTGACTTATCTAACTTATGTGCACCCACACACGCACACAATTACGACCGTTTTGGTGCACATGTACAAATGCTCGTTTATCCTGAGCTCTTCTAAATGGAAGCCAGTCTAATATTGTATGACTTACAGCTGTGTGTGTATGAGGGGTAGCAGGACAAAGAGTGTCTTGTATTTTGGGGAGGGGTTGGGGGTAGTTGGGCCTGTTGGGTCCAGTCCTGGGGGCCAGGGATGGGAATGTTCACTTGGTGTGTGTGTGTGTGTGTGTGAGCAGAGGAATGCTGCTGTTTGCTGAGTGAAGAGCACAGAGGCAGCAGAGACTGTCCAAACACACGTCTGTTTGCCAAGAGTGTGTGTGTGTGTCTGGGAGTGTGTGTACAAGCAAGAGGGAAAGTGTGCTATGAACAGGGATGGAAAGAGGTTTAGGGGAACTTTGTGTGAGTGCTGTGTGTTCTCCCTATGCTATGACCTTCTCCTCAATGAGCACTTTCATATCCACTCCTGGTCTCTATGCAAAGGAAGCAGATGGGACAGAAGAGGCCTGTCTCTGCCTACCTGTGACCCACTCACTACACACACTACCCCACACTGCAGACTATACTAGGGTTGTGTTTGCGTGTGCGTAGGTGAGTGTGTGTGTTTACTGTACTGTTACCTGTTTGTTTGGCCGATGAGAGGTCAGGCCGGTGGGTGAGAGGCGGAGGAGTGGAAGGGAAAGTTGATGGAAAGAGATGAGAGAAAAAGATGAGAATGAATGTTAGGAAGGGGTGAAGTGAGTAATATTTGAAAAGAAAGGAGTGAAGAATGTGAGCAAGAGAGGGGGGTTTTATACCGGAGGAATTCTTGAAAAGGAGATGAAAAGAGTCAAATGAAAGCAAGATCAAGTGAGTGAGAGCAGAGGAGTGGAGGTATAAGAACTGATAGTGAGAGAAGCTGTTAGCGAGGCCTGTGCTGAGTGAAGGAAAAATTGACGGAGATAGGAAATAAGAACAGAATCAAAGGAGAAATATGAGAAAGATGCACTTCAACTGAATATAATGTTTTGAGGGAGGTTTCACTCCACTTCATAGACCTCCGTTAGACCTGTTGCCATTAATTTTCAGTCCAGTTCTTGTGTCGTTTGGCATACCTCAGCCTTTTCTCCCTGTTTCCGGAAGAATTGCTTTTGACAGCCACCTTTGTATAAAGACTATTTATGAGGCTTTGGCAAACACTGATCCAGGTCATCTCGGGTCCTGTGTCAGGTCTTTCAGGGATTTGTTTCAATTTGTATCACTTTCAGTGTTCATCTGCTGTAGATAGTTTTTTAGGCCTGCCAATTCTTTTTTGTCTCTGCTCATCCAATTTTGTCAAACTTTTAAGGTCACACTGCAGACCATGCTGAAATATGCCAAGTTTTCAGCTAACAGTTCTTTGGGAATAACCTTGTTAATGCAAAAATACCATTTTCTGCCTGTCAGAGTGTGTTATCTTTGGTATTTATCATATGTAACTAGAGATACAAATTCTTTCTTTGCAGCAGGTTGTAACCATGAAAATACTGATTAAAAAAGCAAGAGATACTGATTAAAATGGTTTATTTACTCATGGTCTGTTATGCGGGGACACAGCACTGGCTAGTTGTCAGGTATGAAGACTGGGCTGAAAACTGGGTGAAAAAGCAACTAATGTTCAAGAAAAACATAAAAAGACCTTTAAAAAACAATATTTATTCAGACCACTTTGGGAAATTGTGAGTCTTTTTCCTTGAAAAGACAATTTAGAAATTAGAGGTGGCTCCAGACTCCAGAGCTAAATGCCCTAGTTCGCTATACTCGGTAGTGATTGCTGACTTATAACTTGTTCATTTTGGGGCTTTTCCTGATAAGTCACACCACAGACTAAAATAACTATCAAACTAGTAGAAAATTGGTACCATGTCTAGCAAAGAATTGAGCAGCTTTGCAGCATTGTACATTTTGTACCTGCCGTTTTTTACACTCAAGATACACACTGTTCCAGTAGACGACAACCCATCATAATTTTATATTTCTCAACATTCTAAGCACTCTTCTTCGATCTTACTTGTTTAACCAAAAAATGTCAATCTGGAAATAGACTTTTACCCATCTGACAGCAGGTTTGTTTAGGGGTAGCTGCTCCTTGTTTAACTATACCTTAATGTAACTGTTCCTTCATTGATCAATTACGGTGTTCTGACCAAACAAATTAAACCACATCAGGATTTAAAGTGTCTCGGTGTTTAAAGTATAATCGTAATCGTTGTTATTTCCTTGGCTGGTAGCTTGTGATATGAGCGTTTGAGAGGTTAAACCCTTCTGGGTGGCTATCGTATGCTCAGTTTGTTTTTAGCCAGGTGCCAAATGGCTACTAGTTAGATCCAGATTCATTCTAGCTTGCTTCATTGGTTGTCTCAGCCAACTTTTGCTCAGCATTAACAGCGACAATAAGCTTTATAATTACAACAAAATTGAACTTTTTAGTCAACTTTAACTGTAAGAAGTTGAATGCTGTCCATTATCGTTTTTTTAAAGTAAGTATGTAATTAGATTATATTTTTTTAGCACTATTAAGATAAAAAAAAAAAAATAGCTTCACAAAGAAATACACAATGTATGTTGTCCCTTTCATTTTTTTAGGCCTTTCATTTCTTAGATCTTATAGATCTTAACCTTACTCAGTTTGTGAAAAAAGCTACACGCTTTAAAAGTCACACGTTAGACCTGGTGCTGTCATCTGGTTTCATCCTAACCTAGAAATCAGGGCTTTTCTTTCAAAATATGGCTTGCTAAATGTTCTGCATGCTTTTGTCTATTCTCTCCTTGAATTACTGCAATTCATTGTATTCTGGTGTCTGTCAGGTCTCCCTCCATCCCCTCCCAGTTTTTAAAAAAAATGCTCCAACAAGACTAATTACTCGTACAGAAAAGTATGAGCACATAACCCCCTGTGCTCGCTTTCCTTCACTAGCTTTCTGTAAGATTTTGTATTGATTTCAGAATCTTACTGTTCACCTTCAAAGCCTTAAATGGCCTTGCCCTGACATACGTCTCAGATTTATTGACCTGGTACACTATGTGCCCTCCTGACCAATGAAATCCACAGATTTTTTTCTAAACATTGTTTAGTGGGAACTGTGAAGCATGCACAGATGATAGTTTAGGTCAAATCTAAAGTTCACATACAGGTGAAATTTGCTTCTTAACCTGATCAGCTGGATGTGTTCATCCAACTTTCAGAAATGCAATTTTATGATTTTAGTTCTAACATGTTTACATGTATTTCAAGTCTGGTTTTAGTCAGACTAACACCAGATTATTTGCCAACATTAAACAAAAGAGTTGTTAAACCACTAGATGTGGTTATAAAACATTTTTTATTTTGTTTTTATGTTACAATGACCTTTAAAGTAGAAGAGGCTGAAGAAATAGTTTTTTTGTTATTTAGCACATGTCAACACAGACAGAAAATATTAGTGTGTCTTCATACTTGCATGTGTGTTTGTAGTTAGTGGGGGCCTCTGTTCATTTGTGTGTGTGTCTGCCTGTACTGTGTGATTTATACTGAGGCCAGGTCTGCCTCCAGCTGTCCCAACGGGGTCCCAATGACTTTAACAGCTTCAGACCTCCATCACAGAAAAATGGAGGAAGAGAGAGACCGAGAGATTTGGGAGGCGGAGATATGGATAGTGGAAAAGTCAACATCATTTTCAGTCTGCTAATTCTATTGAGATTTTCTTGCTTTTTCTTTAGATTGGATATATATCTCCACATCTACATCCTACAAATTCATGCAATGGAGAAACTGTTTGTTTTAGAGGGAAAAGTATGAGAGAATTTATTGCAGCAAAAAGCACTGTAAGATAAAATGTTATGCATTTGTGTTGCACTAGTGTGTAAAAAACATAAATTTTCTTTTCTTTTCTTCATCCCTTGCAGGTCCTGCTGAGGTTCCCATGATGTCTCCAAATGGGTCAATCCCCCCAATTCATGTACCTCCAGGATACATCTCACAGGTTAGTCTATATGTGTAGAATTTTCTTCAATCTGATCCATTTAATTATCTTTTGCTTATTATTTTCCATCTTCTACACTGCTACAGCACCTCTTTAAACAGTGGTACACTATTCATTGTTGAGGAACAGGTGTGTAATTGTCATCATTGAAGAATGACAGGCATTAAAAAAAGAAAAAGAAAAGAAAAAGTCAGACCATTTACGGAGAGCTCGTGCTCAAATGACACACATAGCATAGATTAGGCATTCCACCTGTCCTGTCAGTTTTAAGTTAAAAACACAAGTAACCAAGGCAGCCTTTTCCATTAAGAGAAACAAGCCGGAATGCGCTACTGTTGTGGTCTCTCACATGTATGTGTGCTTGCATTCACCTTTAAATGCTCCTGTAGTTATGGACAAAAGTGGGGTTTACAAAATGACACAATAAACTGTCCTCGCAAGTAGAGTGCTACGAATGCATCTGTGGGTTGTTTGTGGTGGGATTGTGCTCTTACGCCAATGGAAGTCAGGTCATTGGCTCACCGTGGGTGTGTGTTTGTCTTTGCATGTGTGTGGGTGTGTGTTAGTGGAGAATGGGCCAAGCATGAGTGGGAAACAGTGTCACTCTTACATAAACAAGCCTGATAGGGGAAGCAGGCGTTCACTGGGCAGTTGTTTTTAAAGAGGGGGGGGGTTCAAAGAGGGGATGGATGGAGAAAGTGGTGCAAACATAAGATGGACTTTGCATGTGTATATCTGTGTGTAATGTGCATGTTTGTTGTTGCCTTATGTGTGTGTGTGTGTCTCATTTCCAATACAAGTTACATGTGGAGCTGGTATGTAGGCCAGTTCCACATGTCCTTATCCAGGAACTTTGCTCTTGTTTTCCAGTAAACACTGTTTTTCTCCTCTTTAGCAATGAAGGGGATGAGGGGCCTCCCCTTCCTCCTCCTCTTATTCTCCCCGACTCTAGATCTTTCTCACTCTGATTAGTTTCGTAACCCTCTTCGTCCCCTCCTGACACTCTTTTATACCCATGCTTCTTTCTTTTTATCTGTTATATTATGACTTTATGTTACTTCTCAGTTTGTGTTGGAGATTTAGGGGTGATGCTATTTGGTGTGTGTCTAACAGTGTGTGTGTTGTTGTTGTCAGGGACCATAGATTGCTTCCCCTCTCTGCAGGGAGTGTGTGTTTGCTCTCTCCTTGGAATGCAGGCTTGTGAAAATGTCTGAATAGTTGGAATGTGTGTGTTCCAGACCATGAATGTGAAAGTGAATTCGTGTATGGAATCTATGTTAATTTGAGGCAGATATTTGAACCTTGTTGTTATTGAAATGTGCCCACCATCAGATGACAATGTTGCACTTGTTTGCACCGCTTTAAGGGACAACACATCCTGTTGGCACACCGTCTTAGCTGTCAAATGTCCTCATTTCACACACAACACCTGCTTTTCACTTGACTCAAATTAAAGCCAACTCGACCCTGGGAAACTTCTACTCCACAATGAATCCACAATAACAGATCTGTGCCGTTTTCCAATAAAACAGCTGTTTGTGGGCATGAAAAATAATCTGATTTCTCAATCACATACACACAAACGCACAGAAATGTGATGCCTTTGTTTAGATAATCTGTGTGTTTGTGTAAAACAACCAGTTGCAGCAGATGTGAAAGTTTAAAAAAAGAATGTTTTCATTTCCAATCTTTTTTATCCCACAGGTGTTGGAGGACACAACAGGGGTCCGCCGAGTAGTGGTGACTCCTCAGTCTCCAGAGTGCTACCCTCCTTCCTACTCTCCAGCTCTGTCCCCCACACACCACCTGCCCCCATACCTGGCTCACCCTCACTTCATCCCCAATTCTCACTCTTTCTATCCCCCTGTAAGCCCAGGGGAGATGCCACCCCACCAGTACTACCAGCACCACCTTCCCCCCATGTATGGCGATCCAGGTACTCACAATGCTGATCAACCATCATTTTTTATGCTGCATAAAAAATTTCTGTTGAAAATTAGTTTTGAGTTATAAGATTTGTTTTGAAAGATTTTGAGTTTGAATTCTTCTCTCCTCAGAAATAATTCCAGTTTATGGGATGTCAAACTACATTGGCAGAGAGGAGACGTACAGTAAGCCACAGCCTAAAAAGATAAAGGAAAGACTAGAGCGACAGAACCGACTTAATTCCCCTCCCTCCACTCTCTACAAGGGCAGTCTGGGGCCAGCACACAACGGATACAGGTGATCACATTGCGTCTGGGCTTCTTCAGATGGGCATGAAGATTAGTTCACTGATTTATATATTATCCTTTAATGTTTTTGGAGGTTTTTTTGTAGTAAACTCACAAGGTTTTTCAGTTATTATTCACCTTATTATGTCATCACATGTAGATAAAATATAAAAACATATCACAGCTGTTTATCTATCCATCTGATTCCATTTATTTCTTTGTTTTCTGATAGAGAAAAATGTTATCTTCTTTCTTTATCATAACTGACACTGTTTTCTTCTGTTAATTTTTTTTGTTATTTACGTCTTGATTTTCAAGATTAAGCCTGTGATCACAAATCACATCATCTGTTTCAGTAAAGTAAAGTTTTAATTTTGTTTACGATGCAGCAACAAATCACACGCCCCGTCGCTGGGGTCAGTGGGGTCAGGCGGAGTCAGCAGTCCAGGGGGCAAGAAGCCAGAAAGACGACTCCGCAGCAGTCCACGAAACAGTGAGCCAGAGACACACACACAAGGTAGGACACATGCACAGGTGGATAGGTTTTTAGGGGCTTAAATGTTTTTTTGCTTTTCAATGTTAAAAAACTCAGACTCCTGTTGCAGTACCACACAGACTGCAGAGTGCAGATGTGTCAAATCAAAGGGCTATAATGTAATGTGTGGGACTTTTTTTTTCACACACAAACTCAAACATGCTAAATCCTGTGATTAACAAAAAAAAAACCCATAACTAGAATCAGTACGACTCTTTAATATACAGAATGCTATTTTCTTGATTAGACATGTCTGTCAATAGTCATGTACACGAACTGTGGAGCTGCTTTATTGTTCAAATAATGGATGTCATCATGCAACAAAGTCACCTCATAATCTCTTTGTGAAGGAGTAACTTATATTCTTGCTGCCTGCTCTTTGTGTTGGTCCCTATGTGACTGGCTTTGTTGTCCTCAACCCCAGTGCCTCTCTGCATTCAGAGGCCAGATAAAACACACCTTTCGTTCCTCTCTTTCTATTCCTCTCTCTCTCTTTTCTGCACAGAAAATCGGCTAAAAAATGAATGGATGAGGAATGAATGCAGCTTCACTGAGGTGAAGAACTCAGGAGGAGGGAGGTGAAGGGGATTGAGGTGGGAAGATGGGGAAAGGGGTAAGAAAGGTTGTCTGGGTAACCACATAGCTGAACCCGTCCCTGAGCGCTATCGTTTTACCCTCACTACAATACTGGCCTTGTTGCTGAAGGCTCAGCCACAGAGAGGGGGGTTTGGTGGGAGAGGTGTGAGAGAGATAGAGGGAGGGGGGAGTCGCATACCTGTAGAGTCCTGCTTGCGATGAAGGGAACCTTTGAGCTTAGAGTTTTAGACACCAAAGTTCAGCTTCATCCCTTGCACAACCACATATGTGCAAAGACAGCAGGCGCTCACACACACTTACTTGTGGTGCCACTTTCCTTTAATAACATGTCGTTTTGACGTCAAAGTTATTAAAAAGAGGAGAATATCCATTTATATGTGTACGCACATAACACACAGGGATGTATGTGAAGGTGATGACGGAAAAACATAAAGAGACATGAGAATTTGTCTCGCTAATTGGAACTGTCAAGCTCTTCTTTAAGTTTACCATCCTCATAAAACAACGGTTAGTCCTTCACTGCATGATGTCAGATCACAGGAAGACTCCCAGCTGGGTCAGGTGTAGATAATATTTTTCCCAAAGTTCATGATTGAAACTAACAATATAAAAGCACAATAAGTAGACTTTCTTTATGTATGTCAGATCTTCACTACATAATACATCACGATAATGATGTTACTGTGATAGCAACAGAAAACTTGAATAAAATATAGAGCTATCAGGCTAAAACCCGCTAACATCTGGCTCTTGAGTGCAGTGTGAAAGTGTTTAATTAGCAGTCAGTCCAACGTCGAATAACTCTGCCGCAGACGTGAGATTTAATCGGCTCCAGCTTGGCTCTGCATTAATGGGAATACAACACCCGGGTACACTTTCTAATTTTTACTGAGGATGCTGCGGTCGGGGCAACAGAAACACATGTCTACAAACTGTGACATCTCCCTAGGGCTCTGAAACTGACAGCAACAACTCGAGGAGCAAAAGATGTGTGGGAAGATTCTTCTCTGTCCTACTGTGTGTCGTTGAAGATGATACAATCAAAAGTAGTAAACTAGCCTACACAGCATGTAGATTGCACTAATGCTGTTCCTTATGTTATCATGATATATCTGTCCTCGGGGACATGTGACAGATATGATCACTGATGATGAAAATAAATGCTTTTGTTTCATTGTTATAGTAGGTGTACCCACATTAAAAGCATTAACCTTCACCCCCCAAAAAATGCATTTTTAAATACAATCTTCTTTTGGAGAGGAAGTCTATAGACACTTGAATAATTAACCCACACAGTCCACATGGTCACAAGGTGGACCTGATGGACCCTTACAAGTGCAGATGGCAAAATATAGGTCACACGGGCATCGGGATAACCTTACATTTAGCTCAGTTTTACTTCTACAAAAAATAGTGTGTTAACAAATCCAATTAAACATGAAATAAGCATGACACAAAAGTCTTTAAATTTAACAAAAATTGTGCTTGTATGAACAAAGCTCAAATTTATGTCACACAGACTATGAGTAAATGGGAAATGCAGCTAATAGTCTTTTATGCACACAGTGGTGTGCAGTGTTTTCGTGTGCCAGTATTTTTTTCCCCAATAAACAAAGGAAACGATGCATATTTTTCCATCCATCCATCCATCCATTTTCTGTACCGCTTAATCCATGCAGGGTCGCGGGTGGGCTGGAGCCTATC
>JAOXYM010000021.1:17409575-17435590 GCA_028567055.1 Leptatherina wallacei
AAAACTGGTGTAATGTGTTCCCGCCCGCTGGTCCTCGTCAGAACTCGTGCCGCTGAGTTCTGGAGTAGCTGTAAACTTGTATATAGAAGAAAAAGAGTAAATCAGAAACCTTAGAGAACTCTCAATTGTAAAAGCATTGAAACAAATATGAAAAAATGCAAACAGAGTTAGTTATCCACTGAAAAAGAGTTTGGGTGAACAGACAGCAGCCCCAGAGCTGTAAATCCTGTTTTACAGAGACTTATATTGTGTTTGAGCCAAGTGATCCTGCAAACTAATTCTGTATCTATAAAATCAGTGAAAAAGAGGACATTTATTACATACGTATGCTCAGTGTGTACATTGATGTTAGTACACGAACAAAGAAAAAAAACCCGACACACACGGTGTACTTACAATCTATCTCCCACAGGGAACGGACTTTCATCCAAAGTACACTGGAGAAAACTTGACCTGTACTGTACAAGGCCTGAAGAGAAGCACGCAGTATAAATTCAGGGTAAGAGACATAAATGTGTCTTTTTTTTCTTAACATATATTTTCCTCATGTTGTTAGAATTTCATAATGTGCTAGTTGAGAAAGTGTTTTTTTTATTTTATATGTACATACAATGACTTTTTGGATTGCACACTCATAAAATAAAATGATATATGATCAAATTAAATAGTAAAGAATGTGCATGTTCTCCTTGCGTATGCATGGGTTCTCTCCAGGTACTCTGGCTTCCTCCCACAGTCCAAAGATATACATGTTAGGTTAATTGGTCACTGTAAATTCTAACTAGGAGTGAGTGTGAGCGTGAATGGGTTTTTTTTCTCTCTATATTGCCCCTGCAATGGGCTGGTGGCCTGTCAGGGGTGTACCCTGCCTCTCGCCTGGTAATTGCTGGGATAAGCTCCGGCTTCCCTGCGACCCTAAGGTGGACTAAGCAGTCATTTAGTCTGAGATAATTTGAGATAATTCATTCAATGCAGGGCTTAGTACATATTCAAACACCTTTGCCTTTTTTCTTTCTTCTTTTTTAAACTAGATCAAATCCAAATCAGTATCTATCTCTTTCTTCTTCTATTAGATTTGAAAAAAAAATTCCAAAGACGGCAACCTGTTCACGTGTCCGTGGTAATACAACATCTATCAATCAAAGAAGTAAAACAGCATTTTGCCACCAGAGAATTGGCTGCAGTTTAATGGGGGAAACAAGGCAATTTAGCATCCATTTATCAAGCACAAAACACAGTCTGGTTCCACTAAAAGCCTTGATCAAAACTGTTCATAATGAGAGGACATTGTGAAACATGATGTACCTATGGCTCCCCTGTGTTTGCATGTGTTTTATGGTGCAGTCATCTCCAATAATACTTCACGTGTGCTTTTAGGCACACTGCTAGATAAAGCTTCAGATGTTTGAAGACACAGACACAGATGATCACACACAAAGAGGCAACTTTGTGTTCTTTCTGTGTTTTCCACCCTGTGCAAACATGTGAGAACAAAGCAAATTGATTGCCCATTGGATGGGGTAATGGAGTAAAGTGACGAGAAATGAAGGCAGAGAACCAAGAGAAGCACAGGCGAAGGAGCAGAGAGTAATGGCTTCTATTATTCAGGACAGCTAGTTTCCCTTTTGATAGATACCTCTGTGTGTGCACCTCTCTGCTTACTATGCTACTGTCTTTTGACCTGAACACCACCTCTTTTCTATTTATGTCATTGCTTCATAGATGCTTTCTTTCATTTCTCTTGTTTTCTAATTCCAACCATCCGCCTGTTTTTGACCCTCTGTTCTTTCCTTCGCCCCCCCCTGCAGCTCATAGCATCAAACACAGAGGGAAAGAGCAGTCCCAGTGAAGTGTTGGTGTGTACCACCAACCCCGACAAACCAGGCCCTCCATCTACGCCCTGCGTCACCGGAGTGACGCCCTATGGCTTTACCGTCACATGGGGTAAATAATAGTCAAAACTTGGTCATTTTATGGTGATGCACTGCCCACCAGATGCTAATTTTGACATATATTTACCTGAGAATGAGAATGCCGTTCATGTGAAATTAGTCCGAACTAAAATCCACCCATCAATTCCTCCAACAGATCCTCCCCAAGACAACGGGGGCTCAGAAGCTCTTACGTACCTGCTAGAGATCTCAGAGGGATGCTCTGAAGGTACGGTTGTTATCTGTTTTCCCTCCATCCATCTATCCAAGCAGTCACATCAAGCAAATTTGAACTTTTTTCTTTAAGACTTGCAACTCAAAGCTTAAAGCATACAATCCATCCTTTATTGCTTTATCGCTTGTTCTTTTTATCTGACTCATGTTGTATACTTAGAAAAATAGCAGCTCCAATTCACTCTTTGTTTGAATCAATTCAACATTCAGTGTTTTTTTCTCACTTTTGCATGACAGGAAACCAAATTTTCTCTAGTTTCATTCCTTTTGTGTAGCAGGGAATAAAAAGAGGTGTAATTTAGTTTAATCTGTAATTATTCAACCACACCAAAGAATGAAATTGGTTATTCACTAAGAACTAGTGTTGAATATCAAGCAAATGAAAAATTGAATATCCTAAAGCCCGAATTCTTTTGTCATTAAATAGAAGTTATTTGGATTAATTGACTATTTACTCTGTGTTAATAAATTCATGCGACTGTATGTAATAAGTTTATTTAAGCTACTTCAGTGTTAAATTTATTAGGTAAAACCAAGAAAATCTGAAACAGAAGCAAAAATAGTTTCTAAAAACTACTGCGGAACAATGTATGTTTGATGTGCCATATGTGTAATATTATTTAAACTTCACTTTATGGAAGCATATTATGTAGCTAACCAAAGCACATTCATAACACTTCCACAGTACACACCACTACACCAAGCAATTTCCCCCTGCACCATGATGCAAACAGCAACCTATATTTCCATGAGATAAGTGCTTTACATGTGGAGTGCTGTGTTTTGGTCACCCGCACTATCCATCAAGTTAAAACCAACACAAAGTGTTTTTGTGGGGATTAATTAGGTCAATAGGATTCTGTTTCTGGTGAAATGTGTAGGCTAACTACAAAAATACATCCAAAACAGCAGGAGATTAAGTGTATGTACTTGACTCATGAATGTGATCAGTTGTATAATTTTATTATTTGTGCAGGGAGCCAGTGGGAGGTAGCATACAGTGGTCCAGCAACAGAATGTGTGTGTGAGCGGCTGACACCTGGGACCTTATATTGCCTACGTGTGTGTAGCATCACCACAGGAGGACACAGCCAGGTACACACGCTTATACACAACTGTCAAAAGATAAACTGTAAACTTTGTAAACAAAGTCTGTTTGAAATAACCAAAGTTGAAATATAGTTTTATCCTGTTCTTAATAAACCTGTTGTATTATGGTATACCTTGTCCTGTTTTGACTTCGCATCTTTATCTCTGCTCCTTAAGTGCACCATCAGTGTTCCGGTCCGTACATTAAGTGTACCACCAGGGCCGTGCCAGTCGCCAAGGATTGTTGGTAAAGCCAAACATAAGGAAGTGCAGTTAGAATGGGGTGAGTACGGACATACGCGTACACTAATTTACCCCAACATATTTGAATTTTCATATAAGGCTACTAAATCACCTTCTGGCTGCCTAATATGTTTGGCTGGTCTGCTCTAATGGAAGCTAAGTCAACCATGTTTTAGTCTAATTGAGCCCTAATTCAGCTCATTAAATTCCTAACCTACCCTCATATCTGGTTTAAAACGCCTAATGTCAGCCTATTATTGCAGATTAGTACTGTTATCTCTTGGCAGACCAAAGTCTCGCAGTTAGCAGTGCTGGGGAAGTTCTTTCTTTTACCAGCCTGATACAGCTGGTCACATCTTTAATAAGCTCAAATTCAGGCAACGTGGCTGCAATTACTGGCTCAAGTTGAAGGTCAGACATAATGTATTGAAGGGTTTTCCCCAGTGCTCTCATCATTTCCTATTTTAATCATGCTACAAGCAAAGTGAAGCAGATGGTGGAGGAAAAAAAAAGTTGATTTCCTGAAAGCTAACTATCATATAGAACTAACCAAAGTCTTGAATAAATCTTTAATAGTTCAATTGTAAACTGTGCAATACGATGATATCTTTTAGGTATCCTCATTATTCATTGTATCTGTAAACTGATTGGTTTGATTGTAAATGCACCTTTTTTCCCAATGTTTTTTTTTATTTTAGACTCCGCTGTTTCTGAGGGAGTATGTGAAGAGTGTGTGTACAGTCTGGAGATGAGTGAGGGAGACACCAACCCAACAGAAGTGTACCATGGCCCGGAGCTTCAGTGCACCGTTGCGAGTTTGCTACCCGGTGCAACGTACAGCTTCCATCTGAGGGCTGCTAATGAAGCTGGGGTGAGAGATTCACTCAGAATATGATCCATAATGATAATTGTGCAAGTGTAATAGCTCCATTAACTAGTCATTTTCCAGGCAAGGCTGTTAATAATAAAAATGTAAAAAAAAAATAAAAAAAAAAGGCTTTCAAGATTAAATCTTTTAAAGTAGAGCTGAACGTCACAACTGGTCAGCCTGTCAAATCACAAAAGTAACTTCTGTTTTATGCACATGAGAAGCAAAAGATTGTGTTCGATAGGACTTTTTTTCTTAAAGCCACAGAGTATTTAACCATGAACGCTCTTAATATAATTGCTGTGAAAAAAAAAAGTTGATTGTACTTGTAGCAGCACAAAAAGACAAGACAAGAAGTAATTAGGTCAGCGTGTCCTAGACAGTTTACCCGGGGATGCGTTTGGATACCAAAATGCTGAACAATATGAACAAGAACATCTGGCTGGTTTGATCATCCACTCAGTCAAAGGTGAGCCAGCACTTAGACTGTCTGATCAAAAGCAGGCAACACATTAAAAGACAGGAAGAACAGCTCTGACATGCACAGGCAATTAGGTATAATTTGTACTGTCTGTCCAGCTTGTGTTAAACCAGTCCAGTGCAGATTTCAAAGACACTGAGTGTGTGAACTTGTGTGACAACTAAAGCATGAAATCGTTGTGCTCTAATAACTCAAAACAGCAGGTTTTTCACACTTTTGTCTAATAATATTAAAAAGCTTTTGCCAAATGAGCCATATATTTGTCTCGCAGTTTGGGCCATACTCTGAGCCAACAGAGGTGACGACAGCAGCAGGACCTCCTGGTCAATGCGGGGCGCCACTCATAACGCTCACAAGTATCACCTGTGTAACGCTGAACTGGGAGGTGAGACAAAAACCACTTCTTAATTCTTGATGTGTCAAAAATGGGAAGAAACTTTTTTTTGACATGCTTTAAAGTGGCAGTAAATTTGTTCTTTTACTCTCTGCCTTTGAAAGCTTCCTAAAACCTAAGGGTTTTCCAGAAACTGCCCTATTAAACCTTTTAGCTTTCAGCCTCAGAAGAAAAGTCTTGATAATGATAATCAGGCATGAAAGTTAAAAGGGTGAACATGTTGCATCAGGTCTGAATGGGTTAATGTCAGGTTGCTATTGATTCCATGGGTTGATTGTGTGTTTCTTTGTGCTGTAGAGCCCCGAGGGTTCGGGTACAGACATCTCTGAGTATAGATTGGAGTGGGCGAGGGAAGATGAATCCATGGAGCTCATCTACTGTGGGTCTGCCACGCAGTGTGAACTGTCAGACCTGACGCCTGCTACAGATTACTGCTGCAGGCTACAGGTAACGTAAACACCAGAAGTTAAGAAGCAGCATTAACTCTTGTGCATGCAGATAGATGAAAAAACAAGGAAAAAACTAAATTGCAGGAATAGGACACAACACATCACCCGGAGGAGGATCAAAAACAAAAAGACACACACAAAGTGATTATAGCTGATTTAATTTGTGCTCCAATTGTTAATGTGGTGCATAAATAATCTCTCTTTCCTGTGTGTGTGCGTGTGCATGTGTGTAGTTGTCTAACACACCCATGCACATACTCCTCCTCTCTCTCTTGATGTGCTCTCTGAAACTACAAATCTAATAATAGCATGTTTTATAGCTCCTGTTTTTATTGGCTCATTTATAACGCAAGGACAACACAAGGTCAGCCCAATGTCCTCATCACAGCTTTTGTGTTTTTTTTCTGTGCGCTATAGTATGTAGGGTGCACATACGTGTTCATATGTCTGACTTAAGAAGACTCCAAGAAAGGAGAGACACTGATTTGGTTAAGCTCCTGATGATTCCTTTCCTCACAGACTGATAGTTTGCACTTTTGTGTCACACTCAGGCGGTGAATCAGGCAGGCGCTGGTCCATACAGTGAGGAGGTGAATTTCCAGACCCCAGCCACAATTCCTGACCAGGTCTCATCCCTCACCCTCCTGGATCTCCCGACCTCCTCAGAGACCGGTCACTCCCCATCTACCTGCCTCCTCCTGAAGTGGGAGGAGCCAAACAGTAACGGTGCAGAGATCACCTCCTTCATCATTACCCTGGATGACCAAACCATCGGTGTGGAATCTGGGACAAGTCACCTTGTCACAGCCTTGCAGCCAGACAGCGAATACAGGTACTAACTTACAGGCAGCAGAGCTGATAAGCATAAAAAACTGTTTCCTTTAAGGCAAATTTTGATTTCTTTTTTATGACCACCTCATCATGAAGTATTTTACAACAGTTTCTCATATCATTCTGGAGGAAATTTGGTCCCTCTTCTTTACAATATTGTTATAGCTCATTGAAGTTTGCAGGCTTCAGTTTTATACACAGCTCCTTTAAGATCCCAGCACAACATTACAATCAGGTTCAGGTCTGGACTTCAACTACGTCTTTGTAACATCTTATTTCTTTTCTGTTGGCCATTCTTGTACATTTGCTGCTGTGTTTGGAATCATTGTCCTGTTGCATGACGCAAGGGCCAGCCTTAAGCTTTCAGACAGATGGGCTGACATTTGATTCTTAAATACTTTGGTACTGACGAGCAAACTCTTCCTATGGAGGCATTGAGGATATACTTAGTTTTTTCACACTTTTTCTGCATTTTTCTTTAATTTCTGTTAGATGAGTGTTAAAACCATTTTGAGTTGCTGTTGATCTGATGTTGTATTTACCTAAATTTAAGACCTGATAAGGATCAAATAGGACTGCCTGTTTGATATTTAAAGGTATCAGAGGTATCAGATTTGGGATCTGATACCTCAACTACCTGAGCAGTAGTAAACAAGTTCTCAGCCAACCGTGTCACCAGATTCTGTTGTGATGCCTCTGTGAAAACCACTTCATGATTACATGTCTTTGTACGCATACATATGATTGCGTGGTGAGTTCTCCGAAATCTGATTTAAATAAAAACAGGGACAATGTCCAAAGTAGGGTAACATGTAAAGAGGCAGGATGATCACACACCATTGTTTTCACTCAGAGGTTGTTTTTGTCCCACTGTCACTCTGCTCTCTTGCATAATGGCTGCTATCGAGGCAGAACATTGTACACGTTTGTTTGTGCATGTCAGCATGCTTGTATGTGCGTGAGTCCACCTGTGGGAGTTTTGGTGATTGCCAATGGCTGTAATTTTAGTTGTTATGTATAGCGGGGGTCCTTGTTATGCATCACTTTCTTACATGCAAAACAAACAAAAGATGCATTACCAAGAGAAAGATTTTTTCAATTTTACATTTATACAACTTCAATATTAGATGAGTTTGTCACTAAGATATTATAAAATTCTTATCAGTCTGGTTTGCGAGGATTAAGTTGATGTTGAATTGAGTGGCAGATAAGTAGGAAGTTTCGGGGTTTTGCCAGTTATGTAATTACCTGAAAATTGTAAAGCAATTGCAGATGTACAATTTGCTTCACTTCTTTTTTTATTTCACGATTAAACAAAATGCAGAGTATGCAAACAAACTTTGACACAACCCCTTACTTGTCTTAATGTGACCCGTTATCAAAAGGGAAACTCCTTTGTCTTCCATTCTCCTCCTTCTCAACCTCTCATCATCTTTTATCCATATGTTAATTCCCTAGTGGATGGATGAATATTGCCCTTTCTCCCTCGTCTTTACTCAGCTACATGAAAAGGTTACAGTTACAACGAATCATTGGTTAAATGTCAGATGGTAGATGTTCTGTTGTTCCGATGCTAATCAGCTGATCAGACAGGCTGACAGAACAAGGGTGAAGAAGGGAGGGGGATTCGGAGAAGTGAGCCAGCGGGAGAGTTTGAGGGAAAAGAAATCTATTTCTGCCAATTCTTTTTAATTAACAGTAGATTTGTGTGTCTCTGAGGGTCTCCGTGCAAGTACGTTAGGATTTTTTCATGATATTGGTACATATGCATACAAATCTCACACTCTTCTTTAATAAGCGTGGCACAGATTTTGGCCTGTAAAATAAAGAGTCTCCCCAGCAACCCGTATGAAACATTGTCCATCAGTGAGTTCACTTTGTGAGGCACATTTAAGTCTTATGGTGGAGAGTACAATGAGTTGTAATGGGCGAGTGGAAATGGGAGAAAGCCTTTTTGCTGAAATTTACCTCCCCATTAGATAAAAAGGACTGCCAATACTCTAAAAGCACACAGTTACTTGATACATACAATTTCCAACATTTTCATGTGGATTAACTTTTTTAGTTATGAATCACGATCCAGGTGTACATTCCATTTATCTAAAAATCCTGACTTTGATCCTGAGAGATTATTTATTTTCCCACTGAGAGATTACCCTGAACTGTAAATCAGTTTTAAACAAATGTATGAAATTATTTTTTTTACAGTGTGATATAAATTTCTCCTCTTTTAACCTTTAGAGTGCAAATCCAAGCAGTGAATGCCATTGGTTCTGGTCCATTGAGTCTGCCACTGCTAGCGAGGACACGCCCCCTCCCCCCAGCTCCGCCCCCACTTGAATGCTCAGCTGCTGGCCCTCAAAGCCTGAAGCTCAAGTGGGGTGAAAATGTTGGACACATACGCGCACTGCTTGCTGATGAAATGGTCTACACACTACAAATGGAGGACAAGAACCACAGGTAGAGTACACACACACACACACACACACACACACACACACGAATACTAAGCTACTGCAGGATAAGTTGTTGCAATAACTTCATGGTGTGACATAAATTAATTCCCTGGGCACCAAAGCATGACTGCTCCTTAGTAAATATATATATACTGCCTGGCCAGAAAAAGTCGGCACCAAAAAAATAGGCCACACTAATATTTTGTTGAACCGCCTTTAGCTATGATTACGGCAGCACTCACTGTGGCATTGTTTCAATAAGCTTCTGCAATGTCACAAGATTTATTTCCATCCAGTGTTGCATTAATTTTTCACCAAGATCTTGTATTGATGGTGGGAGAGTACGACCACTGCGCAAAGCCTTCTCCAGCATATCCCAAAGATTCTCAATGGGGTTCAGGTCTGGACTCTGGTGGTCAATCCATGTGTGAAAATAATGTCACATGCTCCCTGAACCACTCTTTCACAATTTAAGCCCCATGAATCCTGGCATTGTCATTTTGGAATATGCCCGTTTCATCAGGGAAGAAAAAATCCATTGATGGAATAAGCTGGTCATTCAGTGTTCAGGTCGTCAGCTGATCTCATTCTTTGCTCACATAATGTTGCTGAACCTAGACCTGACCATCTGCAACAATCCAGGATCATAGACTTCCCCCACAGGCTTGTACAGTAGGCCCAAGGCATGATGGCTGCATCACTTCATCTGCCTCTCTTCTTACCCTGATCCGCCCATCACTCTGGAACAGGGTCAATCTGAACTCATCAGGCCACATGATCTTCTTCCATTGCTCCAGAATCCAATATTTATGTACCTCCAATTAAACAAATAAATGAATAGATCAGTGATTCATTGATTAAATAAATAAAAAAAATTAAATGTAAAGAAATAAAAGTAATAAAAACTCTATTACAGCATCTTTTATTACAATCTCTTATTTAAATAGATGTTTTTGGGGGATTGTTTGTGATGGACCTACACAAAAAAAAAAAGAAAACAAATGTTGAAGTGATTTTTTTAAAAAGAATATATGTAATTGGCAATTAGTCTCAGGATTTAGAAGTATCATAATTTGTTCTGTTTAAATGAGGTGCCCACATTTCTATTTTATGTGCCACAAGATCTCAGTATGTATACAACCTCTGAGAAAAGACTCAATGAAAGATGAGATTACAGCTGAACTGTATGGCCATGTGGCACAAACCCAACACCTGATGATGAAATCCCCTAATGAAATATGGTAACGGCAGCATCATGCTTTGCTGATGTTCATCAACAGCAGCGTCATGGAAATTGTTAATAATTGAAGGAATAAAGGATTATGTCTTTATTGTAGGCAATGTTTGTAGTTAGCTGATGTAGTAACCAAATAAGGAAAAAGACTAAGGTACTATAATACATAAGGATAAACTCAGGCATAAAATGACAAACATTCATAAGATTGAGCTGTATTTATGAATTATATACATATTTTGTACCTGTAGTTGTTTATTTCAATTTTTAACTGAGACAAAACTCGTACGTTCATCATTTTTATAACATAATCTGTGACAGGGCATTGAAACAGAAGATTTGTCTTTGAAGTAAGCTATTTCAAAGACACTGCGCGCCAATTTTCTCAGTCATCAACCCACCGCTAGTCAATACAGCAAATCAGGAGCTAGGTCAATACCACAGACACACCGGTGAGATGCCGAACCATAGCGGCTTGAGGAGAGCTGAGGGACTTTGAGTGTGCAGGAGTAGTTAGAGGTAATTGTGCAGATCTCGATATTTGTGTGCATGTTAGTGTGTGGGGAGCAGTAACTACATCTACCAGCGAATAGACATGTTATGGGCATTTGCAGCCTGCTGGGAAACAGTCTCCAATAATCAACTCTCCATTTAACCGACCGACCAGACAGGAGTAAGAGACAAGGAGGGGTAATAGCAGCCTGAGGAAGAAGGGAAGGATTGGAATATAACCTCTAACATGGAGTTAGACACACAACTGGGAAGAGTGCAAGATTTTTTTTTTTATTTAATCAGTGTTGGGGCTAAGAGAATATTGACCTCATGAGAGCAGAAATAGCATTCTAAACAGCCATTAAGAGCTCTATGAGCTTTCCTTTCTGCACACCTGTCAGATTTTTTCTCCCCCTTCCTCTGTGCAGCTTTCTATCGTTCTGATTGGCTCCTGCCAGGGTTAAATTAAGGCTTGGCTGACACCGTGTTGGCACCAAGATAACCTGGCAACACTGAAATGCGAGTGCAGAAGGCAACAGATGGGGACATATACAGCAAACCGGGTTCTGTTAACCACTGTAACACACATATTCACAAATGAACACAGAGGGCACACACACACGCACACACAATATTGCCAGCCAAATGGAAACAGCTTTCACAGTTTAGAGAGTTTTATTTATCTTGCCTTTTTTTTTTTTTAAAGCTGGCACCGTGATTATGTGACTTAGTGACTATGTTGGAAGCATCGGTGCATATTATGCATATGGCTGAATGTAGTGGGGTTTTTTTTTACAGATCATTGTAGCATCTGTGTAAGAGTTGTCGCATCAAATTCAATATTTAGGTGTTTTTTCATCATCTGTCTTGCACAATTATACACCTTTAGTTATACACCTTTATCTGGCATGAGAAAAACAAAAAAGGCTTCAGGTACTATTCATGATGATTTCCACGAGTCATCCAGCACTAATCTTGGATCCAATGAGAGGCTTTGTTGAATTTTAAGTTTCAGTTTAGCTGATTTGGGATTAGGACATAGTATGTTTATGGCCAGTGGTGCAGATGAATAAGAGACCACATATTTCAGAAGGGGGACTATCTAGCTTAAGTATTCATAAGAAACACATAAATACGTAGTCACATAAGTATGCAGTCAGCCCACAACTTTTAGAAACTCTTATGGGAGTAATAAGCTAAAGAAAAGTTACATACATTTAATCAAATGACATGAAAATGACTTTATTTGTCCTCTGAGGGAAATTGCACTGTTGTGGTAGATTTTTTTAGATAAATTTTTTTCTTCTTTTTAAATTAGAAATAATCAGTAATTAATTAACGGTCCAAGTCTTGTTCCCGAGGGTGATGGAACAATCTGATGTACCTGCAGTCTTACAGTACTTCTAAGAAACTTTTCATTTAAACACACTCTCTGATTTCATCACTGCGTTATGTAGAGAGTGTGAGGGGTTATGTTCAACAGCTTGTGCAGCATTCTTCTCTGTACAATCAGCTCCAGCTGCTCCAAAGTAATCCCCAGCACAGAACCAGCTTTCTTGATCAGTTTTTTTTTTTGTTGTTGTTTTTCTGCTAGGTGCAGATATTGATGGATCTTAGCTCCCTCAAGAAGCAGTCTGCTCTATCTTTGCTTGTAGATGGCATCTATGTTGCATTTCTAGTCAAGCTTTTTGTCCTCTCAATCTAATCACCTCAAAAACCAATGCTTTTCTAACTGTGTGCTCCTCAGAAAAAGTTTTTTTTTTTTTTATCAAATAAAATCTCCAAAATCACCCAAAAAATTCATTCCAAAACATGCGAATAACTTCTACAACTATTGTAGTCAAAGTGCACCAATCAGTCATGAAAGCTCCCTGCCATGAAGAGTGTATAAGCAAAATAACATCAAAACAAAATGACAGTTTGATAGCGAACACAGAAGCAAAAACCAGCCCTGTTACGAATAATAGGGTCTGGACAGATACTCAAAGTCAAGAGTGTCTTTAAAGACATTTACAGGTCTTATACTTTACTGGATCACTGCTTAATAACAGTGTGTTCGTGGTTGGTTCAACCTATTCACCTCTGGTTGAGAGTCATTAGCTACAGCTGCTGCTGGGTATGAGATGCATTTGGTTTTGTTAGCTGCTGCATTAGTAGTGAAGTGTTTGTGTGTGTAGAGGTAGACTGCATCAACAGATAAATGAGCAAGGGATGCTCCTCATCTCTCCCCTTTGCACTCTCCTCACGCTCTGTAACAAATAAATTAGCATTATTGTTTTTTGTTTTGGCATTCAGATGCTGCTTTCTGTATGTGTTAAGATGGGAAGGGCATTTTCATTGAAAAGCACGTATGAAATCTGGAAATGTTTAGTTTGTAAACAAACATATTGAATATCCAGCTATAATTTCTGCTAATATGATTGGGGATTTTCCATAAACCTTGTTGTCTTTGACTGTCCTCTGATCTGTGTCTTGCTGATTCTTGCTCTGTCCTCTGATTTAATTCTTATTTATTAATCCCGTTCTATTTGTTGGCAGGTGACTTCACCACAACCTCAGGGGAAATAAATTCCCCTTTCATAATTCTTTCAATCCTCATCCTTTTCCCTCCTTGTTTTTTCTCCCATGAAACCAACAGTGTCTTTGTATTGTGGGTGTATAAGATAATAAAGAAAGCTGCTTTCTTTGCCTTCCACCCATTTACCTCCCCATTCCTCTTTCTTGCTTGGTGGATTTTCACACCATTCCTCTGTAAAGACTTGTAGCTCATGTTCTGACCTCCCACCACTTTTTTCATGTTTTCTCATTTTCTTTTCTCTAATGTTGCCCTCGTAAAGCTGGATGAGTTTGTTTGATTTTTCTCATTTCACTTTCTCCTTATCTGTATTACCCCAAATGCCTTCTGGCGAGGGTATTTGGAGTTGTAAGGATGCCATGGTAACTGCTGGCAATGCAGTACAGAGAATGAACCCTTCAAGTGTCTAACACAAAGAACCAACGTGCAACGTGCTTGTTTTTTTCCCTTCCTGTCTTTAAGCTTTTCAACCAACATGGCCCTACTTTTTTGTGCCTTTTCTTTGTAATTGTCCATTTATTTTTATTGTGTATTGCTGCCTGTAAAACCATTTCCCCGTCTCTAATACTAGTCTGATCAACAAGAACCGAGATGTTGAATTATACCATTTATATTGGATTAGGCATTGACAAGTTGCAAAATAACTGGAGAACTTTTTAGGTTTTGCTTGCTTTTGATAAATAATATGCAAAAACAAAGATGAAGTTTTCTCACTGTTTGCATGTCAAGAATAGATTTTCATTTCTCTTTGTGGGCAGAATGATTACAGGCTCTTGGTAGAAAACTTCAAAAATGAGCACAATATGGCTGAATTTGAGCCTGAATTTAAAGGTGTACCGTGTAACTTTTGGCCACTAGGAAGCTAAACCTGTGTCTTCCCACAGGCCACACAACACTATAGCAAAATTAAACAGTCTTTCACTTTCTGGGCTCCTCAGACATCGTGTTCACCCTCTTATTTAGTTCAGATTTGACAAACTTTCAAGGAAAAAGTAGCATGAAGCACAGCCCACTGTGTTTTATAACTGTAGAACAAAGAGCTGCAGGTCACATGATCCATGAGAGACGGATCCACTCGTGCAAAGTTGCAATGTCTGGTTTCTGAAGAGGGCAGCCCCCTTGGATCACAAACATGTGTCAAACACTGTACATTGACCCCAGTAATCATGCATTATTACTCACATTAGGCTGATATTTTGGGTCAAAGTTTAATTTTGGGGGAAATTACAGGTTTTGGACCTCTAGTGGCCAAAAGTTACACAGTATCCCTGTAAGGCTGAAAAACGTAAAACACTTTGCTGTTAAAAGAAATGATAAACTCCCTGTTGCATAATATTCCACAGCGGTGGAAAGCATCAAGCAAAGCAGTGGCATGTCCTTGTCAGCTGATTTTGTGGACAGTTACTTGGCTTTGGCTCTTAATCAAGGATGCAAATGATCTCATTAACTGTGTCCTGGTGATGTAGTGGAAGGGGGTTTATTGTCTGTGCCGTATTATGTGTTAATTGTTTTGACATCGTGCCTCTCAGCTTTGTCCAAAATGAGAGAAGAGGTTATGCCTCCTAATAATAGACTCATTCATATATTTGTAGATATCCAGTTCACAGAGTAAACCAGGAGAGATTCAGATGCATGTTACATCTACTTTGGTAATCAGTCAGGTTATTGTGCTAACACTGGATGTGAGTGTTTACTGTATGGTCTGGCTGTGAGGCAAAGGATTAACAACACCATATATCAGCCAGGGAAACGCATCAACCTCCTGTAGTGCAGCTGCATGAAGAGCTCATCTGGAGTTATAGTCTTCTACTAAACTGTGACCTCTCTTGTCTCTCTCTCTCTCTCTCTCTCTCTCTCTCTCTCTCTCTCTCTCTGTCCCCTCTTGGATTCTTCATCATCGTTTTCTTTTTTATGATTAGCAGTCAGCCCCTCTTTTTCCATTCTCCTCTTTTCTCATTGCCTCTTCTCTTCTCATGTGCCCCCATCATTTTTGTCTATATATCACTTGTCCCCTCTCTTCCATAACTTCCATCCTACACCAGAATTTGACTTTATTTTACTGCAGGACTGATGCAGAGATAAATAACCCCTCGGATCTAATGCTCTTCCTGAATCATTCATTTGCCTACTTATCATTTCTCCTTCAGTTTATCAAGCTGTTCCTTTTGATACCTGTTTTGGTGGTTGTTTTATGAGATTTGTGGCCATGATCTGTCAGTATGTGTTAGGATGTGTTAACAGATAATCCATCTATCTATTTTCTATACCCTCTTTAAATTATTGAGGGTCGCAGTGAGAGCTGGACCTTCTCCTAGTTGCCATAGTGTGAGAGCCATGATACATCCTGGATTGGTCAGCAGTCAGGGCCAACAAATGACAAACAAATAACCATGCACACTCACGCTCACTCCTAGAGTCAATTTAGAATCACAGGTTGACTTAACAGGCATGTTTTTGGATTGTGGGAGGAAGACAGAGTATCTGAATGGAAGTCACAGAGAGAGCAAACTCCACACTGAAAGGCCCTAGCTGAGATTCAAACTACCATCTTGCTGTGAGGGTGCAGTGCAAACCACTGTGTAGTCCTTCATAAATCCCCACTGTCTTATTTCTTTAAGATGCGCTCTTCTTTCCTCCTGCTGATTTTGTTTTTCAAGGTCTCCACTACTTATTTCTCGAACATTTGCTCACCCTGCGAGTCATACACTACTGAGCTATTAATGAGATTTTCCTTGTTATGCTTATCGTATTGTCTCTGAAAGTTGAGGAAAAATGTGCTAACCCAGAAATAAACTAATGAATGAATCATACTTATTAATCCCTGAAAGGAGATTATTATGGAGGACCAAGAGAGTCATAGAAAAAGCAATACAGCTTGTTCATGATGATTGATTTATTGTGAAATAAGAATATAGATGACTAAATATAATATCCAATTCAACAATTAATTAACATAAAAAGAAATTATATTTCCAAAACATTTTGTAATTGCATATTTGAAATGGAATTATTAAAGAGGAATTACATATTGTAGTCATTAATTCATTATTAAATCCTGTGATGTGAAAATGCATTTTCAAATCCTTTTTCTAAAAGCAGAATTAAATGACACAATTCATAAACTTGGTTGGAAATACTTTTCCATATCATACATTTAAAAAAGTAATTCCCTTTTCCATTTCCATTTTCTTTTCCACCTCACATCATCAAATCCTTTTTCCAAATGCATTTCCTAAATGGTTTACCGTCTTCATTTAGCTTTTCCATGACTCTTCTGGGCCCTGAACACGCTGAAAACCATGTTCAGCCAATCACAGCCGCTCCACGTGGTACTCCAGCTCTCTATTGGTTAGACAGCAACTATTGGTTCTTAACAGCTAGCTAACAGACAATTAATCGCATTGACAATTCAGATCCTGATAATACAAAAACACTGCAGGACACAGCTGCAGAATAGGTGAAACTTTGAAGCATTCACACAGCATTCAGGAGATGAGTTTCTGTTAAAGTTTCATGTGTTTCACGTGGGGTACAACGTGGAAACGCTGTGATTGGTTAAACTTTGTTTTCACTGCTCAAGGCCCAGAAGGATCACGGAAAGGGTAAACCATTTAGGAAACACATTTGCAAAAAGGATTTGATAATGGAAGGGGGGAAAGAAAATGGAAATGGAAAAGGGAATTACTTTTTTAAATACATGCCATGTAAAGGTATTTCTAACCAAGTTTATGAATTGTGTCAGTTAATTCTGCTTTTAAAAAAAGGATTTGAAAATGCATTTTTAAATCACAGGATTTATTCATAAATTAATGAATACAATATGTAATTCCTCTTTAATAATTCCAATGTGCAATTTCAAAATGCCTTGGAAATGTGATTTTCTTTTTAATGTGAATTAATTATTGAATTTGAAATTACATTTAGTAATCTATATTTTTATTTCACAATTAATCAAATGTTATGAAAATGGTGTATTGCTTTTTCGATGGCTCTCCTGGTCCTCCATAGATTATGTCATTGCAGTATAAATTATAGAGAAAAGATAATTCAGTAATAAATTCAGAACAAAATATAACTTCAATTAAAAAAAAAAAAGTTGGATTGTTATGTTGAATGTAAATTGATTCCCAATAGAACATAAACAATATATTAGATATTGAAACTAAGACATCTTTCCATGTTATGGAAAATATTAGCTTATTTTGAATTTGATGACAGACCCACATCTTTCAAAAGTTGACCTGAGGCAAAAACGGCTGGAAAAGTAATTTCCATAAATCAAAAAACATGCCCATCTTCACATCTGAGTGTCTCTGATTCTCTAAAATGCTCCTTC
The DNA here is from genome assembly GCA_028567055.1 of Leptatherina wallacei. NCBI lineage: Eukaryota > Metazoa > Chordata > Actinopteri > Atheriniformes > Atherinidae > Leptatherina > Leptatherina wallacei. The sequence continues at coordinate 17,427,189 of JAOXYM010000021.1, forward strand.
TATACCCACCCATGTCACTAAACTGTTGCCATGTAGCCTAATGAGCTGTCATATTTTTTCTGATCTGTGCCAATACCTTGTCCTGCCTTTTTTTGGCTCCTCTTCCAGCTTCTTTAAGTTTGTATTGCTCAAAATCAAAGTGAGCTAATATTTTCCATGAAATGGTAAAATGTCTCAGATGTTGTTTATTTTCTTAGCAATAAAATATAGGTTTATGTGATTTGAAAATCATTTTATCCTGTTTTTATTTTTGTTTCACAGTGGAAGAGAAGTCTCTATAATATGCTATGAATGCGGTGAGGTTTTCTGTTTGTAGCCTGGCAACAACTTAGGTGGGGGGGGGGGGGTGATGATGTCCTGCTGAAACAAATATTACTGCATTTCCAAAATTTTCACTGTGCTAGTGATCTCTCACTCCTCTTGACATTTAAGGGTAGATATTTTTTAAACTCCCTCCTCCTTGCTCTCCATTTTTTTCCCTGCCCTTCATCCATGAAGCCCCCTCTTTAACATATCTGGATTCAGGATCTTTTTGGAGGCATGACCTGGGATTTGGAAATCTCAATCATCCCGTCCCACAAGTAAACAACCACCCCTGTTGTTATTGTTACTCATCCTAAGAGAGGATAGAGAGTGCCTGCATTACTATCAGAAAGCTTTCCAGTACCACAGCAACCAAATGGGCTTATAAAGATGTTCAGCAAATCTGTATTTTTACTGAAAATAGTCACAGTAGAACATTTACAAAGATTTACAAGTAAAGACACAATATGTCCAGAGCTACTGCAACAGGTTGACTCTTAACTCTAGAAAGGTGTTTGTAGCAGCAAAATCTAGTTTATGGCCCAGGTTTTCCCAGATTTGTGACTCAGTGTCTCTTCTTCCTTTGCCTTTTGTCATTTTTCAGGTTTGTCACGATCTATCGCGGCCCCAGCCACACCTACAAAGTCCAGCGATTGATCGAGTCCAGCAGCTACAGCTTCAGAATACAGGCCATCAGTGATGCTGGCGAGGGTCCCTTCTCTGATACGTACACTTTCTGCACCACCAAATCTGTACCACCTGCTCTCAAAGGTAAACTGACCCAGGAAAAAATGTCAGTTTTTATTTTGCTGCCTTTTGTAATAGTGATACATTCTGGCTACTCAGACTACACGGATAGTGTAGTATTTTAGTTAAAGACCTTATTATGATGTGTACGAGTTGAAATGTCTGTAGCTCATCTACTGAAAAGAACCAACTAATCTTATGTATTTATTAAAGGGGGGGGGGGGGGGACAAAAAAGGGGTTTTTTTCAGGCTGTTATGGATGACATGACATATCCATAAACAGCTTAAAGGGTCCACGCAACTTCTCTAAAGCTCTCAGCAGTGCATCCCAATTCAGAATTTTAAATAATAAATATGCGCTTCCTGAAAGGAGTTTCTCTAAACTGGCATTCATTTGCAGCTAGAGATGTAAATAAATCATTGGTCGACTAAAGCGTGAGCTGTTTTTAGCATAGCGATTAATGCCGTCAGATTTGTATTATCTGTGACATTTTATCGTAAAATGACATCATTCCCAGAGGATGTTTCTGTCATCCAAAACAATTTTCTCAATTAGTAAAACAAAATGAATGCACATGAAAAATGTTCTTTCATTTAGTGAATACGGTAGCTCCTAAAGCAAACAGCCTTCCATTAAGAGCCATTAACAACTGCAGCCATTACAGCTAATATAGAGCAATCAATAGATTCTCAAAGGGACGTTGCATGTCATAAACTGAGTAACAAATAGCAGAAATTTACATTTGAAGGGGATTTATTTCTTGAGGAGAAATGCTCTTCATCTGTTTCTGAGCCTTTTCAAATGATTGAAATAATGCTGAGATGTCTTTCATTCCAACAGCCCCCAGGGTGCACCAGCTGGAGGGGAACATGTGTGAGATCACATGGGAGACCATCCCACCAATGAGAGGAGATCCTGTGAGCTACGTGCTCCATGTGCTGGTGGGACGAGAGTCTGAATACAAACAGGTTTGTCTCTCTCTCTCACTCACACACACACACACACACACACACACACACTGAGGTCATGTAAGGCAAGCTTCGAGTGTTCTTGGCACTTAAGTCCAGAGCTTTGTATTTTCATTTGTAGGGAGATGAATACAAGTGCTTGAAACAAATTTCAGACGGATACATTCAGTTCTGATTAGCAGTCACAACTAACGTAAAAGAAAATGTTTATTTACTTAGAGACTCAGAGAAAGTATTTAATAAGAGGTTTTGTAAGATTTTCTTTTATTAGTTGCAACACAGAAACAAGTAAAGGAAGGTTTTGAGTGCCCTTTAAAATCTGAGTTTGGATGGGTGGAATGGTAGGAGGAGACGAGAAGACAAGAACTCATTTTTCTTCATGACTTTTTATTTTCCATAACTGAATTAGGGAATGGTTGGATGGAAGGACTGCTGATGGTTTATAGCTGACAAAACCACAGTTGTGTGGATGTGTGTGCAAAAGAGATGTGTATCCAGTCTTTTCATTCCACATACATATATCAGAAGTCAATAAGTCAATGGTGATTTATCCAGGATGCATGTTTTCTTGATTGTTTGACCTATGAGTTCTCGAAAAGATGTCCATTCATTTTTGCTTCACTTTTCAAACTGTAAACTAAATCATCCTTAAATGCTCAAAATCTGACTCACATTGCATTGCTGTGACATCCAAACATACGTCACTGTGACCTTAGCAAGCATGCAAGTCTGTTGGCTAACAATGCATCGTATAACATTGGACCTTGGAGGACATATTCAGGAACACTTAAAAGAATTAATTCTCACTGCTCGTGCATTTGCTGCACAACGTGACAGTAAAACTTTAATTTATCTATTTTAATTTATTCATTTTTTATTTACAATGAACAACATAAATAGGAATGATAATATTTGACATCTCCTCACAGGTTTTTAAGGGAGAAGAGGGTGCATTCCAATACTCCTGTCTCCAGGGAAACACAGACTATCGTTTCCGCGTGGGTGCCTGTCGCCGTTGCCAGGATACGTGCCAGGAGCTGTGCGGACCACTGAGTCCGTCATCCTTGTTCACGCTGCGTCGCCAAGAAGCAGCATCCTCGGGAGAGCAGTGCGCCATGGAAACGGGCAAAGGGGCAGGCCTCATCTCAAGCGACGAGCGCTTCGCGGCGCTGATCGTGTGCGTGTTCGCGGGCCTCTCCATCCTCATCGCCTGTTTGCTACAGTACTTCTTTATGAAGTGAGGGAATTTTTAACTATAGGATAGAAAGAGAAAGCAAAATCACAGAAAAAAACTTTTTAAAATGTCTATGAAAGAACCGAATGAAATCAAAACACTTGAGATGTACTTTTAAGGCTATGTATGTTTTTTTTCTCTTCTTTTTTTCCTAGTCAAAGTATCGATTCAGGCTATTCCTGTTGTCTTCTGCCTTCACTCAGTTTGGTCTCATTTCCTTCTACTTCACTGTTGTCTTTGTATGATTGTCTGTGTCATTTGTTAAGGATTTCTGTCGAGGGAAGCCTTGTCTTGGCTGTACCTTGATTGGGAAAGAAAACTGATAATCAAGCCTTAAAATAGCTGTGAGCAAAACATTTGCTCCTCAGACTGACTTGCATGTTTTTATTTTATATCATTTTAAAACATATTCTTCAGAGAACATTTATAATTCTTGACAGTCATTGCCTTATTTTTTTTTTTTTTTCAGTGTTTAATTTGCCTATGTTTTAAAACTGCAGTCTGTATTCATTCAGCCATATTCAAATGTAGGCCTTCAAAGCTTTAGCTGTTCATACTTACTCAGTTTTGTTACTACTCTACAGGCTGTAATCAGTTCATGCAGTCTGCACCTGCTCTCACATACCGATGCACACAATGCACAGATGCACATGCAAACCTCCGTATGTAATCATGCACACATGCAAAGTTACTCTTGCAATGACAATGACAAAGACACATTTCCTTCTGAAGAAGTCAATTACATATCTGCTCAGCTTTTACCATTCAATCACTCACTTATTCATTTACCAAAGTGATGCAATCCATGTGTGGTGTAAGATGCTGCTATCCTGTGATTTTATTATATCTAAGAAAGAATGGAAAACCGGTAATCTAATATATACATATATACAATATATGTATTTTATAGCATATATCTTTAATGCTATAAAATTATGTAATATAAGTGATAGCAATGTAAGGATTTGAAGTACAGATTAAAACAGGAGGAGTGAACTAAGTGCTCATAAACAGCAGCTCTGACGTCAGCTCAGCAGCTCACACAGAAGGTGAAAAGAGCCATTAAACGCTGCTCTTTTATAAGAATCTGAACCTTCATAGATATATTTATACGCTGAGCATAAATTGGCTTAAGGAAGCCAGGCTGGGATCATGATTGGCTGCAAATTACCAGGAAAGACTTTGTTTGGTCCTTATTTGGTCTTTGGTCAGGCCCTTCATATTTTACCATCTTAGACACCGTTGCTCCAGCCTATTTAACTCTAGCTTTAGTAATGATATGTCCGCAGTTTCACGGACCTAGAGATGCTAACAGTCTGCCAGCTAGCCGCCCTTCTCAGCTGTGTGTGTAAGCCGTGATACGCCATCAGGAGTTAGCTTGAGCTTTACCCTGCCTGCAATTTAGCCAGCTGCCAGAGCAGCGCTGAAGCTGTTTCTTTTCCAGCTCGTCTGTGAATCGATGCATTTGAAGACTCTTCCCCTCTTTCTTCATCCCCTGCCCATAAATATCTGTAATTACCCTTTTGCTCTGGCTGTTTCTTTTGTATTTGATCCATCCCATCTCTCTTCCCATGCGCCACTCTTTCTCCCCCCCCCCCCTTACTTCTCTCTCTCTTTTAAAAGGTGCTTTATTGACATGTAATCAGAGCAGTAGCAAGTCTGTGATCTCTACTCAGATGGACATGTTCTCTGAGGACTTGAACTAATGTTCACTAACCAAACAAGCCTTTGACAGAACACAACTCAACAGAACAGGGCATTGTGACAGACAAAATACCCCCCCCCTCTGACCTCCCGTCCGACATCCAAATCCGCTTTCCCCCCCCAAACCCGTACAACAAAGCCAAGGTACAACCCATTTCATACCCTGATAACCCAAAGAAGTCACCCTGACCTGCACAATTAATGTGTGACATGTCCACTTTTGTCGGCTGGGTTGTGGAAGCGGAGGGATTGACGGGAGACGGAGGTAATGATTAGCTCTTGTTGGCAGCCTGTAACGTACCTCAGGGATAAGGCCTTACAGAGGGGAGATCTAATCCTGTCATCCCCATTGCTGCCATCATCATCATCATTTACATCATATAAGTGTCTTTACTTGTTCCTCCTTGTTTTTCTCCTTTTTTCCCCCTCTTTTTTTGATGCTGTATCTTGTCTTCGGTTTTAGCTGTGCCTTGCTCCTGTATGTGTCAGTAAGCAAAGTGGTTTACTAGCTCAAAAAAAAAGAAACCTTTGCCAAAGTTGATGGGAAAGTTAAGGTAGAGTTCTTTTCTAGGTTTTTATTTATACTATATATTTGCATACAGTACTTTACATGCCAATTACAGTGCAATCTTCATTTATTTATTGTTTAAAGATTAAGAGACAAGTGTAGTTATATACTAATTTTTTCTTGTAGCATGTTATATTTTTCTTTAAAAAAATTTTTAATGGATGTATGTTAGATTGTATGATTAAGGCCAGCATTCCTTATCTCAGTAACCCTTTAAGTATTTCTCTTACAGCTGTTGGGAACCTGTAGCTTATCAGTTCATGCATTGCAATCATCATTGCCGTTCAAACATGTAACCAAATGTATTTTGTTGTTTTCATCTCCTGTTTCGGCCGCGCACAGGCAAGCAGTTCTTGTAACGCTTAGAAAAGACATGTAGCAAGCCAGGCCTTAGGGTCAGTTCAAGTCCTCTGTATTGGGATAAATGTTTCTGCCTTTGGCTCTTTTTTTTTTTTTTTTCCCTGAATAGTGTTATAATGAAGCTTCTGATATCTTTTTATTTTTAACTGTTTTAATGCCAAAGTGCAGGCTTTTTGTGTCCACTAGATGTCGCGTTTGCAGTCGTCTAAAGGGTTCTGTGATGTTCTTCTGTAACGACACAGCATCACGATTATTATTATTGTTATTATTACTCTCTCAAAAGAAAAAAATGGAAAAAAAACATAAACTTGATCTGTGATTATGCTTCCTTTCATATTATCTTTTATTATTTTGTTTTGTAAAGCAAAATGTGCCATTTTAAAATGTGTAGCCCCTTTTGGAGGAGAGTTTTGAACACAAACTGATTTCACACTGAAAGATAAAGAAGGCAAAAAAACAATCATATGATGACTTCAGGCAGATGTCGACAATAATATTCCTTTTTCAGGCTAGTGCTGGTATAGCAATAGTGATTGTTTTGTATCCAGTGTTTTGCTATGAGATGATATACAGAGATATCTATAGAGCTATAGAAAGAAATGGTAAATACATTATGACTAACAGAGTTGAAGCACTTTTTTTTTGTTTCTATGCCGAGCATTAGACGTGATGAGGTTATGAGTGAGAGGAGAAGGATCCTTTGCTCTATTCCAAACACTACTGCCAACGATTACTGTTACACTATTGGCATTATTCTGTCGTTGGCATCACTGTGACGTTGGCATTACTGGAGCATGCGTCTGTGCTACCCGGGTGGCACCCTGCTCCCTGCAGAATGCAAAAAACAGCACCGAGGAAAGTACAGTTTATAGGGGTACGGTGCCTTTGCCAGATGTGTTCATTGTGTGTCTACCTAGCCTGTTGCATTGTAATTGACTGGTGGCATGTAATTTGTCCTGTCCTTTAATCCGCTGACGTTATGTTGTCCACACACCGCCCCCTTTTTATCCCCCCTCTCCTCAAGCCTTAATGCCCCAGTGGGAAAGCAGAGGTTCTTTTGTCACTGTCAGGCCAGTTATATTCAAGTTAAACAATCTGAAGTTAACAGAGTGTTAACTGAGAGGCTTTGTATTTGTGGGTACTCCCTTTTTCCCCCTTTTTTTTAAATTGTGTGATTTTTACAGAACCCCACTCATACAACCACCAGCCCTGCAGGTCCTGCACATGTGGTGGCCATGTCAATAAAAGAGACAATGTTTTGCTCAGCAGCCCCACGTCTGTGCCTTCTGATCAGTTTCATTTCTTTGAATTTTTTTTCCCCAATGTACATTTTACAGTAAGTAGAGATTTTGACTGAGAGATTGACGATTTGACAAACGTACAAGAGCCTGACAGGTATTTAACTATTTTTTAAGCAAGACAAATAAAAAACAAAATGTATTTTTACCTCACGATTTAAAAGCAAACATTCCAATGTTGTCATGGTCTACGATTTGACAAAAAAAAAAAAAAAAAAAAGAAATTCATGCATTTCTTCTTGTATTGTAAATGTTAGACAATTTCATATGCATTATATAAAAGAAACTGCCATATCAATTTTAATGTATAGATTTTTGCAAATACTACCCTATGTATGTAAGACGTAACTGTATCGGTAGCGTATATATAATATATTTATGCCCAATAAATGTTTTAATTTTTTTCTGACTTTGATTGCAGCATTTTTTTTCTTTGTTTGCCATTGCTCACCACACCTTGTTGAAACTGGTTTCATGTATTAATGACAGTTTGATGACTCCCATCACTTTTCTTTAGGTAAGTAGTGAAAGAACAGATATTTTTTTTTAATATCAATGGACAAACAATTTACCTCACATCCACTTTTGTGTGACAGTATCGATTTTTATCTGAAAGATTTGGGAGATGTGCCAAATTTCCCAAGTCTCCCTTTAACAGATGCACCTTTATACACCGAGGATGAATAATAAAACCATAAATCAATATCTATATTTTTAGTGTTGAAGATTGAATCCCTCCATTTGAGTTGTTTAAGATCAATTCCGTTAAATGTCATACAGATGCATTCAATACCTTTTGTCACTTCAGGTTCAGGGATTTAGGATGAGTGTAATTGTGTGTGTTTGTGTAGATTTGTCCTTTAGATTTACTTTCCTGTCGCCTCCACAGCTTGAAACCAAATAGCAATGAGAAGAGTAATCACATTTATTATTATCCCCCTGCTGTCCCTGAAAGCGACAGCACAGACTGCACAACTGCACACTCAACCTAAAGCAACCAAAGAACCACAGAATTTAGTCTTTTCAACGCATTTCTATGGTGTTTGCACATTATTTCATTTAAATACATGGAAAGGAAATGGCTTCCACTAAACCCAAGTGTCACTGTAAGAAAATAAACTGTTTGGCAATGAGATAAATCTTTGCTCCAGATGTGGCTATGGGAACATGGAACTATGGCATCTGACATTTGATCTCATATATATATATATATATATAT
>JAOXYM010000021.1:17435729-17447388 GCA_028567055.1 Leptatherina wallacei
AGAGAGAGAGAGAGAGAGAGAGAGAGAGAGAGAGAGAGAGAGAGAGAGAGAGAGAGAGATTGATATATATATGATAGAAACCATGATTTGAGATCATGGACACCATATCATCCAGACTATCAAAAAGAGGAACCATCTTATTTATTGATTATAAAGCCTGCATTTCTGACACTGTGGTGGCGTTAGTATCTATTAAACTGGCAATTTGCACATCAGCAAAGGCAGGATAAATGCTGAAAGGTATTTAAAGTTTTTAGATCAATTTATGCTCCCAAAGTTTTGCCAGTATCAGATAGACAATTCTAAACAACATTCTGCATCTACGATGACGGCATGACTTCCGTCTGGACTAGACCGACTGGAGTCCAGACCTTTGAAATGGAAAATATGACAAAGAAGAACCAGACCTGTTGAGAAGCTATCATCCTCTATCTGACAAGATTGGTGCAATATTTTTCTTCTAAATGTGCATCAACTACTTCCCTCAGTTCCCAGGTGTTTATGGTTAAGGAAGAGTAGATGCTACACATGGCCCTGTCGCCAACTCTTATGAGACATGTTTCTGCCATCATATTCAAGATGAGTTTGTATCTTTTCATGAAATGGTAAATATCTCACTTTAAATATTAGATATTTTCTGTTTTCTTTGTGAGTAAAATAGTATTTTGTGAGATTTGCAAATCATTGGATTGTGTTTTTCATTCACTTTACACAGCTTCCCAACTTCTGGAAATATGGTTTCAGAATATATCCACAGCAAAAAAACAAATAAATAAATACTGTGAACAAAAGAAAAAGAAAAAAGAAACTAGCCTTGCCTTTTAAGTTTTTCTTTTCTTTTTACTTTTACAAGACTTTATCATAGACACATACATTAACCAGCAGAGGATTTTCACAGATACTAAAAAAAGAAATAGTACCTTATCTTTTTTTTTAATTTTTAATCATTATACATTCAGTAGATCAATTAATAGTCTAACCTGTTGTTAGTATGTCCATTTGAAAACAGTCTTTTTTACAGAAATACATTCTTCACTGCCCGGAGGCCATGTTTTAAACCAAGTGCAGATGAGGAAATGGACCTAACAATGAGTGTTAAGCCTAGCAAAGCATCTATTTACATCATCTTCACAGATTGTTCTTTGATCCTCTGAGTCCAAAGGATAACATAACACAGGACGAACTTTTCCAAATGAATTTGTTTCTTGTTTTGCTATCTTACACAAGCTTAAAGGCAGAAAGACTCCAAAGCATTTTTTTAACACAATTGTGACATTTGGTATGAGTTGAGAACATTCAAAATGCTTTTATTTTTGTTCAGTGCTATTTGCCGTTTCTTGATTAGTTTACATTTTCAGACACAGCAAATTATCAGAAAAGATAAGACATGCAGTGTGTTTAAATAAGTGAGTTTTAGTTAAGAAGTGAGGAACACGCTCTTTTGTGGTAAAAAATAAAATGTTACAGCATATTGATTTCTTTTAAATGACACCTCCACATTCTGAGCGCAGAGTGAATTAACAGAAGCATACTGTCCCTATTTAGCTGTGAAAAAATGGTTCAGTGCAGAATTTTGAATCGAGGTAAGGGCCGTTTACCTGATTACATATGCAGAAAAATCATTGCTAGAAAATCAATAATGTTTCAAGAATGAACAGATCACAAGATGCAGAGAGCTTAGGGTTTATTGTCACTGACGTATTGATTTATGTAGAAAAATGTTCCTATTATTATACCATTTTATATGTTGTGCATGTGGATTGAATTGGACTATACTTAATTTGACTTATTTTGAACTTGTTTACTTTATCTGAAAAGTGCCCTGAGATGACCTTTCCTGTGAATTGGGGCTATACAAGTAACCTAAATGGAAATTAATTGAACTGAAATTCCATTTTTTAAATGCACTGAATAGTGAGAAGTGACCTTTACAGAAATAATGATTAAAACAGTGACACTTTCAGACAAAAAGCACTGAGTGATAATTTTTTAAAATATTATAAACTTACATGAATACAAAACCGTTGCTGTCCTGCAGACCCAGTGACCCCTGTTGGCAGCATCATCACAGGATGGAAATAATTCTATGCAGGTTAAAAATTGTTAACAGTGACATTTTGTCAATCACACCCCACTACACAATACACACTGTGCTACTGCATCTCTCAGGCACACAAACACACACTGCACCTCTGTCCCTCTTTGAAGGAGAACAGAGCAGTGCCACAAATTCTACAGTGCTTTCTTTGTCATCCAGAATGCCAATACAATATAAGGCAGTTGTAGATGTCTGTGATGTTTATGTACAGTAGGCATATGTGCGCGTGCTTGAGCACTTCTGTGTAGGAATTTGCACAACATTGTTTCTCAAATGTTACTGATTGTGTTGCATGAACAATGTATGGCACTTGCTGAAATGATCCAATAAGAAATGTTATCTCTGCTTTTTCATCCCTTTTGATTCTTGTCAAAATGAAGAGAAGTCCTTGCAGGTTTCTTTTTCTTTCTTTTTTTTGCCCTTGTTTTACAGAAGGATGGCTTTCAGGTGAGAGGTATCAGAACTCTATAGACCTACATTTTTGACCGTCGTGCGGTCAGCAGCTGGCCATGGATTCCGTCCAGCCGTTTGAACCGTCTCCCTTCACGGTGCTGGCTGTGCGGCTCCGTGGCGGCTGGTTTTCGGTCAAGCCGAAGAGGCGCGCCGCTGCGCTCCGGTATTTCCAGGACATGGTGTTGTAGAGGATGGGGTTTATTGCCGCACTCAAGTAGAAGAGAACCACGGACACCAGGTTACAGTACTCGGAAAGCACAGACAGCAGTGGAGACGGTGCGTCCAGGAAGCGGAATTGCAGGTATCGACCTACGTGGAAAGGTAACCAACACAGGACGAAGGCCAGCACAACCACCACTTGAGGAAGGGGAAGAAGAAGATAAACAAGCATGATAAAGGCAGAACGAGTGGATGTAGAACTTGTTCATGAAATTCAGTTTTAAAATTACTTTTTCGAATGTATAGGCTATTGAGAAGGTGTAAAACTGTCATTTATAGGCTATGGTAAAAAAAATAATAATAAAAGGGGGGAAAAAGACCAAAATACTTTAGACACTGCATATTTTGTGGCCCTTTGAACTTACCCAGCATCTTGATGGTCTGTCTGTTGCTTTTATCCCTGTGAGCCACACGGGAGCTCATGTTTGTCTCCCTGTGTCTCTGCCACAGCCGGCGGCCAATAAGGCTGTAGAGGACAGTCAGGCAAAATACTGGCATAAAGAAAAAAACTGAGCTCAGCCACACCATGGCCCCCATCAGGCCTGATTCCACAGCATACTGCGTCATCCTACACTCCCGGGTGTCCCCAACTTCCAGAAACAAGTCGGTCTCATTCATCCAGGAGTTGACATGTTGTAGTTCCATGCTGTCTCTCTCCACCCCCACCAGGACAAATACGGGGCCTGCGCTCAAAAGGGACACTGTCCAAAGGATAAAGATTAAGGCGCGCACACGCCTTTTGGTAACCAAAGCCTTTGCGCGCAACGGGAAACAGATGGCCAGGTAGCGCTCCACTGAGAGCGCAGTGATGCTCAGGATGGTGGAGTATGTGGATGACTCTGACACGAACAGGAAGAGTTTGCAGAGTGCGTCCCCGAAGCGCCAGGGCCTATACCTCCACATGCGGTAGAGGTCCAGTGGCATGCAAAGGAAAATGAGCAGGTCTGATACAGCCATGCTGCACAGGTACAGGTTGGTGGTAGTGCGCATGTCCCGGTACTTGCTGACCACCAGTATGGTCATGACGTTTCCAGCCACTCCAACCAGAAACAGCAGTGTACAGGCGGTGGTGATGAACGTGAGGACAGGGATCGAATAATAGTTCAGAGGAGGCAGCGAGTGATCAGCGTTATTTGTGGTGTTGTCGGTCTCTTCCCGGCTGCAGTTATGGGAGAGGCACTCCGAATCATTTGGCCAAGAGGGCATGCTGTCGCCGCGCGGTTATTCACGGGGCCGCGCCTGCCCCTGACTGCTGAAGTCACCTCGAGTCTGAGACTCCTCATTCCCCTTAGCGCTACCCTCTCCGATTTTCATCACCATCTAGATTCTGGAGTAAATGGCAAAGCTCTGGAGAAGATAGCAAGCGTGCGTAAAACCAAAATCCTTGGCCATGTAGCATGCAAAACACGTCTTTTCTATGAAGGAGGAACAATTTTCAAAAATAAACTGAAGGAAATCACACCAAATTATCTGGTAAACATCATTTTTAGCCTCTAAGACAAAATCAAACCTTTATTTGTGGGTTCCACCTCATCTAAAAAACGCATTCTGTGATGGTCTGATAGTACCTTTTCAAAAAAGCACTGCACTGATGTTTAGGAGGGGACAAAGTAGAATTTACAACATTTGAATTACATACTGGACATTTGTAAGCTACACATCGCTTGTTGAAATTTAAGTGAATGGGTTATCCAGAAAAAACAAAACATTATTACAGAAGAAAAACACTTAGTTTTTTTTAATTATTATTATTATTATTATTATTATTATTATTATTATTATTATTATTATTATTATTATTATTATTATTATTATCTTACTTACAATGTATCTCCTGTGTTGCCTTGAGAACCAACAATAAGGAAAAGTCCTTAATTTCTAAAGACTTTTCAAAGAGTCTTCATCTCCACCGCCAAGTTCCCGCACGCCAGTCAAAACCAAAACAGCGGATCGGTTAAGGAGCAGGTGATGGTGAGTCAGACTCGAGGTCCTGTGATGCGGCAGCAGCGATCAACATCTATCCAGAGGTAGGACACCGCAGTTCCAACTCACCCAAACACAAACGGAAAAACAACAACCACCGTGAAAATAAAAACCCTGTGACGGAAAGGAGTAAATTTTATGAAACTCACAAAAATGACAAAGGAACGACGCATTGTCAACATATTCAGAAAAAAACAAGACTTCACAAGATTTAAGTCGAATAAATTTTAGACAAACTAAAAAAATCCAGCTTGATGCTCAGTTTTGATGCTTTGGTTATGGTGCATATCCAGTGTGTGGGTCCTGATTCCCAGTGCGCAAAAACATCATAGCCAGGTGAAGTGGTGCTGCTCAAGGGAGGGAGGCGTGGGGGTCTGCAGTGAGCCATACGCTGTAACACCACCTACTGGAGCAGTTAGGACAGTGACGCCTTGGGGCTGACAAAACCCTAGTTTCGGGAAAGCTTTGTTGTTATTCGTAGTAGTTAAAATGGCACAGTGGGAGAAACAAGGTGACATTTCAGAAAGTCTTCCAAATGGTGCCAGGGTCTTTTCAGTTACAATGATCAACGACTTCAGAAGTGGTTTTTCTACTGATTCTGGAAAGAGATGATCGAAAAGTGTTTTGTTTTTCAAGTGGATTCATTTGAATTATTTTAGGTTCCGTCTAGCTGCCTCCCCTTGGAGATTTTCCAGTCATGTTTTAGGGGAGGAAACCCCAGGGCAGACCATGGAGCTGGAGGGATTATATTTCCCTTATGGCCTTGGAACTCCTTGGGATTCTCTAGGACAATCTGGAGAGTGTCACTGGGAAAAGGGGTGTGTGTTTTCCTCCTGAACCTGTTGTCTCCACGACATGACCTTGGATAAGTGGAAGGAAATGGATAGATAAGTAGTTCCTTTCTGTTTTTTGTTTCTTTAAAAATCTACTCCGAACCTTTCACTCATGCTCCTCATCCTATATAAAAAGTGAGCCCAACCACTCTTTTAAGGAAGCTTAATTCTGCTTGTCTTTGTGATCTCAATCTTTTTATCCCTATCAACCACGCATGACTACTTTTAAGGGCTGGAATGTAGATTATCTGGTAAAAACAAAGCTTTGCATTGGGCTCAGCTTTCACTTAATCACAACAAACTAGTGCAGCATCAACATCACTGCAGATTCTACCCCAATCCTCCTGCCAATCTCATGCTCCATACTACGACCATTTATGAATGAGACCCTGAGAGCTCTGACACTTGAGACAGCAACTCACTTCCAACCTGGAGAAGTCATTCCAACCTTCTCCTGCTAATCAATCATGATGTCAATTCAGACCTCTGCTTGTTCTCAGCTTCTTCACACTGTCGAACTGGAAGGCCCCTATTCTTTGGCTGTGCCTACAAATTATGTTCTTAAATGTTATGAACAGAACATTGGGCAAGTTCAGGAACCTTGCAATGTCCTGAAGAAGGTAAAAAGCAGATCCAGTCTACTATAGCCAGGATGGAGCTCCCATCATAAACCTCATCAGACTTCATAGACTTTCCATGGATGCTGAGAAGAGACCCCATCCTGGTCTACCAACCCAGAGGTACTGAACTTGATATCAATGCAATGATGCACAGATATGTCAAGCAAGATAACCCAGCAACTTTCAGAGGCTTAAGAAACTCAGGGTGAATCTGGCCAACGGGTGAGGCTCAGCTGCCTCTGAGTTTGTCTGTCTACCTCAGCAAGGTTAGTCCCAGAGACCATCAAGTCCTCTCTAATTTCCTTGGCTTCTGCTTCCATTATGGAAGGTGTCTCAGGCAAGTTGAAAGGATCCTCACAAAATTCCTACCTACTTACTATTGCTACAGTCTGTAGCACATCCCCTTTGTAAACAGTTGTGGCAAAGCACTTCCTCCTCTTTAAATGTCTGATGGGTTTCTTTGAGGCAGATTGAAGCAAAAAGAAATGCTGGCTTTAAATTTTCTGAATAGCTTTTGGACCATGG
Organism: Leptatherina wallacei; assembly: GCA_028567055.1. NCBI lineage: Eukaryota > Metazoa > Chordata > Actinopteri > Atheriniformes > Atherinidae > Leptatherina > Leptatherina wallacei. Next base: position 17,442,461 of record JAOXYM010000021.1, read on the forward strand.
GTTGTGATGTTACAAGTGAAAGTCATAATAGTCAAGACTGACATTTCAAAAATGTGTTTCTTCTGCTAAGGCAAAATGCTAATGTCAATTCAAGTGTGTCTTGTCAGAATTTGACTTGCAGCACATTTCTGTTTGTACTGCACTGGTATGAATCACCTGTTTCAAATATTATCTCTCTGCCCTTTGTGCTGTGTTTCCCAGGAGAAACCATTATGTTTATGACCACAATCACCATCTGAGTGTGTTTTCAGGGTTGGATAGAAACCTAGACGGAAAAGAGGGAGAGGGCACTGGACAGGACAGCTGTGTATTTTATACGATTTTTTTCATCACATCTGGTATGTACAGTATCTGCCTGTGGACATATGTATTAGTGTATCCAGACTGTAGTATGTATGTGTAAGTGTATATGTGTGTGATCGAGCCTTTTTTAAAATTTACTTTCATCATAGATATTAGACATTGTTACTGCGCAACCAAACTGTACTTCATGGAGCTGCGCTCATAACATCAGTGGTAATCCTGTTAAAAGCCTAGCAATTAGCTCATGATTATTTACACAAACAAAATGTGCAAATAGAGCTGTTTGTGGGACAATAGGAGATGATTATAGCTGTGGTGATAGTACTTTGGTTTGGGAGGCCATTTTTCTGTTTCTTTTATGGCTCTGTGTCGAGTTATTCATATGAAAAAGAAAGCCTCTTGTTGTTTCCAACATTCAATCTCCACGTCTGATCTTTTGTAATTGCTATGCTTTCTGTACCTTAAATGCAACTGGCACCTCATTGTCTTGGTCCAATATTTCTTAATGGTTTCTCTGCCTAGAATGTGTTAGAGTATTGCTGTGAAGAGAAATCTTAAGGTATCTTTTTATTTAAATTGTGCTTCCAGGGTGTGGTAGATTGCAGGTTAAAGTCCTTGCCATAAGAATACACATAGAATTCATGTTGATCCGTATATCCTCGCCTCAAACGTGGTGCAGTACTTCTCTTTATCCTCTAGATGGAGGAAGAGATTGGTTTTATTTTTCATGAGTTGAATTTGCAGCCTTGTACTTGGGAGTCTGCCAGACTAATGAATGGTTATGTAGTAGATGCTTGCTTGAAATCGGAGCTCTCTCAGTGGAAGCACAAAGTCTAGTTTCAGTGAAGACAAAGCCAAATCAAATTCTTATTGCTGATTTTTTTCCTATTCATAAACTTTTTTAGGTGGGTATTACGGGCACAATCCAAATATTTTTTTAAAACTGTTTCATTGTGTTGTTGTCTGTTCTTGCAAACCAGTAAGGGTTCTGTACACTCATACATGTAAATGTACAAGCATACACAAAAACACATGTGGGTAGATACATAGCGACACAGACACAAACACTGATGGTGTCACAGTGTGAAATGGTGAGAAAATGGGCAGGACCGGTGTCAGTATTTTTCCCACCGGACTCCTCCTACCTCACCACAAACCCAACGCTTTCTGTAACCCAATGATGAAAGCTCATGGGGAGAATCTCTTCCTGTGATTGGTCTGGAGTTTCAGAGAGCCCTCCCTTCCTGAGGAGTTGGAGAGAGTTCACTGTTAGTTTTTCTCAGCCACACTGACTGAGTAGCAGAATAGGGAGAGCAGAGAACTATCTGCTAGTTCCATCTACTCCTTTGTCTGCTCTGACGGAGTGTGTGTGTGTCTCAGTTTTGCCATCCATTCAGTGAGATTGAGAGGACTGATCAGACTAGCCAACATGTGGACTACGCGTCCACAAAAAGAGCAGGTTGGTAATGTCTCCCTCTCCCCCCATCTGTTTGTCTGTGTGTCTGCTCTGTTCTATTTGTGTCCATGGACTGTGGAAGAAACAATCTGGGTCTCTGTAATACTTCTTGGTTTTGCTTGGTTTGTAGGATTATGTGCCAAGCAAATGTTTAAAGGTATGTCCGCCTTTAATCTTGCTAGTCCCAGGAATGGGATTTTTTGTTGTTGTTGTTCCCTTGTGCATTGCAAGTGTGTAGTTAACAAGACTTGTTTATTCTCATCTCTGTATGATAAAAAGGGAAGTATTTGTTTAGGAGTTATGAGTATCTGTTTGCAGGTGGGTGTACTGAATGGTTTCTGAGTCCTTTAAGAGAAGATTTCTACTTTTTAACTAATTGAATACTGCAACAAGTGGTGTGTTACCTGTTGCACAAGACAGCATAGGTCTGTGTTTGTTCTGCTGCTGCCTTTCTCATGCCCTGTTGTGAAAGTTTGTTCCTGCAGCTGGAATGTCATGGGAAGACTGGAGATATTTTGCTTAGCTGTTCATCCATACAAAACCAGCATCCCTTTGCTCTTCTTCTGTTGTCTTTGCAATGTATACATATAATTCAGACCTCTGGCATTCAGTGATCTTTTGCACATGCAGTGGAGGAGGAATGACCTCAGAACTTTTTCTGTTGTGGATACAGACTTTATTATTGTTGCTCCTGCCTGAGGCTTTAAGTGTGTGAATGTGTATCTGGTTGATGCAGTCAGTCATAAAACTGGATGTAGTTGAGGCTAGAGTTGGAGGATTTTGTTTGTGTCACCAAATGTTCTTTTATATCCATGCAACAAGGTAAAGAGATTTATATTAATGCAATGTTTTTATGTTCCTAAATAATGTTGGAAGGATATGAAACATTTTCATCGTGTAAGGCAGATTGTGAACTGTAACTCTATTCCAGATGTGTTCTTTCTGCTCATAGGTTTTTGCAAAAGTGAAGCCCAAGCAAAAACCGACAAACATCAATTTGATTTTGCAACCACTGTCCCAAAAATGCATCTGCTGTGGATAGGACAAAAAGAAAAGAGGTGTCTCTCAAACTGTCTACATTTGTCCAGGTTCAATGGGCAATTTCGCTTTCAGACTGTCATTTATTGTATCATATCACACAATAGAACATATATGTACCTACAGTATGTATTGTTTTTGTATCTGAGCTAACACTTTGACTGTATGAATGTGTTTTTTTGTAATGATATGGGTGGACAAACCCTTTAAGTCAAGAGCACAAAATATCCTCTGCTGCTATAATCATGAGTCACTTTAGTGGTCTGGGCACAAGTACTAGTTTTGGATTTTCCGAGTTCAAACTTGGCCGCCCTGGAATGGCCGAGTCAGGTTTGGCATAAACAGACAGAGGGAGCAGTTCCTTCACTCCGTCAGTACAATGATGGCCTGTGTTAGAAGCAGCAGAAGCCTCTCCGGCAATGATGACGATTGCTTTCTTTCTTTTTCTGGCATCTACTGTATGTCTTGCTTTCTCTGCCTCTGTGACCGTCCCAATCCCCCTATCCATGGTGTGAAGGATTAGATAATAGGCAGCTTTAGTGTGGGCAGAGAAAAAGAGGTGTCACAGACCTCTCTTATTTCCTCCCTCCCTCCCTTCCTCTATCTATCTTCTCTCTCTTTGTACCATCTGCACCATGAGGAGGTTGGCACCATGCAAACTATAAATGCCAAGTGACATTTATGTTATCTTTGTTGTGCTGTACATGTATGAATGTGCAACACAGAGTGGGAGCACTTGTTTCATACACAAAGATGGTGTTCACGTGTGTGATCATTTTGAAGGCAATGCAAGTTTATTTATATAGCACATTTCATGTTCAAGACAATTTAAAGTGCTTTACATAAAACATTAAAAGCATGACAGCGGTGTGCAGAGGTAAAAATAAAAATAAAAGAGATGTAGAAAGAAAGGAGATTAGATCAAAAGCTATTAAAAACATGATCAAGTTGAAAAATTCTAACTTAAAAGAAATGGGGAAGATTTACATTTTTAAATAAAAACGAGTAAAGACCTACTTTCTTGGTCTTAGTGAGGACTCGAGCAGCAGAGTTCTGAATAAGCTGTAGTTGTCTATTGATTTTTTTGGTAGAACTGTAAAGATGCTGTTTGCAATAATCAAGCCGACTAAAGATGAAAGCATGGGCTAGTTTTCCCAGGTCCTTATGAGACGTCAGATCTTTTAACCTTGATACATTCTTAAGGTGATAATACATTTTGAAAATGGTTTGAATATTTGCCATATTTGCTTTCGTAAATGTCAGGCTTATCATTACACATCCAGTTACCCATTTCTTTCTGCGCTCGATAGCTAATCAGTGACAGTACCTTTTCTGATGTTGACATTGATGTTAACATCTCCTACACTATCCTTTTCAATAATTTGACACTTTAAACATGTATTTTAAGCAAACCTGCTGTTATACTTCAAATTATTCACATAATCTAGACAAAGATACACTGCCTGGTCAAAAAAAAGGGGGAAAAAAAGTTGCTACCTGAGCAAATGGGTACAAGCCTCCTATTGGAAAATTACTGCAGGGGCAATTATCTTTCAGCTGGTTACAAGTTATCTACCCCAACTGATACAACGAGCAACTTCTCATTTCTCAAACAACCATGTGGAAAGACACATCCTGTGTTTGTGGAAAGGATGTTAGTTTGTTTAAGAAGGGCCAAATAATTGACATCTACCAGAGAAAACAGCTAAGGAGATTGCAGAAACTAAGATTGGGTTAAGAGCCGTCCAACATGTTGTTAAAATCAGGAAGGAACCATCGTCTATGAGGAAGAAATATAGTTGGAAAAATCCTGAATAATCATTATCGGCGATCACTTAAATATTTGGTGAAATCAAATTGAAGAAAAACAACAGTAGAACTCAGAGCTATGTTTAATAGTGAAAGTATGAACATTTCCACAGGTGAAATGTAAAGGGGACTCAAGGGATTGGGACTGAACAGTTGTATAGCCATAAAAAAACACTAATCAGTGAGGCTAACCAGAGAAAAAGGCTTCAATTTACTAGAGAGCATAAAGATTGGACTCTGGAGCAATGGAAGAAGGTCATGTGGTCTGATGGGTCCAGATTGACCCTGTTCCAGAGTGATGGGAGCATCAGGGTAAGAAGAG
>JAOXYM010000021.1:17447488-17459110 GCA_028567055.1 Leptatherina wallacei
GATTAATGCTGTTCCAGACTGATCAGAGTAAGAAGAGAGGCAGATGAAGTGATGCAGTCATCATGCCTCGTGCCTACTGTACAAGCCTGTGGGGAAGACTATGATCTGGGGTTTACGCTCAGTAACATTATGAGCCCAAAGAATGAGGTCAGCTGACTACCTGAAAATACTGAATGACCAGGTTATTGCAACAATGGATTTTGTGGGGAATTCCATATTCCAAGATGACAAATGCAGGATACATTCGGCTCAAATTGTGAAAGAGTGGTTCAGGGAGCATGAAACATCATTTTCACACATGGATTGGCCACCACAGAGTCCAGACATGAACCAAAATGGAGAATCTTTGGGATGTGCTGAAGAAGGCTTTGTGCAGTGGTCGGCCTCTCCCATCAACTCTACCACCAATGATATACTGTATTGGATATTGTGTGACCTTTTTTTGGCCAGGCAATGTGTTTTAATAATTCTTTAGAACATGAAATGTCCTTTGCATGCAGCAGTACATATACTAGCAGATGTTAGAGTGTTGTGGAAGATTGCTGGGAAAGAGTAGATGACATTAACCTGAATATGGTGTGCTTCAACCCCTACTGACCTAAAGCTTCAGATATTGTGATAACATGTTTGTTATCTGAAACCTCTCCATACAGCTCTCTTAAAGGAATTTAAGGTTTAGATTTTGCTCTCTTGTTGTGAGCCCAGCCTAGTTCCCAGAAGTTTCCACAGCATGTTGAGTCCCTACCTGGCAGAGCAAACTAACTTGCTGAGTGAAAGATATCAGTGTTTACAAACCAGCCCAGATTGCTCATGTTTTGAAAGTTACTGTAATCTGAAAAGCAGTAACTGTGATCTCAGTAAGCCAAAACCTCAAAGTTCCCAGTCTGCATGTGTAAAAGAAACATTTAAGTCATATTTAAGTTGTTACAATTAGTTAAAAAGAAAGGAACTTCAGAAAACACAACTTTGACTAGATCCTGAAAGTTTAGCAAAGAGTTAAAAGTTTTGGCAGCAAAACAAATTCTTGGCTTAACTTAAATTTGGACGGGAACAGCCACAGAGCTGATATGAAATGCAGACTTTTTCCCCCCCTCCCTCCTCTGTAGTGGTTGTAGATACACATGGCCACAGTGACCTTGTCTTCTTTCCCATCTGTCCCTAATGGGCCTCATTATACAACAGAAGCAGGAGTAAATCACACATAAGTTAGACATGTCATCTGCTCATACTGTAAAACCACAGAGGGAAGTGATGCAAACTATTTGGTTTCGTAAATTCAACATAGTCACTCATGATATCCACACACTGAATAAGATGTACACTTACTGCTGTCCTTGATTCTTCCTCCAGCTTCTCTTGGTGACATGACTAATCCTAAAGTGATGTGTGAGATTAATTAATTAACTGTGTGATGAATACAATATTGACTGTAGATTAGTTTTATGTAATCTAGATTAAAATATGAAACTTTAGGTACCACTATACCTTATAACTTCCCAGATTTTTTAGATACGTAAGATGGTAATCAAATAGATTTTTCATATTAGATTGGCAACTTAGCTATATTTCTATATTCTGATTAAGATTAAACCCTAATCACAAGCAAGGAACAGTTCAGCACCATAATTGATTCTTTAAATCATAAATTGCCATTTTATGAGGTGCATCAAATTGACTTTAACAGAACTGAGGATAAACGGCAGCAGTTCTTATCAACAAGCAAGTAGATATCTTTCCCAAAAATGCTTAACATACAGTATAATGATCCAGATGCCCTGCAGTTCTTTTCCAGAGGGTCAGAGGACAAATAGTCTGTTTTTTAAAATATGAAGCTATACAGACAAAGAAAGTGCCCTGTTTGGGGAAAAGAAACACCAGCCAGGATGAGTTTTTCCAATATGGCCAATCAATATTGGTATTTGTCTAAACCACAGTAACAGATTTATTCCTGTTGGAATCAGTGAGGTTTATCCTTGCAACATTCTTTTTTCATCACTGTATGGTGCATGGGAAAAGATTTAATTTCTTGTGAGTCGTGTTGAAAAGCTTGACAAGTTCCCGCGTTACTTTTTCTGATTCCTCATTTCTTTGCCAACCACGTTCCACTGAAGCTCCACTATCATTCTCCCACTAATTGACATTTTAAGGATGTTAGCACATGAAGGGAGAGGCGGATGTTCTTAGCTACTTCTGTTGATGTTTATGTATAGGCAGCACACTAGCTGTTGACGTTATCTCCATGACAACAGAGCAGGAAGCAGGAAATATGCAATGTTCTATTAGAAAGGAATAAAGATATAGCTCTTCTCTCAGGTTGCGTTTTGTGGAAACTGATAATCATCACAGCCACTATTTATTTTTTCTTGTATGTTTGTGTGTGTGTACATGTAAGGTGAGCTCTATAAAAGCAGAAGTTGTGGCACTTTCTTCCTCTGGAGCATTCAATTCCATGTTAACACTATGCTAAAGAGGAAATTAAATCGGAAGGAATTCTTAGAGAAGCAATTGTTGCTGCCCATCAGTCTGGGAAGAGTTTAAAGGTCACTTCAAGTCTTTTTGGAGTCCATCATTCTGCCCTGAGAAAAATTATTCAGAATTAGAAAATATTCCCAGGAAGTTCCCCCCCAAGGCCAGACCGTGCAATGTTCAGAGGAACTGCACAAAGACAAGAGCTACACCTCAAACTCTGCAGGCTTTAGGTAGCATGTTAACTATTAGAGTTCTTTACAGTAAGATTAGAAAAAGACTGAACAAAAATGGTTTGTTTGGAAGGATTGGCAAGAGAAAGCCTCTTCAGTGGGGTAAGGTGGCTATAGAATATGAGGTGTGTGTACAAGTGAACATGCTTGCATATTAATCTAAAGTTGTACCTCATCACTACAAGTTTCATCATTTGAAGTCTACGTCTAATGATATAGACTGAAAGATTTAATAAAGTTCATCACTTTATTTCTAGATTATTTCTCCATCAGAGGTTGAACTGACTTGTAGACACATGCACAGTTTATGGAATAAACTTCTCCACTACTCTACTGTTTATGCCAGTGATGCCCTGACATATTTTTGATTTAGTAAAATCCTAGTTGTCGGTCTCTATTCAAATTGTCCATAGAAAAAAAAAAGTTAATGGTGTCTTTATAGACAAAACACACCCTAACCATTTTATATATTATTTTCCTCGTATAAGAATATTCAAAAAGTATTCAACTTTAGACAGATATGCATTTATATATATTGTATTCATATATTTAGCCTTTTCTCTCTAAAAAGAACATGCCAACACAATTGAGATTTGAAAAGTTTTATCTGAATAAAGAAGACCTCTGGAACGATGATCTTTCTACAGATGAGATCAAAGTGCCGATGTTTTGTCTATAATGCACAGCACCACGACGAAGAAAACCAAACACACTTTTTTCCAGTTGTGAAGCGTGATGGTGGAGGGTGATGGTTCTGGCTCGTTATTGCTGCCATAGGACCTCGACACCTTTCAGTCATTGAATCAGCCGTGAACTTTTCTGTATACAAAGACATCTAGTCAAATGTGACGGTATCTATCTGACTGCTAAAGGTTGGATAAAATTGGGTCACACAACAACACAGTAATACCAAACACAGCAGCAAATCTACAAGTAAATGTCCGAAAAGAAATGAATCAAAATGATCCAAAGACCAGGTCTCTACCTGACTGAAATGCTGTGCAGGGATCTTGGGAGCTGAGCATAAACTATTGTCTGCAAACCTGAATGAACTGAAGCAACGCTGTAAAGAAGAGTGGACTTGAATCCTTCCACAAAATGAGAGCCTGATACCTTAAAACTGAAAAAGATTACTTGAAGTTATTTCTGCTAAAGGCGGTTCAACAAGCTACTGACTCATGGGGTGAACTGCATTTTTCACACGCTGTTTTTGAGTCGCGCCTTAAGTTTTTCTTAAATGAATGTAGTGCAATAAGCTGGTTTTAAGACCCAGTAAGGGTTTTAAAAGAATGAATATATCTTGATATGTAAAAGCTTAGCGTTGTAAGAACGGGTCGTTTTTTTCCCACGCCTGCATATACACATACCCATTTGCCATTCGAGTCTCCACACATTGAAACCACATTAAGCATTCCAGGTCCTTTTCCAGTTAACCTCTCTGTGGGTCAAATCTTTTGGGGGTCATGGATATTTTGAGTGAAGGGGGGAGATAACTGAAGATATAAGATTACACGCACTTGCACAAAACTTTATGCTTTGTGCAGACTCTTCCACAGTAGCCATGAATAATAAGCTGTGTCTTTTCTTCACATGTGGGTTTTCTTGAACCGGAATTGCACAATTCATCAGTGTGGCTGAACGTAACGTACATTATTCATTTAGTTACCAAAAGTATTGATGACATTTGGAAAAAGCAGATATCATTATCAATTCAAAAGTCTTTAAAAATAGCCTGAATGCTTAAAAAAAGAAATAAAATCAGCATCCCCATTTCAGGAGAAAAAATATCCCAGTTAATCACCCAATTAATGCATAAAATGTAGCTATAGTTTGGTTGGAATGACGACTGAGTCTGGCATGTAGTCACTGCAGGAAGGGACCGCTGGTGACTCCTCTGTCTGTGTGAGCAAGTCAGATCTTGTTTAGAGGAGTGGGAATGTTTACTGTCAAACTGTTATCTGTTGGTGTACGTGATCATGTGTTGCATATTCACCATCGACATTTTTAGCTCCAAACTAAAACACTAACACTTTACAGGAAAATAAAAAGTAAACGCTTCCTTGAGCAAAATACATTTAATGCACCATTAAAACTGTGGAAATTTTAAAATGGGTTCAAAATTGCTAGATAAGACAGCTTATGTGACTTTTTTTCTCTTTTTGTCAGCTTTCCTTATACAGAAAAAGGTTTGGGAATCTGCTGAATCATTAAAACCTCATCTTCAGGTGCAGTACCCTCTAAAGCTGAGAAGAAAATAGGCACTAATTTCTTTTTCTTGCTTTTGTGAGCTGTTGTTCATAAAAGGAATGATTTTATATCATTGCCTGGGTAATTATCACCATACTTATGACTGTTTTGGCTCTTAGCGGTGTCATTGTGATATTTAGAACCAAAGTTTTTATTCCCTGAAAACCTCTTTTGACTTCTGTATGGCTGTTTAATCAGTGTTACAAAGCCCTTTTTTAATCAGTGCTATAAGATCTTTCCATATAAAGTAATTTCTGCATCCTGTTTTCATGCCATTACATGGACTGCGTTCTTAAACTTTAACACTGTGAGCTAGAAGTAGATAGAAAGTCGAATCACTTCTCTGGCAGAAAACATCTGTATTATATGTAAATCTAGTAGATGATTAAGCTTTGCTTTGTTAACATTATCTGAAGTAGTGCAAATTACATTCTAGTTAAGTTATTTAACACACCACGTGAGATATTTTTTGAGAGTTAAAACACATTATAATTACAACAGATAAAAAAAAAACCCAGAGGATTATCTTAGAGTGCAGTAATGCACAATGATATGTGAGAATGTAAAGCTCCAATCATCCTGCCCTTCACTAAAATGTCTTTTCAAGGTATTCCTGTTGAATCCGTTTCCCGCTTTCTTTACTTTTCTACTTTTCTCCTGAATCTTAACCTATTCCTTCTTTATCTACACTCTGAGGGAGGTTTGTAAAGGCACCACATGAGAATGGGTAGACTTGGATGACTAAGCTTGGAGCTCAGGGGTATTGCACATGAATGGGTGTTTCTCTTTGTCAGCTTTTCTCTTGTGAGCAAAATGCAGGTTACAGTGTACTGTTATTTTCCAAGCCTATCCCATATCCTGACACACATTTGGAAATGAATATAGTCTCTTGGGACTGAAGATGAAATTTGAACAGTTGGTGTAATTCAAACTTTGGGAAATCTGTACAACAGGTTAAACAGGTTTTTTCTCTCCAGGATTCATTCTGAAATAAAGTTTCTTCAGATTTGAAAACAAAAGTGGATGCAAAGAAAAACATTCACACAATACAACTTGTTCTAAATTATTATGCGTACGCTGTTTTGTAAATAAGCAATGTGGATGACAGTAAATACATTTTTTAATCATCAAAAGATATATATTGCTATGTGATAATCTTGATTTTATTGATCATAACTGCTAATGATGAAAACAGCATTTTTCACCAATCCCTGAAAATATAGTGTTCCAAATGAATTTGCATGGACAGTGTCGGATCATTAAATAGATTGTGAAGATAGTCTCTTCCTGGATCTCATTTAGGGAGACCAGAATTGCTGTTTGGAGGTATACTGCCACCCACCCTCGTAGATCTTTCTTTTAAGGATGCTCTACAAGATCTCAATAGTGTTGAGATTAGGCGAAGGTAGTGGCCATATGAGCTGAAGCAGCCAAACATTCAATGGTATTTTTGCAGCATGTGATGGTACATTGTCTTGCATGAAAATGAAGGAAGGCACAGCTCTTCCTTCTATAAAGTGACAGGAAATGGTCAGTAAGAAACTGCGTGTAATTTTCAGGTAATTTTGACATCCTCAGATACCCTAGGGACCTACCGTCTCATGCCCTGTTATTCCATCTCAAAGCATCACTCCACCACCATCTTCTTGATGTTTGCAGTCTTGTTGGGACATGGTGGTTATCCACCAACCACCCAGAACTCCATCCATCTGGACCATCCAGTGTAGAATACCACTCATCAGTGAATTAAACTATTTGTAGATTAGTCTTCATGCATTTCTGAGCCCATTTCAATTGTTTCTCTTTGCGAGTACTGGTTAAAGGTGGCCCAAATACAGCTTTATGCACAACTGCAAGCCTCAGTCTGGATTATCCTGCATGGAAAAATTCTTGGGATTCTATAAACACCAGTACCTTCAAATACTTGCTTGCCTCTCATCACTGGCTTTTTAACAGCTCATCTCTTAATAGAATGCATTTGCCTGACGGAGACTTTCCTTGATATGCTTTATCCGAACAAACCCATTTTCTCTCCAAATCACACACATTTTTTTAACAGTACAATTATCTTGTTTAAGTTTTCTGGAAATGTCCAAAGTTTTCATTCCTTTCACAATGCATCACACTATTTCACACTTTTCATTAGCAGAAAGACCCTTCTTTCCCCCATAGTGTTTGATACATGATCTACTTTATCTTCTGTATGTGTATATCCTTGCTTTTATCACTATCTATATGACTATCCTTTATCATGGCAATGTACTTCTTTTATTCAACTCTTAAATTGAAATTTTTTTACCTGTTGTATTTATATTGTTTCTGTTGTTGTGGTCTTTATCACTTTTTATCCTTTAAAGCGCTTTTGGGTTGCTCTTATGTGCTTGATAAGGTTCTAATAAAGTTGAATTAATGTGGCACAACCTCCTTCAGTAGTTTCCCTTTCATTAAACTCACCAGGGAAACTGATTATTAAACCTGTCTGTGATTGTTATCAATGATTTAAACAGACAGGAAAAACAACACAAGCAAAACCTTCCACCATAAAACTAAAACCCTTTTTTTTTTTTTTTTTTTTTTACTGAAATCCTACATGTAGAATAATATAGAACACAGTGTAAAGGGAAAGGTTGATATAACTTCAAGATAGAAACATGCTGTAAATTACCTTTAATATATAATGTGTTCAGTTGCAAGACCTGACTGTATAATACATCATCACACTCATGATTACACGCCCTTATTGGACCAGAAAAAGGATATGAGATCATTTCTATTTTATTTTGTCATTTGGTGCGTGTGAGTCAGTGCATGAATGTGTTTCAGTAATGAATGAAACTTCATAAATAATTGTTTAAACAAACAATATTTTAACTGTTGCCGATATGGTGAATACACTCATTAAAAACTTCTACATTTATCTAATCCATTCAAGTAAAACGGGTACAAAAGAGCAATGGAAGTGCAGGTTAGATATGTTGGGGTGTTAGAGGTATTAGGTGGGGAGATGTTCTTGAAAGAATTGCCTTGATAGACAGGGAAGACCCTGCTCTGAACCACGAATGAAAACAGTCCGGATTAGGAATTCCTTGTGCCAAATTTCCTGAGAGGATCATGGTGGCTGTGGAGCTCAAGCCTGCATGATGGAAATTAGATATTTGTCTGGAGACCCTGTAGTCGCTCTGCAGGAAAGCATTAATGGCAAGATGCCTGTGGAGTTCAGGAGTAACAGAATGACATGTGTCTGTTTTAGTTGATCAAACACCAGACGTGCTGCCACGTTTTGGACCATCTGTAGAGGTTTCAGCATGCATGCTGGTAGACAGTAGATGTAGCTGTGTGAGATAACCACGGTCTTTATCATGAGTTTGGGGGTATATACAATCAAGTCACATACAATCTGACTTTATTTAATTATTATTTTGACCTAAAAAAAAAGAGACAGATGCAACATGGTTAGAGGATAAACATGATCATGGTACTGTTATCATTACAGCTGTGTCCACAGTATATGTGTCTATTTTTGGATACATCTGTTAAAACGCCTATATACTTGTGCTGCTCTTCTGACTCATGATTGAACAGCTGGAGCAGAATTTGGTCACCGGAAGGTTAAAAGTCAGATGACTTGTCCTTCCCTGTGGGAGAGATGCAGTCACCAAGAAGCTGAAATTTATTGCAGCATTCATTTCTACATTGTCATGATCATCTCCTTGCTCCTATAGGCGCACCCTGCTCTGGGGTCTGACTGCTAAGCATGCTGGGTAAGGCTCCGCCAACTACAAGTAACGTCAACCTGGTGAACTCTGAAGTTTCTGATACCACGTCAGGCTCAGACATACAGGACGGTATCAACATGACCGACCTTGTGGAAAGCCTGGACGCCAGAGAACTAGACATAGGGGAGGGAGAGGATATGGATGATGGAAACTACTTGGGTATGTGTGTGTTTATGTATCATTTATTGAAATATATAGTATATTGTATAATGTTACACTGACTTCTCCAAGTATCCAGGCATCCAAAAGACACCACAGTCATCAACTACAGTAGCTGAGAAAAATGATCAATCTGAAGTTCTGTAACATATCAAATCAATTCCTCATTTATGAGCAGATGATTATGCTCATATCCTACAAGCCACACAATAGGCCTGTGACTCTCCCCAGGATCTCTGGAAATATGAGAAGTAGTAACCAACCAGGTAAAGTGGGCTAACAAAAAGCAAAAGATTCAATTGATTGAATTCATTGAGCTTCCAAGCTGCAATTTAAGACAACATGTTTGAGGGTGGATGCTGCCTTTACATCATTTAGATCTCTCAAACTTTCTTAGAGAATAAACAGAAATATTTGCCCCCACGCTGAAAACTCAGTGAAAAATAAAGGACAAAAAATCTTGAGCAAAAGCCGACTTCTCAGAAATGCAGCCTACTTGTTCTTAAGCAGCCTGAGTAACTCCTACACATGCAAACGGAAAAGAAAATCACACTTACCACCCGCCTCGATTTCTTTCCCAGGGGACTGTCGTATCCCATTTTCAGCCGTGTATGCTACAGTGGGCTTCAAAGAGGCCAATGCTAAGGTCTACCTACCCACTGTGCCCATTACTGTTCGGATCCTGGAGGTGGAGCGGTTCACTGCGGCACAAGATCGTTTTAATCTGTCACACCACAGGAGTGTCAACAAGGTACTGTGCACACCTGTCTAATTACAAACACAGTCATTTCTGCAGAAACCAGAGCAGTACTTCCACTGTTTATTCACGACAATATTTTAAATACAGGAATTCAAATAATGCTCATGTGTTCTGCTCAAAAATGTGTATATTAAGCCCGTGTTTGTTTTCAGTCTCTGCCAGCAGTGTTTCGGATTGAGCTGAAACATGGAGAGTTTACCTGGGTGGTTAAGAGGAAAGAGAAGCATTTTATGGAGCTGCATAGAGAGCTGAGGACGTACAAGACCTTCATGAGGATACCACTGCCATCACGCAGGTTTGCACACACACACACACACACACACACACACACACACACACACACACACACACACACACACACACACACATACTGCACAATAGATAGACACACACATATGGACATGCTCGTTTATAAACTCTATTAAACACTGATGTAAGTGTATACAAAAATGCGCGTGCAATACAAATCCACATTTTTGCCATGTTGCACAAAGAAACTGAGGTAATTATTGTATATGATCTAAATGTTTACCCCATTGGCTTGCCAATGGGTCGCAGGCAGCAATCTTTGGATGTTCAAGCAAGATTCCAGGAATGCCAGGGGGTTAAATCTGAATGCTAACATAATATTGTCTATGAAATACTAATAAGGTTCGTATGGCTCTGTTTGTTTTTGAGTGGGTTTTTCAAACCCACTCATTGAGATGTAAAAACAAAAAATGTACTTTTCTGTAGAGCTTGAGTTCTGGGAGCAGGTGCATTTTTCTTTTAGGAAAACAAAACAGTGTTGACTGTAAGCTCAGGTAGTAGCTAACCTCTGTAGCTTCACGTTTGGCATGCAGACAAACATAAACAAGTGGTACTGATTGGATCATCTAACTTCTGGAAAGAAAGCAAAAAACATATTTTATAAAGTGACGAACGATGGAAATTCTGGTACTTAACATTTTTTGGTGCTGATTTATGAATTTTTCCAACACTCTGCTCTCTCTTTTCACCTTTATTCTGAATGTGAATCTAAATGTGGGATAGAATGCGCCGCATGGTGGCAGCAAACCGTAGCAGGTCCGATCATACAATTTGATTTTAGTTACTATCGCCTTTTCTTTAAAGACAATCACCTTCTAAATCATTTTTCCAAGAAGATTTTTTCACACTGGTTCAGACGCTGTGCTGCTTAAGTGATTTCTCTGCGTACTTTGGACTCTTCAAGACTTGTTATGATGAGTCTCCATGGCAATGGAAGACTTGTTTACAAGCGTGAGCAGTTACTGAAGCTCTCCAATATAAAGATAACCAGCAAAATAAGTCTCCCAATCCCAAACGAGTTGAAAAGGAAGCGAAGAGAATGCAGGGCAGGAGCGAGGCAGTGAGAGAAACAGAGGAGATTCAAACAGTTTCTTCCAACCATTCTGATGGGCAACGTCAGGTCTCTAGCTAACAAAATGGATGAGCTCGAAGTGCTAATAAGGTCTCAGATGGATTACAGGGAGTGCAGTATTATGTGCTTCACCGAGACATGGCTGCATGAACACAACCCGGACTCTAATGTGTCTATACACTGTTTTAAGACTGTACGCGCTGATCACAACAACACTGTTACCGGAAAGCAAAGGGGTGGTGGAATTGCTATGCTTATTATCCACCGTTGGTGTCATCCTGCACATGTCTCTGTTAAGGAGAAGATCTGCACAAGGGACATTGAACTGTTAGCCATGAGTTTTTGTCCATATGATCTACCCAGAGAGTTTACCTGTGTTATTCTGATTGCGGTTTATACCATACCTGGTACCGCAGCAGACATAGCATGTGACGTCATCAGCTCCGCTGTTGCTAGGCTACAAACACAGCATCCAAACGCATTCATTGTGATGTCTGGAGAATTCAACAACTTCTCCCTTTCTGCTACATTACCAACATTCCAACAGTTTGTCAGCTGCTCCACCAGAGAAAATAAGATGTTGGACTTATTTTATGCAAA
>JAOXYM010000021.1:17459210-17476793 GCA_028567055.1 Leptatherina wallacei
TCAAAATAATGGACAATTCTTCACATCCTCTACA
This sequence comes from Leptatherina wallacei, assembly GCA_028567055.1. Taxonomy (NCBI): domain Eukaryota; kingdom Metazoa; phylum Chordata; class Actinopteri; order Atheriniformes; family Atherinidae; genus Leptatherina; species Leptatherina wallacei. The sequence continues at coordinate 17,459,245 of JAOXYM010000021.1, forward strand.
CACCACAGTGAAGAAACAACAGAGTGTGTTTAGTGGGAGGCTTTGTCAAGTCCGGTGTAAAACGGAAAGGTACCAGAGATCATTCCTGCCAGCAGCCATCACCCTATGGAAAAAGGCCCTATCTTCATCTTCTAATTTTTTTTTGTATCATCATCATTATTATTTAAAAAAAACCCTATAACAACAATAATTTTCCCCCTAAGAGGGATAAATAAAGTATATTTCATTTCTTATTTCATTTCATTTCATTCATTCATTTCCTCCTCTTCAAGAGTAAAATTGTATAACTAATATGACTAAACTCTGTTTTTCTATATTTGTCTCAGTCCATCTTGTTCACTTTATCTTGTGTTGTGAAAAGGAGCAGGCGTGTATGCTGTCTTTCTGAAATTGCTTCTTTTCATGAAAAGAACACCAGCCATAGATAAATAGCTTTCTTATTTTCAGAGTGAAAAACAGTGAATGGATCTCAGGGAGTTGACTTTTTTGCTTGTTGAAAGAGACTTCTTAGAAAATGTTTTTTTCATTTGTGAGCAGCCACTGGCTATGTTCTGGCCATGAAGCTCAAAATTTATATGATTGTGTGATTTTACAGGTAGTCTTTGGAAAAGTGTATTACTAAACAGGGCAATTTTTTCTAATTGTGCACTTAAATTTCCTCTCTTCCAGTCATACAGTGAGGAGGAAGACTGTGAGGAAGAGTGAAGTGAGGGAGATGCCCTCCCTGCCCAGGGGGGGAGATGATCTGGTGCGAGACGAGCAGGTCTCCAGCAGGAGGGTACGTCACATCACTGTGATTGCAGCTTTGCTGCCCGTTTTCCTGGATGGAAAAACAACTGTTATCATATCTGAGCCTCATTACGTGGAGCTCTTCTTAACAGTCTTTTGTTGCCATGGCAGTCTGCTCCATGGTAGCATGTTTTCTCAAAATCATTCCCTGAGTGTGTTTCTATGCATGGATTTTGTCATTAATGTACTCACAGTGGTCACATAGAGTGTATGTGTTTCTACAGCGACAGTTAGAGGACTATTTGAACAAGCTGCTGAAGATGGCCATGTACCGCAAATATCACCATACTGTGAGTAATTATATCAAACAACGTAACCACTTAAAAGCCTCGAAATCTGTCAGTTGTGTTTCATTTTAGTTCAACTTTGCACAATTTTCAGTCAATATAATTTTCTCTCAGCCACAATGTGAGGTTCCATCTAAAAGTAAATGATTAACAGGATTTTTCAACTTGTTGCTTCAGCCTTTATGGTTGAATGTTAAATGTTAACAATAACGTGGGTCATAACGCTTTTACCCAAAGCAAACTTCCTTCTATTGAACCAAATACAAGAACTAACGTTATCATCACAGTTTATTTAAGTCACAGTTATTAAGAAGGCCTGATAAAATCTCTTATATAAATAAGAAACTTAAAAAGTATTTATATTCTTAATTTCATTGTTCTTTTCTGGAAATCATATTTTAAGATCATATTGGTTTACTGTATTAAGAATTAAATGTGTATTCACAGGATTTATATATAGAAACACAGTATATATATATGTGTATATATATATATATATATACTGTGTTTTCCCATTTTCCCATTGTCCTAGCCTTAGTTATTTTGACTGTATAAGCGAAGCCTAAAAACAGAACATTGTCATGGCCACTAGGCTTATGGTGTTTGAACATTAATATAATAATACAATGTCATTTCACGTCAGTATTTAAGATGACAAAACACAATTGCACAAGTCACATTACCAGTCCAAGTGTATGGCTCTAACACTTGCCTGCTCTAGTTTTATATTTGACAAGTTGTGGTTTGTCTATGCAAGAATGAGTGTGTGAAGCCCCTCGTCCCCTCCTGTCTATTCTCAGATGGATTTCATTGACGTCAGTCAGCTGTCTTTCATTCATGACCTGGGACCCAAAGGACTGTGAGCATTTTTCTTTGGTTTTATTATCAGTTCCTATTTCTCCCAACCCTATATTTATAGGATCAGGGTCAAAATCATCTTTTAAGTTTGTCTCTCTTCACATGTCTGCATATGCAAAGTTCTACTTGCAACACCCTATAATACAATTTTTAGATTAAAAAAAAAGTTTTTTTAAATCTCCTGCAGGGAAGGGATGATCTATAAGCGCTCAGGCGGACATCGTATCCCCGGAATGAACTGCTGTGGTCAGGGTCAGGCTTGCTATCGCTGGTCCAAACGGTTTGTTAATGTTGATTTTTCTCTTTTAGCTTTCAATTTATTTAATGTAAATCCGTCCACCCACGGTTGTAGTTGCCATGTGAACATGATTTTCATCACTGGTCGTGACTGATTTCCTTATTGTTACTGACTTCATTAACTTTATGATTTATGCAGATAATTTGGTTCTTCCCACTGCTTTACAGCTTTAGTAAATGAAGGAAACTCCTACATATTTAATGGTTATAGAATCACAGAGACAGAATCTGACACATTACAGCAAAGTTACATCTTACATTTCTAAACAGAATAACAGTATTGACTACTTACTGTATATAGTTAAACATGACAATGAGTTTCATGCAAATTGTTTTGATTCTTTAAAAATGTTTTTTTCCCCATGTAAAATCAACCACCCACTTTTTGTGTTTTTGTTTCTGTCTTTCTCTATTTAAGCCAAATTATTATGCGAGCAGTTTGCATAGCTATTTTTCTATTTTTCTGAAGACATGCACACAAAAAAGATAAAAAATCCCACTTGTTTGTTACGCTCAGCATCCACCTACATCCTCATGAGGGTTTGTCTTCCTACACTCTTTCCTTAAAACAAGAAGGAAAAGAATTGGCTTCACACTAATCAGTTGACAACTCCAGCATTTCACATAGATGCAGATATCAGTAATCCTTTTCTGATGATAATGTTGATGATAACCATGTGTTTGTGTGCATTGTAGCTGGCTTGTTGTGAAGGATTCATTCCTGCTGTACATGAAGCCAGACTCAGGAGCGATCTCCTTCGTCCTGCTGGTAGATAAAGAATTCAGCATCAAGATGGACTCCAAAGACACAGAAACCAAACATGGAGTCCGGATTGACAGCCTTTCCAGGTTATATTTCAGTTTGTGTGTGCATGTGTTTTGGTGTGTTGTAATAGTTGCCCACACAATAATCACACAGATTAATTTGTCTTTATGTAATATTAGCCATGGAAGGCTTGACTGTAAATTTAAGAATCTTCATCCCACTGCAAACCTCAATCTGTCTTGAAAGTAATGAGAATTGCTCATTATTAAGACCAACAACACTTAAAACTGTTTTTTCTGTTAATACAGCATGGACTAGTTATTCTTGCTTTTATTTTTCCAACTCTAGTAACCATACTCTGATTTTATTGTAGGAATAGTTTCTATTTTAATAAAACAGGCCTGTGTACTTGCTTAGATAAGGTCCAGTCATACTATTGCCTCATTTTGCCACTACAGTGATTTGAGTATGTTTGTCAGAAACGACCCAACAATATGCATCTGTGTTTGCTGAGCTTGTTTGACTCCATGTATGTTTGTATCTATGTATATCCTGCTGGCAGGACCCTTGTGTTCAAGTGCAGCAACTACAGAAATGCACGCTGGTGGGGTCAGAGCATTGAGAGCTTTGTGAGGAATAACGGGAAAGCTTTCCTCCGAGAGCACCGCTATGGATCTTTTGCGCAGGAACAGGAAAACATCCCTGCCAAATGGTAATATCGCTGAGAAATAAAAGATTGAGCTGCTACTTATGTTTACAGTCATTTTTTGAAGATTTTAAATCCTCCAGCTTTCTATATGTTTGCATCTACAAGATATAAAACATAAACACACAAGTTCTATAAGCAGATAAAACTAGTTAAGTTCATCAAATGTATTGGTATTGGTAAGTGATGCTACATGCAGTATCGTCTCATCTATTTACCTGAACTCTCTTCATCAACTTTTGGTACCTTGAAGAAAAAATCTTTCTGTTTCTGTCATGTTCAAGAACAAATATTGAAGATACATTTTTGTTGGGCTTGCAAACTTTCACCCACTATTGTTATTTACAGCATTAACAGACTTGAGTTGTGTCAAAATATGGCTTTCCAGTTGCATAAAAGTTAGTCGAATATGTGAATTTCTTTATTTTATAAATGGGTCTCAAGCCAACTTTCTATCTTGGTCCTTCATTGGTAACTATGGAAACGTATGACAGTACTGAGCTGTCAACTCTTTTGGCTGCGTTGCCATTTTTCTTTCTTTATTTTCTCTCTCCCCTTCAGCTGGCAGATTCTGTGATACCAACTCATGACATCATTACATTGTCTTAACGCTCTGTTCACCAGGAAAATACGCTTTAATCAACAGTATTCACATTTTTTGGTATGGCTGTAGTCTATAGCTTTTTCTGGTGTTACAGAGTCAAGGAAATGAACAGAAATTTGCTTTGCTTCTTTCCTGCCCTTTTTTTCTCTTTTTCTCTTTTACTCTGCAGATAATTTGATCGATGTTTAGTGACAGTTTTGAGGCAAGCTGTGATCTCACAGAAGGCTGTAAAAAGAGGAATAAATATTCATCTGCTGTTTTTATTCAAACTACACAATTTTTCTTTGCAGGTATGTTAATGGGAAATCATATATGGAGGATGTGGCTGATGCTTTGGAACAAGCTAAAGAGGAAATCTTCATCACTGACTGGTGGTGAGTTTCAGTGTGTTAAAACCTGGGTGTGAGACCACTTAAGGAGTGCCTCCTGTCAACCCTGAAGTGTCAGTTTTGGTCTGTTAAAATGAACTGCTGCAAAATTTAGTGTAACATTTTCCGGTGATGTAAAATAAAGGCAAAAGGCAGGCTTGGTTCATCCAGTGTTCTGTGTGGAGCATACGGACTATTTGACCTCATCTCCTTGCAAGCTGTAAATCCCCACCCATGGTGTCGGTGTGGCTGATCATAATGACTAGTAACTAATAAATCACATCTTTAAGAACTTAAACACTCTTTTAAAAAAAAAAAAAAAAAAATCAGAACAGGACTGTAATAATAAAAAGAAATTTTGAATTGGGTTAGTTAAAGATAGGCATACCAGGTGTTATATCATCCTCCAAACGGGGCATAAAAATATTCAAATATTCAAATTAAGGTGTGTGTGTTTTTTTCCCCCCCAAAATTGAAAAATACATGGAATAGTTGTCATGGCTTATTTAAGCATTGTTATCATTCTGCTACCAATGAATGACAGGACAGTTAAACTCTGGTTCCAGTTAGTGTAGCACATGTTACTGCACATTACATTATGTATTACCCTCAAGCCTGGGCCTGTCACAGAGCCATGACGGGCTACTGGCTCCAATTACAGCCACAAGCCAAGAATAGTAATACATGGACATGTCTCCATATCTATTTACATATCTGTTACAACCCCTTTGTTTTACTCTGTCTTTCCTTAATTTACTGCCTTACCTGTTCACCACCTCAGAAATTACTATCTCAGTATGATAGCCAACTGATTGTCTGTGAAGCACCCTGAGATGACATTGTCGTGAATTGGCGCTATACAAATAAAGATGAATTGAATTGAATATACATTATTATACCCTGACGGTACTATCACATGTCAAATAGTTGAAAAAAAAGTCTTTCCACTATACTTTCCAGGTCTTTAATAGTTTTTGTAAGGGTATTGCTAAGGGAAAAAACACTTTTTGTCATTACTGACATGGCTCTAATACCCCTGTGTCTGTCATTTTAAACATGATAGTTTATGGCCCCATAGAGCCAAATGTGGAGCTGTTTAATGTGGCTGAAAGCCCCTGTGTTCCAAGGCTATAATCACTGGGCTTATGGTCTTTACCAATGAGGTGACAGCCTGTGTAATGTGAGCCAATGGTATTGTAGATGTGTAAGCTTGGAATGCCAATGTGAGTGACTCATGAGACTATATCATTATGTCATGTCTGTTATACTGTATGCAGAGATGTGCTGATGACTCTGATTGGTGAAAGTTAGCACCCTTTATCTAACACGAATGTATGTAACGAATTGTATTTCTTTTCATTTGTTTGTGTACATTTTTCTCAATGCTCTTTTGTTTTTTTCTTTTTTGTTTTTGTTTTTGGATTTGACAGGCTGAGCCCAGAGATCTTTCTGAAAAGACCTGTTGTAGAGGGCAACAGATGGAGGCTGGACTGTATCCTCAAACGCAAAGCAGTAAGAATTCATCTGTAAATAATATTTTAAAAAGTACCCTTAACCAAGAAGTGAGCTTTTTGGACTGTTCTCATTGTAAAAAGAACAGCTTCTTCATGAAAAAATTTTCATTTTCTTTCTTTCCACGGTTTGATTTTCAGTACACAAATTCACAAATTTTCTTACAGTGATCATAGACTCTCTTTAGCTCAGATAAGGAATTTCTCCCACTATTTCAATTTGAAAATAATTATAATTATAATGTAAAAATTAACAGAAAATAACAAATAATTCATTGTACCCACCAGAAGGCTGATGCAAATGTCTAGAACGTATACTAATGCCATATATTTAATCCTTTCAAAATGTAGAGAATACTTCTAGAAGGACTTTAACTTCATATTTAAGGTTCACATGTCAATGCTTCTCGTGGCTTTTACAGATTAATCACGTTCTTAATATATTTCAACCAATGCAATATGTAAAAAAAAAAAAAGGAAATGTGTTTATCTGTACTATTTCTCCACAGCAACAAGGAGTGCGAATCTTTGTAATGTTGTATAAGGAGGTGGAGCTGGCACTGGGCATTAATTCAGGCTACAGCAAAAGGACACTCATGCACATGCACCCCAACATCAAGGTAAGCTGTGGTAATATGTTTAAGGCATTATATTCCATTGAGTTAGGGGAACATTAGTAAGTCATAAATTGTCAGAAAATCAAAATATCATATGAACTAGAATGTTAATATATTTGCTCTTTTTGTAATACACAAATGTCTAAATAAGAAACATGCCATCTCCAAGTGGATGTGTGCTGTTTTTCATGCTGTTTGTTTGTGTTCCAGGTGATGCGTCATCCAGATCACGTCTCCTCCTCTGTATATCTGTGGGCGCATCATGAGAAGATTGTAGTTATTGACCAATCAGTGGCCTTTGTGGGTGGGATCGACCTGGCATACGGTCGCTGGGATGACGGAGAGCATCGGCTGACAGATGTGGGCAGTGTGACACGCTCCGTGGCTCTGGAGCAGGTCAGACATGCCCCACTTTATAAAATATTCCATCCGTACCGTGGATTTATTGGCAATAAATGTGGTTCTCATTTCCTAACAAATCTGAGGAGATGGAGAAAAGCAGACAAGAAGAAATGGAGAAAAATATTTCACTCACACATACTTACAGAGGGGGTTTGAAAAAGGAAACTTTAGTATCCTCAGTGATATTCGGCAGTAACAGTGCGTGTACAGTGCAAACACTACCACATATTATGTTGTATATAGTTACTACATTTTGTCAACTGAACTTTAATGAAAACCCAAACACCACCTATAAGGTGACACTTATTTTTAAACTAAAGAGAGAAAAAAAACAACCTCAATCTAAGTAGTCAGTTGAGGAAGTTTAATATTGATTTCTGTCACGTGGAAATTTACTATTAAATTCTAGTTTCCAGTAAAATGATTTGAGATTCCACAGTTCAGTTCATCGAATGACAATTTGAATGAAATTAATTTTGTATCTGACTTTCTCCTTTGTTCCAATTTCTTTGGAAAGTCATTCAAATGAATATTATTTTGCTACATTCGATAGGTTACAACCTATTTGCATATTCAAACATAACATCCAAAACCAAACTTGTACTGAAAAAGAATAATAGTTTTCAGATTATCTAACTGAGATGATGATGACAGCATCAGGTGCATTAAAGTTAGCCACAAACTAGAGCTACAAGTTCTTATTGATGAGGGAAGAAAAAAAGTTTGGTTCCCAGCAACACTGTATTCTGACTGCTAACCCTCTACATTGTATGCTTGCCTGTTATACATGCAAATAGGAGTCTCTGCACCTGTCTTTTTGTAGCGAAAACATGAAGCTTAGCCATGAAGGAGAGTATATCCTGACTGTGTTTAATCTTATTTTCATTTTCTTAGGCTGGCTCCACTAACACTCCATCTGGTAAGGGAGTGTCCTCTGCTGACGGCGTCTCTCAGAGCAATGGGCGAGGGACGCCACCCAGTGAACCTGTGGAGTTACCAAAGTTGAAAGGAATCGGTCGCAACAGGATAGCTCGCTTCAGCCTGTACAGACACCTGCAAAAACACACGCTGCAGCACGTGGACAGCGTCAGCAGCATTGATAGTGCAGGTGTGTAAAGGCAGAAAGAATAATTACTGAATGTATGTGATTTGTGTTGTGTTTGCCAAAAAAAATGCTTTCCTTTTTTTGCATTTTGTTTCCTTCCTGTCCCCCCCCCCCCCCCCCCCCCCGCATTTATATACAAGTGGTATACAATGTGAGGCTTTTTCTAGGATATTTATATTCTTCCCATGTGTTTAGGGAGTGGTTCTGTCAAAAGCCTTAAGACTGGCGTTGGGGAGTTACAGGGAAACACTCGCTTCTGGCATGGAAAAGACTATTGCAACTTCGTCTACAAAGACTGGATCCAGCTGGAGAAACCCTTTGATGGTCTGGTACACAAATAAACGCATGCATATGCTCTCAATTTTAGTTCATGCAATAAAATACTTTAATGCTTCACTTTTAGTCCCCTATAAGATGAATCACTTCTCACCGGAATGTATCACTGTTTGTCTTCTCTGCGTCTTTATGCTCTTTTTTCTTTTTCTTTCACATTCCTCTGTGCCTCCTCATTTATTGATCTTTTCTTGTTTCTCTCTCTTCTGCACAGACTTTATTGACAGATACACCACTCCCAGAATGCCTTGGCATGACATCGCCTCAGTGGTTCATGGGAGAGGCGCTCGGGATGTAGCGAGGCACTTCATCCAGCGGTGGAACTTCACTAAGGCACTATTTGCTCACTGTTAACCCTAACAAACACATAAAGATGTCAAGCAGGATCAAAACATGAATCTTAACAAATATCAAATTTTCTTCCTTATTTTTGACGTAGCAAATTGAACTGCATGCTAAGTCTGTCAGACCTACTGCAATGATTAAATAATTGAACTATTTCTAATTCTAAGTTGTAGTTGTAGTGACTGCAAGTTACAGAAAGCTGATGCAAGGTTTAAATGAGGGAGGTGGTGATTTGATGGCAGGAAAATAAAACGGGAAAATAAGCACAAAGATGGCTAAAACCTAGGGAAGGTTTTACTGGAGCAATGGAAAAAAGAACTTACTCCTCATGTTCATACTTTCCATTGCACCAACTTTTCCCTCCAGTTCTGTTTTTGCTCTTATCCAAGTTCTCCTCTCTTTGGCTCCAAATTGACCCCTTTCTCTTCCCCACTTCTCCAAATGTGTGTCATACAGATCATGAAGCCAAAGTATCGTTCTCTGTCTTATCCATTCCTGCTGCCGAAGTCTCATTCCACGGCCAATGAGATCAAATACCAAGTTCCTGGATGTGTTGATGCCAAAGTGCAGGTAAGAAAACATAGCACCTACCTTCTGGAAATAAATCTTGATATTTATATTAAAAAAGAAAAGAAAACTGACACTGAAAACTGACCATAAACCAACATGGTAGAAGCCCATCCAGGACAAACTCCTACTATCCCACATTTTCTATATCTCCATGCATTGCTGGAAACAGATAAAAGAGAGTAAATGTTAAGAAACTACATGGGCTAAAAAGTTATAGAACTGCAACAGGGTTCCTACTTGTGACTGAGGGCATCTTGCTGAAAGGAACTAACCTGTGTGCACAATGCTTGTCTATAATAAGAAGTGCTTGAAGATCACACCAGGAGTCCAGTTTCCTTTCTTGATTCTTGATTTCTGTTGTTTTTTAGTCTGACCCGATAGAAGTTTCTGTGTTTGACTGTTTTCAGGCGGTACCATTGTGCAGTTTTTCTTTATGTGTGTATGTGTTCATATTAATCAACATTTGTACATTTAAGTTAAACCCTACAGATTTTACGGGCCTTCTTATTCTAGTCATTTTTTCAAAAGTTACAATATAACAAAATTCATATTCATGATTAGATGGTGAGAAGTTCTCTTGTAATAACTCAGCCTTCTTTGTGTACAAGGTGTTGCGGTCAGCAGCAGACTGGTCAGCGGGCATAAAATACCACGAAGAGTCCATCCATAATGCCTACATTCAGGTCATTGCCAAGAGCAAGCACTACATCTACATTGAGGTATGGTAAACCATGAAGCCACGGTTTAAATGGCTACAGGAGTTTTACTGACATGGGAAATAAGAGGTCTACTTTTCAAGTTCTAAGGTTTTACACATCAGTATAACTGGTCCTTAGCAGTTCTTAAAACCACAACTGGCCACTATCCTTTCTGACAATAAATACCTGCAACAGCCTACAAGGACTTTAAAAACAGAGAGAGAATCAAGTTGTTGCAATAAACCACATGTAGTCCAGACTTCAACTTTATGGAAATGCTGTTGTGGGACCTTAAGAGAGGTGATAACTTCGTTCAGAAAACAATTACTTTAAGTTATTGTGACTACAACTGTTTCTATAGGCAAGGCAAAGCTAATGTATTTCTCTAGAACATTTCATACATAAGGCAACCCACTGTGCTGTACATAATCAAAATAAACATTCAGACAATGTTTATTGATTACGTACAGCAATAAGCTAATAAATTACTGAATCATGGGGTGTTCTTAAGTTTTCACCCAGTGTTTTTTTCATTTTGGCCTGGTTTTTATTGAATAGATACATGTTGTGTTTTACAACATGCACACTATTGTAGTGTGTTTCGTCTGTGGTTAGATTTACATTATTCTAAGACCTGGTTACGACCAGATGTCTTTTTGTCATTTAGATAATATTCTGACAAGTTATTCCCTTAAAATGAAAGAGAATGTACTTTGTTTTTATCATGAGTGAATCTCACATCTCCGGTCTATCTATTTTCACATTAAAGCACTTTAAAATTCTGCTCCACTTCAACACGTTCTCTGTTACAAACTGAGCCCAACTCGTGCATATAACAAACAATGCTCTCCAGAATATGGGTCACCCCCCACCACCACCACATCATATCTGTCCGAGCTTAGTTATAGAGCCATCGTATACACTGAAAATACAACAACACGGTACATCAAACACCTCCTTAAATGACACTTCCCTACAGTGCTGCACTGGACCATTGAAGCAGGTACAGGCCTCTGAAGTCTAGAATTGCTCTCTTTGTCAGAAATATTGGCACATGTTGTCATAACAGGCATAAACACAGTATTCCTTTGACAAAACAAGACACTATGTTTTGCAGTTGTGTTGTACCTACAATTGTATTTTCTGACATTGTTCTGTGATGATGACCATAAAGATGATGTCCATTCTTATAAAGATGAGACAGTGAAGTCTAACTAAGTAACTAATAATGCTGTGCAAGTGAAGTAAGTAAAACTTGTTCAGAGCAGAGAATGTGAGCAGTGGTTTTTTTTATAATCTGTCAGTCATAACTATTTTCATTTTTGCTTTTTTATGTTTTGAATTAGTCTAATTTTTGTCTCAATCCCTCCTTAGAATCAGTTCTTCATCAGTTGTGCCGACAACAAGATGGTTTACAATAAAATCGGAGACGCCATCATCGAAAGGATCATCAGGGCACACAAGTACTTCCCTTTATTCAAATTATTTGTTCATATAAAAAAAAAGCAGAAGTGATTCTAGGTAGGCTATTTGCTGTACCATGCAGCTCTGTTTTGTGTACTCTGCTTCTATTTACATACATTTCCTCTCCTCTTTGTTTTTTTTCGATGTTGCACTGACAATCTTTGTGCAAATGATGCACATTTGCTTCCAGGGAGGGTAAGACGTATCGTGTGTATGTGGTCACGCCTCTGCTTCCTGGCTTTGAGGGAGACATCACTACAGGAGGAGGGAACGCCATCCAGGCTGTCATGCACTTCAACTACAGGTACAACACACAATCCGTTTATCAAAGTTTGACACTGAAAGAGGAAGAAGAATGGGAAATATATTTCATGATGGGTTTTACTATTGCTTCCTTAGAACCATGATCAGAGGGGAATATTCCATCATCTCCCAGCTGAAAAAAGAGAGTGAGTTAAAGAAAAGAAAAGAATACATGTTAAGATTTGGATGTGAAAAGTGCTTATAATACTCATTCATCACGTATTCTTCTGTATTTTTGTGGTTCTTTTCTTCTGCATTTCCCAGTGGAGAACGAGTGGATGAAATACATCTCCTTCGCTGGGCTGCGGACTCACGCCGAGCTGGAGGGACGCCTGGTCACAGAGCTCATCTACGTCCACAGCAAGATGCTCATCGCTGATGACAACACAGTCATCATTGGTTAGCCCATCACTCGTCTCAGCCTGTCACTTTTCTTTCTTTGTGCTGTTTTCAGGCAACGACTCTGCCTTGACACCATCAAAGTGGGAGAAAAAGCTGCATTCTGGATACATTTATCTGCCTTTTGTCATGTGTACAGCCAAAAAATGTGCAATGATACTGTTTAAGTATGTGGTGAATGGTACATGGCTCTGCTGTGCCCTCTACTGGTATGAAGTATGCAACTTACCCTCTTGAAAAGTTAAAAAAGACCTAACGTCATCCTAAAGATGCCACTCTCAAACTGTATATTAATTAGATTTTAAAGGAATTACTCAGTATCAATAAGATGAATTAAAATAAAGATATAGAATTTATTGTGTAGGTCATTAGATTAGTTAAAAAGCTTAGAGAAAAATAGTTATTCTTTGCATAACTAACAGACAATATGGACGAAATTAAGTGAATTGATGTTATGTTATTTTGTAGGTTCAGCTAACATCAATGACAGAAGCATGCTGGGTAAACGCGACAGTGAGGTGGCGGTGATCGTTGAAGACTCTGAAAAAGTCGCCTCGGTGATGGATGGACAGGAGTATGAAGCTGGACCCTACGCACTTCAACTACGCCTCGAATGTTTCAGGTTTAAGTCAATACTCGGCCTGAATTGAAATCTTGTGAACATTTTGTAAAATTAGAAACGTTTGAGATTCTTTGTGTTCTGAAAAAATGGATATCTAATAACATCCTTTCCTGTCTAAACCTTTTATTCTTTTCTTTTACTGAACAGGACTATCCTTGGAGGCCACACAGACACCAGCATTGACCTGTCTGATCCCATCAGTGATCGTTTCTACAAGGAGGTGTGGATGACAACAGCTGGCCGCAATGCTACCATTTATGAGAAGGTAGAGTGGACAAAAAAAAACTGCATTCAGCTGTAAACTGACGCCAGTAGTTTAAGTCAACTGTTTGACATTTAGCAATATTGACGAAGATAATTCTCAAATTTATATTGCACGTTCTCCTATAAATGCTACAAAACTTAAAATTTGTCTACAGGCTTGCTTGACAGGGTTATTTAACGTGATTACTCATTGAACATTTTCTTTGGATCAATAGTGAGGCAGCAGATTTGTCTGTGGATGTTGTTGCCTTAATCAAAAGCTTGCATCCTTTCAAATAAAATTAGCACAAACAAATCCCCTGGCATGCATCCTTGAGAATTATGAATTTAAAATTTAATGACAATCCTTAAAGTTACACCCTAGATTTTTCTCGGTCTACCTCAGTGATAGCGCAACTAATTGGTTAACATCTCAGCACACATAATGGGGCGAAAGCAAAATTAATAAAAACTGAATGTGCGTTTTTCTACAGGTATTCCGTTGCCTGCCTTCATCCCTGGTGAGAAACATGGCAGAGTTGGAACAATACCAGTCCAAGCCAGGCTTGGCCCAGACTGACCTGGCCCGTGCTCAGGAGGAACTGCGCAAAATCCGAGGCTTCCTCGTCCAGTTTCCTCTGGACTTCCTGTCTGAGCAAAACCTCATGCCTTCTGTTGGAACAAAGGAAGCCATGGTCCCAACTGAGATCTGGACATAAGGAACATGAACCCATCTCCTCTAGCTTAGACATGTGAACTTGAGTATGTTTCTTGAGGGAAGTCTCTGGATTGTGATGGCCTTTGGAGTGTAATACCGAAGCTGCAAGAGATGACATTTGATGAACATAATCCAGAGATGAGAGTCAGGTTTACAGCCCTCGTTTGGCCTTGTATGACTGCTGGGCATTGACAAATCTATCAAATCAGTTCATACTGAAAACGCTAAACTGTAAAAGTTCCTACTTGGTAAGTGAAGCTTTTTATGTGCAGGACAAAGGACATCAAAAACAGCTAAAGTAAATGCTTTGTGACTCCATTTAAACTGAAGAGAACTGTGGGTTTTGGGAATCAAGTGCACCGCTGGATGTTGAGATATTGAAACTGTGGAAAGACGGCAAGCATTTCTACGGGATCAGGACGAGAAAACAGAAACATCTTTTGATGATGCTTCCAAATATCCAGCTCTCTGTGGAATTGTGGATTGTAATGCATGCAACCCACTGAGCTTGTGATGCAGGTTGCTATAGGCCTGCATATATGCTGCTTTTGATAAATTCTCTGAGTTTAAGGGCATGTGCACTCAGTTGTGTCATGAAAATCTTTCTTTTTTAGTAGAAGAAATCATAAAATTAACTCACTTTTGACTGTGTGGCACAAGCACAGAGACAGTTTTACTGGTAGGTTGCACAAATCTTAACACGATTGCCATGATACATGTCCCAAATGCAACTCTACATTGAAAAAGAAACTGCAGAGACCTAACTTTTCTTGTAAAGGTGTCTTGTGTCAGATTTATGTCCAGTATGAGATTAGGATATTCTGTACTGATGCAATCAGAGTGAATCAGCTTTTGTTATTTTAAATATAAATCTTGGAGGATCAGAGTGAAAGCAGTAGGGTGAGACAATCAGGCTGTACATTGGAAGAAGTAATTTCCTCTTTGCTCAGCAGATGGTGCTAGCTCCTAAAAAATTCAGTCTGCACACAGATAGATGATCTGGGAAGTTTCTTTTTCTCAGTCGAATGGCAGTTTTACTAAGAGTAAAGTTTTTTTTTATATAAGTAACAAAACAAAAAGTAGAATAAAAGAAAAAATTTGTCTACTTATTTCCTTGTGTGATAAGTGTATCTTAATATGTGAAATTTGACACAGTCTGAGGAAATGAGGAGTTTCCATACTTGACGTGAATGACTCAGGTCATTAAGTGGATGTGCATGTAGTATATATCAAATGATTCGGTTTTAAGATGAACTCGATAACCACTTCTTTTGCACTCTGTTTGCAGCGCATAAAAGCCTGCAGGACATAACTGCTTAAAGATCTTCACTTTCATGAAACAATAAAGTCTCACAAGGAAGATACTCCCATCAAACTGGATCATGTCAATCAACAAAGTAATGAACTCTTTTGGCAGAGATGTTTTATGCCAAAGCAGTTTGTTAATTGCTGTCTAGATCACACACCCAACACATGAATCACTGGTATTTATGTAACGGAAAACAAATGGCTTGGGACTATTGTAGGATCGGATAAAGAACTATTCATTTCTTGAATGGGACCATGAAATGTAAATTGAGGTGATAACAAGAAGAAAGAGTATTTTTGTTTCTATAAAGACATACTATTTTTGCTTTTCCCTTTTTTTCGTTTATTGTTGTAGATAATATTGTCTGTAATGTTTACCTTTGCTGTATTTGTTAGTGTTTAATTTATGGACTATGAAGCATTTAACACTTTTCAAACATATAATTGAATTAATCACATAGTAATTTGTAATTTAACTTCTTTTCTATTTCATAACCACCACACTACTCTTTTTTTTTGTCTGTTAACTCTGTACCACTGACTCTGTTCATGTTCAATAACTTTTTTTAAGTTGAAAGTATTTCTAATTCCATTTAAAACCGTGTAATTCAAATGGCTAACAAGTAAAATGATCTTTGACATTTTGGTTTCTTTCATCCTGTGAATAGGATATTTTAAACCAAGTATCAACATGCACGATCATGTTGTGTGTTCCTGTTTGGAGCTTATACATATTCATCACTAAATTTCCGTTTCATTTCTCTTAACCATAAATAGAGGCCAAATAAAGATGGTAAACAGTTTTGGTTTTACAAGGAAAGTGATGTTTTACCCGTCTGATGAGGAAAATCTGTCCAAATGATGCCAACAACAATCTATCTCAACTTAGTGAAGTACTGTTATTTCACTTCACATGTTTAGCAAGAAGATATTTGTTTATTTGTTCAGCAAAACAAATTAATTGGAAAGGAAAGTAAGGTAAAAACTATATTTATCCTTATTAACTGATTATTTTCATTTCTAATGAATTTAAAGTATTGACAGAGGAACTCTTAAGAATATTGTGACATTTGGATTTGATGTGAACAATACAAAAAGCACAATTGCAAGAGTTGCGCTATTATAAAAGAGAAAATGGCATCTACAGCTTAAATAGGAATATACGAGAAGATACAACACGGGGTCTATGTGATTCAACGTCAGACCCTCTGCACCTGAAAACCATACATTGAAATGTGGCTATGATGTAGAGGAAAAATTCTTCTTTGTTTTGTAACCAACTGCGTTGTGTACCGTGGAAACCGTTGAGCAAGGTGACTCAAAGGAATCCACTATCTCTGCCAACTCTCGGGTTATAAAACAAGGAGGTGTCACATAAATGAACTCCTGAGAAACTTGTTGCACACCTGAGGATTTAACTTGTCACTTTTCACTTGTGTGTTTATAGCTTAACCTGCTTCCCTGGAAAGTGCCTAATTGTAACTTCAACACTGCAGGTTTTTGTGCTCTTTATTACCCTACAATACAGCATCCATCATACAGTACATTACTAAGCCTGATTCCTTGGAATATCATCGGACTGTGAAAGAAGATTAAAAAAGAGAGCTTGAGCTTGTTTGCAATGTCAAACTGGAACAGCCTATCACCGATAAAAAACCCTTTGTATTAGCCTTATTTGCTAGGAAAGTTTACATTTTTTTAGGGGGGAATTGGATAAAGGTAAACTCACAAAAATGTACACATGAACTTCCTTTTTTGTAGCCACATAATGTCTCATGTGGCTTTGGTGAGAGCTTTCCATAATGTGAAAAATATCTTTTAAACTGGTTATACATAACGATTACATAACTGATTGTCAGTACAGACATGAACTCGCAGTGTCTAGCCTGAAAAAAAAGAAAAGAAAACGTGTTTATTGTGTGGAATCCTCACGCAGTTGTTTAATGTGGAAAGTTTTGGGCAATTAAATTATAATGACTGTTTTCCCAATCCATCAGTTTATTATAAAATTCTAAAGTAACAAACAGATAACCCAAATATCATAAGATCATAATTTTTGGCCTTGGCAAAAAAATATTCAAATTAATTGTTACATAAATCTCCAGAGGTTTTATACAGAAATGTGGTCAGGCAATAGGCCAGGTTAAAATTTAGGCAAGGGCAAGGCAAGGCAAGTTTATTTGTATAGCGCATTTCATGTACAGGACAATTCAAGGTGCTTTACATACAAACATTA
>JAOXYM010000021.1:17503047-17529005 GCA_028567055.1 Leptatherina wallacei
CACACACACACACACACACACACACACACACACACACACACACACACACACACACACACACACACACACAGTTTGCAGCTTAGTTTCTCTGAGGCTGCAAGCTTAAGAATGATGAGGAGATGCTTCCCTCTGCAGCCTGCGGCGATCATAAATGTATATGTGTGTGTATTTGTCAACATTTGGCCCCACTAGCAGCAGAACAACTCAAAAGAATCCTCGCGCACAATCTTCTTCTCCTCTCTCCAAGAAACACAGGCTGTATGTGCTCACATCGTGGTACTGCCTGTACCTTTTCCACAACATTTTATCTACTTTTCAGGTGAAGTTAATCATAATATGTTAATTACTGGAACAGATACTTCTATCTCCCTTGTGGGGTACATGCAAATCTTAAGAGAGGAGGAAAAGATGAGCTTGCACAATGATATCTGTTGTATTTTTAGCTATTTTAGTGCAATATTCTCCTAAAGGGTAAATTACTACTTAGGCAATAGTAAAGTAGTGTAGTCTTGTTCAGGGGATCTGCTTATGTCTTATGTAAAAATGCAACAAACCTTATGGGGTTTGCTAGAAAGACAGAGTACAAGGTTACAATGTTTAATTGGCATTCTCACTACAGAAGTTTTTATCGGCTCAGGCATAGATAGGAGAACTAATTCTCACTGAGCATGCTGCGGTCAGGGCTACGAGAATGGACGCTTGCTTTCTCTTAACACAAACATGTTTATTGTCTATAATATCGCACACAAAGAGCAACTCAAAGACAAAAAGAGAAGATATGGATAATTTTGCCATTGCTAAGACAGCTCGCTGCTCACATTCTGCACTGTTGTTTGGTGTTAACATCTGTGGTTTGGTTAAAAATATCAAATCCAGCTATATCAAACTGTGGCTGACATGGTATGTAGGATATATATGTGACCAGCTGTATCCCTCAGAGGATTTTAGGGTAAAACCTAATACGGCTGGCAGTCAGAAAGGATTTAAATTACTTGGTTTGGTAGGTGTTCCCTTGTTTAAGAAAAAAAGAAACGCTGCTTTTGACATTGTTTTAGTTTTCACCCATTGTGTTTTGGCCACAAAATCATTACTGATTTAGAGCAGTCATATCCAAATTCTGGGAATAAACCAAAGTATTATTATTCTTCATTTATATTAAATGAAATCACTAAAACATCACACACACAAATGGCATGAAGATAACAGAGTGTCTTCAGACAGAGGCTTCTTCAGCTCTGCTGCAACAAGAACTGGTACATGAAGTCATACCGTTACTAAAGCAATATCCTCACACAATCATTCTCTGCAATCACTATTTTAAATAGCATTTTAATAATGGAATCTTGGTATTTATCTGTTTGATTAAAGTCTTCAGTCTATCATTATTACACTGCAACAACTGAATTTCCCTTTAGGGATTGATGAAGGAATATTCTGTTCTATTCCATACGAACACAAATGGATGAAGATCAGTTAAGTGCAAAGAAAAGTAAGATAACATGACAGTTACACCTCAGATGTCTATACTTATGCTGAATGTGTGCAAAGGGCTTTGCTTATAAACACATGCTTCTTCAAATTGTTTATTTTGACGGTTCCATCTTAAAGAAAGCTGTACTGGATTAAAGGGTTTTTAGCCTCCCCCCTCCCCTATGCACTAGTTTTAGAAACATCAACGTGCAAGGACGATGCCAAGTAATAACCCTTCCATAATATGGCAGCCCATAGGCTGATTGGAGATCAGATATTTATCAGTTTTCTGTCTCCATCACAGCATGGTCATCCAAGCGGAACAAATGCAGTCAGTTTGGTCTGTTATCACTCAAACACACCTGGCCTAGTGGCATCACAGCTTCCTTGAGGATGTGTGTGTGACGGTAATGGATATTATGCTGTTTGGCCAAAATACCCCCGCTGGACTAAAAAAAAAAAGGGTGATGGTTTGAATATTTGATGCTACTTCTGTCTAGCTTGACAGGACTGTGATGCATAGTATTCTGAGTATAGTTACTGAACAGATGTAATAGATAAAAACATTTGTTTGCCAAATTACACAATTTGTATATTGTTTCTTTCTTTGCGTAGACAGTCAGGCTCAGGACAGTGCATTGTGGTTTGCAGGAGTCTTTACATGCATTAGTAGTGGCAAACTGAAAGGGTTGCATCGAGTCTTCTGTTCGTGTCATATTTGCCCGTCGAGCTCAAAGCTGAACTCTGTTTCGTCGGCATTAGTGTTCAGCTCAGTCAAATCCATGTAGGACCAGCATTTCACAGGCCACTGGACTGAGCTGTGAGGCATGAGAGTGACGGATATGGAAAATAGAAGGGACAGGGAGAGGAAAATTAGGCGAGACATTGTGAGAATTAATGAAAAGGTATAAAGACGAGGTTGTGAGAAGTTAAGAGGGTTTAGATAATGAGCCAGAGAATCAGAGGGATAAGAGAGGGAGGCAGAGTGAGACAGAGGGAGAAACTGCAGATCTAGGTCAGAGAGGCAAAGCAGTCAACAAACCAGTGGAGGAAGGGATGAACAAGCCTGTGAGGCTCAGTGCTGCTCATTCTGAATGGGATGGATCAGAGAGTGAGTAGGCCATCCCTTTGAGAGACAGAAAGAGAGGATGACAGCATACTGTGTGAAATCCATTGCATTATTTATCATTATAAAGGCTGCAGCTATTTTCATTTTTTATTAAGGGAATTATATAAATAAATGCATGACAATATGATGAAGTTGAACTGTCTCTTAAATGTGTGACTAGCATGTTTCAGGGTTGTGGTTAAGTTCTTAAAATTTCTCATTTTATGACTAACAACTAAAACTAAAATTCAATTACAGTGATTTGAAACCGAACAAGAGTAGAGTGGGATGTAACACAAATGTCTTTATCAGAGGACAAATACAAGGCTTAATGCATACATCCATATACTTAATCATGTGATGGATAACATGATCTGTAGTGGTCCTGTGAAAAATTCTTCTTTTGGTAGATTGCAATCAAGTGTCAGGTATGGAACCTGGTCCTGCAAGTGGTCCATGATGGGATGGGAAATGGCTATGATGGTCTACAGCCCCAAAAGTTGTAGTTTTACAACAAAGGCTCAAACACTATACATTTGGTACATTTTCCTAACACTCTTCTGTGCAGATTCGGGTTTCATGTCAGAGGTTCCACTTCTACATTAGGTGTTCCTATGTCATGATGTCCTCTTTCCACATCTTGCAACGTCCATGTGGTCATAAACACTTATAAGAAGGGAAAAAAGGGGCTGTGTCCATAGACCTGGAAGAGCTCACGCTCACCTGAAAACGAATAAGGTTAGCCTCAGGATATGGTTTATAACCATAGATTGTGACACTTTTTTTTGGACTAACGCACCTATTGCACATTTAGATGCACATGCAAAACGAATTAGGTCAGCTGAAGCAGTCTGTGAGGTCACATAAAATACACAGATTTTCTCTAGAGAGGTGACGAAAGCAGCATTTATGCTGCGCACACTCCACGGCATCTTTATGAAAGTAAACTATGCAGCATTTCTCCATTAAGTGAAATGCTGCTTAGAACTATCAAGAAAAGGTGACAGAAGAAGATATATTCATATTAGTGGCCTGTTGTTTACTAACTTGGTTTTGCCTTCGAGATCAGGGAGAAAAAATCTCCTCTGTAAGGATTAGGAAAAGCTAATAGTTTGGCCATGGTGTCTGAACAAATCAGCAGTTTGTAATGTGAGGAATGGTAATCGTCTCAAGTTACGTCTGGCTAAAGAAACAATGAACGCACTGATGGTTTTAGTAGTTGCATCATTGTATCAGTTTTCCTCCTGAATTGTTTCAGCGTTACTGTTGCAGGCATTATCCCATTAACTGCTCTGGAAATACTATTTTAATCCAGCCCTATCTCATCTTTGAGTTTGCAATAGATGAAAAGGGAGAGGACAAAGACAGAGCAGAAGATAAAGATGAGCAGACTGTGCTAATTCCTTTCCGATGCTCCTTTCAAACTTGGTCATTTAATGAGGCTGGATGACATTACTGCTTCGAGAGGAATGATGAGGGGAGATGGAGGGAGCGAGGTTGTCAGGTGGCTCGGAGTAATGAATCTTTATCCAGCTCTGATGATATCCATGTCTAATGTCTGTTTGACACATTTACTGTCTTGCTCTCTTTGTCACCCTCTGACTCCCTCAGTCATTCTCTCCCCCCTCCATCTGCATGTCTTTGTGTGGATGTTTGCAAGACTTCTTCTGTGGTAGTAATAGAAAAAAAGGGAAGATTTTTTGGTACTTTGTATGTGAGTGAGTTTCTGGTTTGTAAGTGGCTGTAATTCTTTTGTTAGTTTTCAACAAAGCCAGTCCTTGTGCTTGTGGAATTGGGGCAGTCTGATCCTAATGAGAAATCCCTGGTCAATCTTTCCAGCTCTTTTTTCTCTCACAGAATCAGAAAAGAGAGTAGTGTTAGACGTGCTCGCATGTGTGTGTGTGTGTGTGTGTGTGAGAATGGGAAAGAGAGGCTGATCGCAGCGTTCAACCAGCCAGTGGTGCTTAGTTTGCATTGTGAAGTGCAGAATTACCATATTAAAACCCTGACTTTCTTTTAGCTATATATCAGCAAGTTTAAAAGTTGAGCTGTTTAATGGGAAATTTAACTTGTGGCATTAAAATCATTTAAAGGCCTGTCATGAGTCTGAAATTTCTGTTGACAATTATTTATTATACAAATATTTAATATTCCTTATACGTTTTTATATCACTTCTATACTATAAGCCTACTAAAGAATTAATTATTTACATTAAGAAAAATATAAGGTGTTTGTTTGGCTTTTAGGCAGATAATATATGATGTCTTCAGCAGAAAATAGGCATATAATAAGCTGACAAGTTCAGATGATGGGGGAAAAAAATGGAAATATGGCATTTTTATCAGCTTTATCCGGCTGTTTTCAAACAGGTAAAATGAAGATTATGATGTTTTTGCAGGCATGATTACAATTATCTAAAATAATTACCATTACCTACTTGGCCCACTTATAGCAGTCTATTAAATGTTAAAACGTTTCCTTTTCCCACTAAATTGCTTTATCTGATTGAAACATGTTGTGGTGACTTTTTTACAAAGTGATAAGTGAATGAGGTCCTTGTAATTGTTAATAATATGTGGTCAGAATGAACCCATAAAATCAGCATTTGACAGTCATTGATTTAGAAGTCAACCTCTTGCTCCAAACATCTTGAGGACTGATGCTTAATAAAGATTTATGTGTATCCTCATGCTGACCACCAGCCGATTTTACTATACTTCCGTTCTAACTCCTCTTTTAATAATTGTGTACAGCGAAAAGACAACTCCTCACAAGCTATTCATCAGGTAAATTAAGCTTTAGCAACCTTGTCTGTGCTATTGATCTGTTAAAACGACAGGAAAAAACAATAAGAAGTGGCGAGAATGACTAATGACCAATGGCAGGTTGCAGGGACTTCCCTGCATATCAATCCAGCAAACCAACTGCAAATAAAAGAAACAACAAACTTTTGGTTGCAATTTGGCTCCCGTTCTTGCCATGGCATTCCAGCCTGTTTATTGGCTGTAGCACATGTTATCAGAACCACCCATCCATTAAAGCCCTAAGGAGGCGCTTTAGAGCCAGACCCTTAATGCCATCTGGTTTGTAACAATTCCAGAAGGAAAACAGTCTTGCCCTTGTTTTGTGTGTGTGTGTCTTCTGGCCTATGTGTGTATGGAGTTGTTTGTTTGTATCTCTGCTCCTAAGATGCTCTGATCAGACTAGAACATGCTAATCAGTTGAGTTCAGACAGGTGGAGGTAATAGCCGTCAGTGGTTTTAGCATCTCTATCCCTGTTAGCTTCATTAGTTAATCACAGCTACAGATGCTCTGTTGCAAATGAACTACTTAAGCTTTCCAATTGCCCCCCAGCTTCCAATATCCTGGTTCCTCGCCCCTAAGATCCCCCAGGCATCTGCCTAGCCTTGATATTACACAATTGCCGGTTGTGTGAATCTCCTTTCTCTTTTCCTCCATCTCTTGTGAGATCTCTCAGATGTGGTTTAATTTGTTTCTGCTGATATTCATGAGTCCTGAACAGCATTTAATTGCCACTTTGTCGCTCGAGACCTGTTCAAATGAGTTCAGAGCAGGTTTACATTCCACAAAAAGATGGAAATGTTTCAACTTTTATCAGTGGAGACATGCTACATTTTCATTTTACAGATATGAGCAATAAAGGGTAATTCATTCAATAGATCTTCTGGTGTGGAAAACAAAGGAGAAGGTTGATAATCATACTTGAGTTAAATCTGAATATGTGATTATTTTTCCATTGCAAATGAAGAAAAGATAAATGCTTTTATGAGCCATGTATTACTAAAGGGTAGTCACAATATACAGTACATGTAGTGTAATAATCTGGACAGGTGTGACATTAAAATATATATTATTAAATATCTACGAGTATGCTAAATAAGTAGAATTTAAAAGATGCTTACAGCTGTAAGACTTTCCATTTCCAACGCAAGCCAACTTCTATAAGAGTGTAAGAAGTTTGTTTTCTGTAACTACTGAAAGGAGCAGCTGTCAATTTGGGCTCTTTGAGTTAAAGATGTTTATCAAGAACCACGACATTCTGGCCAGATTCCAAGCGAGTGCAATTGTCAAACCAATTTCTCTACCTTCAGGTATCAATGAAAAAAAAACATTTAACTTTCCGAAACAGTGAACCTAAAAATGGATTTGAGACAAAGCACCTTGCTGTCGCATGGACTTACCCTGCATTTACATTTAGACAGGATCCAGATCATAAACCAACTATTGAGAGAAAATGTGACATAATTCAATGTTATATCTAAAACTAAGGATGTACAAATGTGGTGTTTTTTTCTGTAGAAAACTTTTTGAATGTTCACCTACATGTCTCCTCTCTTCTCTGTCTTCTCATCCTCTATCTGTCCTCCTCCTTTCCTCCGTTCACCAGGGTCGCCATGTTAAGACGGGGCAGCTGGCAGCCATCAAGGTCATGGATGTCACTGGGGTGAGGCACACACACACACATGTGCACTCTAGAAGAAACGCGCACACACCCACGTACCCATGCACAGAAAATCATCTCAAGCGATTATGCCGCTGTCAACCATGTCATCTAATTATGAGAGATGAGTCAGTGTTGGTGTGTACGTGTGTCTTTGTGTGTGAAAGTGCGTGTGCATGTGATGCGGAGGAGAGGAAATGAGGACAGGCCTATTGCCATGGTAATATTAGCTGGAGGTATTAGGACAGCAGTGTGGTCCCAGGCGTGTCTGTAAAGCAGGAGGGAATCTCAGCTATATTTAGAGATCCTCTCACCTTACGCCTCTCTGTCAGCGCTCAGCTGCTAGCAAAACAATGAAGGACTGCAGGAATTAAGCAACATGGGATCTTATGAATGAAACAATCAATCAGAACATGAATGAATGAAAAAGGAAGTGGAAACATGCAGGGTGTGAGAATTATGAAGACTAATGAATGCACAATTACACATAAATTAATTTAAAGAGAATGAATTAACAAATAAATTGAATGAATGCAAATAAATCTGCTTGAATACAATAAAAATGGATGACTATGAATTACTGATGAAAATTAAATGAAGGGTAAACACAAAATTGAGAAGTTAATGAGATGTAAATGCAAAAAAAAAACACCCAAAAAAAAACTGCAGTGTACTAAATTAACACTAAATTTAATTAATCATGGCTCAGTTCTCTGACATTTTACATCATGAATAAGTGACTTCACATTTGCCATCATAACAACTTGTTTCAAAGTACTGGTTTTTGGCTTTGTGGCAGGAACCTCCCCAAAAATGAATCTAATTAAAACGAAATGCTATTACTGTGGATCATTTAGGGCCCAGCTGTGTGCTTTGCAACACCCATTTTTCTGAATTTAAATGGATTCAAAATGCAAATCCGTGAAGAACTTGATTGCTTTGGCTCTATGAGCATCTCATTAAGGGGTGTGTTAGGGCTCAGAAGTGGAGGTCCTGCTCTAAAACCTGTTGATGTGTCTGTTTTTTTTGTCTCAGGATGAGGAAGAGGAAATTAAAGCAGAAATTAACATGCTAAAGAAGTACAGCCATCACCGGAACATCGCCACCTACTATGGAGCTTTCATCAAGAAAAACCCTCCTGGTGTGGATGACCAGCTATGGGTATGCATCGCTTGTGTGTGTGTGTGTGTGTGTGTGTGTGTGTGTGTGTGTCTGTTTATATATGCTTTTTTCCCCACTTTTATATTTGTGTATTCACATAAGATGCAGATAGTCTCTGCATCTTCCTGCTGTTTATTTCGCTGTTACATCACAACATGAAAAGGCAAGAGTGAAGTGCACTGATGCACACAGTGACTCTAGGTTTGCATTCACTCGGATATGTATGTATGTGTACAAAATATAGGTGGGCAAAAGATATAAAAGATGTGAACCAGTGTTTGGCTGACCGGCCGCTGCAATAAATCATGTGTTAGCAATAACTAAAGGAACTCTCTCTTCTCTGATGTTCATCTCACAACAATGGGATGACACACACACACAAGACAATGCAGACACACATTCACAAAACTGCAGAATCTACTGCCTGTATAATTCTCTCTGACTCAAAAGCCTTTTTTTTATTTCAGTATGTTAGAGTGCACAACTGTCTTAAGAGTGGTTTTACTTTTTCTATTTGTGCATGTATTGTGGGAGCATTTTGTGTTTGCGTGTTACGGTACACATTCACAGCCTGGCTGAGAGGAGTTTGGCTTTTTCTTGCCAACTGCCTCTCTCCCTCTAATCAAGAGGGTTGATTAGTTGGACTTGAAGCAGAGCCAGAACTGACCAGCTGAACTTTTGTTCGCCAGTCTCTGTGGATGTAATACAGGGATGAGAGAGAGGAGAAGAGGGGGTGTGCTCATTTTCCTCCTTGAAATTGTTCCCCCTCCACCATCACAAAGATCTTTGAGCCCTCTAATGTGCCTCGATGAGTGAGGATAAAGGAGGGCTCTAGAGGATGTTGGAGACAATAAACACGGGTGTATCATGCATTGAGTTTTCTTTTCAAGAGGTGTTGTGTTTGGCATTATTTAAGTTGCCATTAAACCAATGATTTTCCATTTCTGCTCCTCGTTCCTTGTGTTTTTTCCTGTCTTCCACATCCACATTTTGAGGGCTTAAAATGCAAATGAGGGAAGGAAGGGACTTATTTGTATAATTAAAGTAATTTGATCTCATTACTCATTACAGTTTATGCCAGTTTTTTCGGTGGAGTGTGTGGAAAATCATTCTGTAGAAGAGCTGTGGATGGAGAGTTGCATCCATCATACCAACTGTAAAAGCCTCTATAGGCAAAGCTATGATCTAAAGTTGCTTCAGTTGGTCAGGTAAAGCTCTAGCTACAGTATGTGCACCAAAAATTTTATCGGCTGGATACTTCACTATATCGCATGACCAGGTTTCCATTAGTAGATATTTTTTTCTTCCCTAATGGCACATATTCTAAGATGATGATGCCAGGAGAGTTTTAATGACCGAAAATCTCAGGGATGTCCTGGAGAAGACTTTATAAAGCCACCTGTTTCTTCCATATTCAGTAGAAGATCTTAGCAAAAAAATCCATGTACCTGTGGATAAAAAATAAATGTAAAGATATTACATAAACATGGCCAGACAGTGTACTGTATTTTTTATTATGGTTACTTATTGTCTTTTTCATGAAGTGTATACTGGTGTTAAAATTGTTCTTTTTTCTGCACTTTTATCTGTAGAGAGCATGAGAACTAAATTGATATTTGAAAACTCTGACCATCTCAAGATTTCTGAAGTTAATAATGATATCAGTACTGATAAACAACCATTACCACTGTAGAACCATTAATTAACCTTTCGTGCGTATCTTTGGACTGTGCTACACCCACGCAGGCACTGAAAAAACATGCAAACTCAATAAAGAAAGGCTAAACCACACAAAGTTCAAGCACAAAACCTTTTTTACTGTGAAACGACGGGCCTAATCGTTGCATCACCATGCTACCCATCAAGCCACTCACTGTACCCTAAGTGAGCCAAAAATTAAGCAGCAACTTTTGTCGTTCAGTTGTTTATAAGATTCAAATGCTTATGACTTTTCCAAGCTCAGTTATTGCTGAGCATGCAGAAACGGCTGCAAGTTTCCATGTCAGTATTAGCATGCTTGTGCAGGCACCTGCCAAAACATGCCAACGCTGACTCGTCTTTATTATCTTGACTGCTATTGTCTGTTTATGTACTGAATGGCTTGAGTACAATGGAAATTACACATTTTTTTTAAGTATATTTCTTCTTGGAATTCTACATATAAATAAACTAGATGCTATTTATTAGTTTTTTCATCATGTGAAGTAGCTTTACAAGATGTTCTGGCTTTTCTTGGCCAGTTCTGGACCAGATTGTTTCATTTTGCAGAACTACCAATAATCCGCCTTATTTGTGTGTATGTGCGCAGCTTGTGATGGAGTTCTGTGGAGCTGGCTCAGTCACGGACTTGATCAAAAACACCAAGGGCAACTCTCTGAAAGAGGAGTGGACGGCTTACATCTGCAGAGAGATTCTCAGGGTAAGTTGCGAGTCAGAGCTTAAATTTGCATTAAAGCAAAGGAGCATTATATTATTAGGCAGTTCGATCACAGTTACAGCATCAGCAAACGAAAGTCAGAATTTAAAATGTGGCAATGATTCTGTTTCTGCAGCGGAAGAGAATTTAAAAAGGATTTCAGTTTTTGAGTATAGGAATTTTCTCTCTAGATTGAATATGCTGCTGAGTGGAACAACCTTCTTTATCCCTTTGGCAGGATAAAGTTATAATTAATGTTTATTCTGCTTGAATGAAGCAAAATAAACATAAATAAATAAACATGCATCATTCAAAAGTACAGAAAATCTCTTGAAACTACGCCTTAAAAACAAACTTTTTCCTCTCACATTTTGGTTCCAAGTTTTAACACTTGTTCGTTTATTGCTACATCCCATGACAAAAACCTGTTCTTTGATAACCATCACGAGTCACCTGTCCCACGATGTCCTAGATATGGACAAATTTTATTCTTATAAATGTTATTCATTCTCCCACATCTAATCTCACCTATCTGTTATTCCACGTTATGCGTGCTGAAGGCAACGGCCTCAAACAGAGCACAGCAATCTCTCAACATCTTGTCAGTTACGTGCAGTGCTGCTCTGAACTGTGGCATCAATGATTTCTTTTCATCCATTTTTTTCCTTCATCTCTTATCTCAATCTGTTCTTTTTGCTGTCCCTCTTCCTGCTGCCTCTGCCTCTGAACCCATAATAATTTCATCCTCTCTTAATGTTGTTCTCTTCATCGCTCTCTTTCCTCACTCTGTCCCTTTTATCATTCTTATTCACTATTTCTCCCAGCTGCTTCATGTTTCTCCGTACTCAAACTTTGATTCCAATTACTTTAGTAAGTACAAGAACCTCTGTTAAGATGCCAAATCTTCACCTGTGAAAGCACACATATCTAACAAAGTACTTTGTATTAACAAATGATATTCTGCATATTTTTGTGGATTAAAGGAACCAAATTTTGGACCCAT
Organism: Leptatherina wallacei; assembly: GCA_028567055.1. NCBI lineage: Eukaryota > Metazoa > Chordata > Actinopteri > Atheriniformes > Atherinidae > Leptatherina > Leptatherina wallacei. The sequence continues at coordinate 17,514,669 of JAOXYM010000021.1, forward strand.
GTTTTATTTACTACAGTATGAATCCAGACTAAATTCAGTGTCACATTTTGTTAACATTTATTTTTATCCCATCAGCCAGTCACCGGGAGGCTAGAGGTCTAGGTCATCTTCACATTGGCCACACTTTAGCAGCGAATCCTCTTCAAGGACATTTGCTTTTGGAAATGATCTCTTTCTTGAACAATAATCGGAGCTCTGCTCATTGCTGCTGTGGCTTTTCCTTCATAGCGTGTTTCTGTCTGTGTTTGCAGGGTCTGACTCATCTCCATCAGCACAAGGTCATCCACAGAGACATCAAGGGACAGAACGTCCTGCTGACGGAGAATGCTGAGGTCAAACTAGGTCAGTCTGTCATCTAACCCCACTTGACAAAATGGCTTCAGGATTGGAAGGGCAGTAAGAGTTATAAGGTTTCCAGGGGCTCAGAGGTGTACGTGCATGTTTGTGCATGGCTTTTCCCTCTTCCTTTATGCTGACCACTCAGCCTGCTCATCGTTTTGCAGCTCAGCCTCTATTTACGCTGCAGACTGCTGAAGAAGGGACTGTCTCTCCCTTCTCTCTGAAAGCCCAATGAAGAGGGGATTATGTAGAGTGTATGTGTGTGTGCGTGTTGTTGTGAACTGGGCAAACTATTGCAGGTTAGATAATTGAATTCTATTAAGAGCCTCTTCTGGATTTTCATCAAGCCCGTTGGTTTTGTGTGTGTGTGCTTGCGTTGTAGTGGACTTCGGGGTTTCAGCACAGTTGGACAGAACAGTGGGAAGGAGGAACACATTTATCGGGACCCCGTATTGGATGGCGCCAGAGGTTATCGCATGTGACGAAAACCCCGATGCCACATATGACTTCAAGGTGATTTTTTTCTATCATTGTTCCTCAAAAGATGCACACAACTCACTCTTTTTTTTATTACCCTGAGTATTTATGCTTCCTTTATTACAGAGTGATTTATGGTCGCTTGGAATCACCGCAATAGAGATGGCTGAAGGAGCTCCACGTACGTACAGTTGATATCCCACACCTGTGTTACACATCCTTTTTTAGTGCTTCTTAAATCATGCATCAGATCATTTTTTAGCCCAGGATCATAATGTTAATAATGGTAAATAGGTAAATATGAAATCTGTCATAATGCCGGCCTGCTGCCTGTTAGTTGGTCTTTTATTCATCATCCTATTCATTGTACTGCACACAGTTGTTATCATCAGTGGTGAAAGGACTAGTATACATTTTGGTGCTGTCAAGTCACAACTTATGATGAAAGAGTAATCAGTAATCACAGAGATCATCATTTTGCACATCAAAGATGAACTCAAATGGATGTGGACTCTGTAAACACATTAATTAGAATGCTAACTCTGTTAAACACCTGACACAAACCGCCGAAAATGAAAAATTAGGAAATGAAACCAAATTATATTTGGGCACATGAGGAAGTGTCTGTTCAGAGATGGATAGTAACCACTGATGTGTGTAAAATAAAAGGATTGTTATCAGTATTGAGAGCACATTTAAGATGCTAACACTTCCTTGATTCTTTAGCCCTGTGTGACATGCATCCAATGAGAGCCCTCTTCCTTATTCCACGCAACCCAGCCCCCAGACTCAAGTCAAAGAAGTGGTGAGTATTTACTCAGATAATTGAACTCCATATTTGCAGATAATTCAGAGTAAGACAAAGCGGGCTACTGCTCTTACAGGAAGTTTTTTTTTCTGGGGTATGCGTGTCTGCTTTCAGGTCAAAGAAGTTCCAGTCTTTCATAGAAAGCTGCTTGGTGAAAAGCCACAGCCAGAGACCCAGCACAGAGCAGCTCCTCAAACATCCGTTCATCAGAGAGCTTCCCAACGAGAGGCAAATCCGCATCCAGCTGAAGGACCACATCGACCGCACCAAGAAGAAAAGAGGAGAGAGGGGTAAGGGAGAACTTGTGTTGTAGACATGGGCAGCTGTGGAATTAAACAGACGTGAAAACAGGCTTCGGCTAATGGGGCAGGTGGAGCAACAGTTTCATTTTATAGTTCCGCTTGGCATATGGTGACGGGCGGGAGCTGGCTGACATTTAGAGCAGAATTATGTTGTTGAGTAGATGCAACTTGTGCTTTGACTAATTGGAAGTAAGAACAGTTGTGGGCACATGGTCCACAAATTACAGATTACAAGGAAGGGGAATACACCGCTTTGGAACAGGAGTATGTTTCTCAGTTGATAGGCAGTGCCTTCTGTTATCAATCAGACACAGGATCTTCAGAAAAAATTGGATTAAATAAAGAAACACAACAGTTAGACGGCCTGCCTTCACTAGAAACAAAATTGTGATTCCCTGCACAGAAACAATCAACAGAATGATTGTCTCAGTGCTGGACCGACGGCCTGCGTGTATATATGTATGTATGTCTACATAGTGACTCCACATGGAATAAAACTTGCAGTTTACTCCTTCTTGTTGTGAAATCCAGCTCTATGTGTGGGACTTGGCCTATAACTTCTCAGGGAAAATCATTCATTTTAGAGACAGCTCAGACCTGCAGCTCTACCTGTAGGGAACATGACCAAGATCAACAATCCTCTGCTCAAAAATACAAGATTCAATTTTGATTAAGATCATTAAAAGAAGTCTGATGAATAGAAGGAGGACTGTCTTTGGTTAGATAAATAAACAGATGGGATCCATCATGTTTGGCATAAAGCTGCCCAGAACTAACAGATCATGTGTTAAATTAAACACAGTGAAGCACAAAAATAGGAGAAGGACAAATGCGTGCTTGGATGAGTCATCGAAAAGCTAATATTGAATATCAGTAATAAAAGAACAGGAACACCCGTTCACTTTATGACGGAGCTGCTCTCTCCCACTGAATATGTGATAACTCCATGAAAGAAGTCCCATTGTGGGAGTTAGATCTTCAGATTTGCACACAAGCACATTTTCTCACACACATGCTGTCACATTCATGACTATCAGTGAGGCGGTAAACAAAACTGACAGACTTCCATTAAACGCCACCGTGACACAAATGCACACTGGTGAGTGATAGACTGACGCTTGGCATGCAGAGAAGCATGTGTAAAACTACATTAACCGCTTCAAAAAACAACATCCTGCAGGGCCGACGTGGTGGTAATCTATAGAAATGTCCTGCTAGAGACAGTGACTTTCTCCAGCTGACACTTTGTCATATTCAGAGGAAAGGTCTGTGTGGAAAAGCTGGGACACTTTCACCACCATTATGCTGTAAGCCTTGTTGGACTGAAAGAGCTTTTTGAGCTAATGTTCTTCACCTCGCTACACACAGTAAAATTACAATTTATACTCTTATTCAAAGCGGCTAAAAGAGAGTGCCTTGAAGGAATGAGAATCTGGGAATGCCAAAGTCGTGAGCTCTTTGGTAATGAACAAAGGTAGTTCAAGTGAAACATTCAGAAATGGAATGGGTTTGCTCTCCACCTGTTATTACCTTACCTACTTGTGTTTTTTTTCTTATTTCTTGATTCTCTCCCATTTTTCCTCTCTCTCCCTAAAAGATGAGACAGAATATGAGTACAGTGGCAGCGAAGAGGAGGATGAAGGAAGAGATATGGGTGAACCAAGGTCAGTCTCTTCACAAATGCACAAATATAAACATACATCCGTGCAACTTTATATCCCCCACATATTCGACATCCCTCTACTGACTCAAAATAACGCTATTTCCCAGCTCCATCATCAACATACCTGGCGAGTCGACCCTGAGGCGTGACTTCTTGCGCCTCCAATTGGCCAATAAGGAGCGTTCAGAAGCACAGCGGCGACAACAGCTGGAGCTGCAGCAAAATGAGGAGCACAAGCGCTTACTGTTGGCCGAGAGACAGAAACGCATCGAGGAGCAGAAGGAGCAACGGAGGCGGTTGGAAGAGGTAAGAGGCCAAGGAGAGACGAGAGTCCAACTTGAATGCTTTTATCTGCTCTTTTAATAAACATTTTCTCCTAATAATTAAATTGCTGGTAATACAGTCAAGCAGCAAAATGGATTAAAATCCACATGACAGTAAAACTGGCCCCAGTTAAACTAAAGAAATAGTAAAGATTTGCCATTTCGGTAGAGGAGAAAGAGTGTGCGGCATAGAGACACACACACAATCACAGCCTTTTTCCCTCGTGTCTCTCTCTTAGTTCCAAAGAGCAGGCTTACAGAAGGAAATCCTTAGCCCATAATCTGTGTGCTCTCTGCGGGTTTCCACCAGGGTTTGCCTCCCAATGCACGGCTAAGCACCATGACTTGACTCAACTAACATGACCTCGCCAGTCAGAGCCAAGTGTATGCCTGTGTGTGAATGTGGGAGCGCCAGTGGTAACAATGGGAATTCAACTCCTGTGTGGAAGCGCTGCAACATTTTTCTCAAATAGGAAGATGGAAAAAGTGGGACTGTAGAAGTTGTGAAATATCAAAAAGGCATCACAAAAGACAAAAAAAGATTAAATGAATGCGCATTTAGAAATTCTTAACCCTTTTATTATAAATTTTTTTTAGAAACAGACAATTCATCGCGTGGCGATGCTAACTCTAGATGTGCTTCTGTTCTTCTGTCAACAGCAGCAGAGGCGAGAGCGTGAGGTAAGGAAACAGCACGAGCGTGAGCAGAGGAGACGCTATGAGGAAATGGAGCAGCTCCGTAGAGACGAGGAGAGGAGGCATGCGGAGCGAGAGCAGGTTCACACATTTAATGTTATAATCAAGCTCACAGTGTTACAGACATGTGTTCTATGATGACAGTCTGAAATTTCTCATTTGTCCTCAACATCTTTTTTTCTTCCTTTTCTTTTCTGTTAAACGTCTTGGTTTGTGTTTGTGCAGTTCGAGCCTTTTTCAGGTGCTTTTTCGCAGTTTTTCCAGCACCTGAAAGATGGGTTAAATGGCATATTTACATGCACTTTTGTATTTAAAAAGATCATCCTACTTTAAATCCGATGTTATTGTGTCACAAACAAGCAAAGTTATGCTTTGTGATGGAACTCAGCATATAGCGAGAGAAAGCCTCCATCTGTGGCTACAGTAGAACCGTTAAAACCCTTAAACTCATCACCATTCAACACATGCATAGAGAGACAGATAAGAAAAAAAGTTCCTCATTTGCAACAGGTTTTCAAGTCACTATTTATTTGGCAACTTCCCAAGATGTCAACTTCCATTCAATGTTGCATCAGGGGGAACACATCTAAACAGACTGGCTGAGAATAGCTGTGGAAAATGAGACTTGAGCAGATTCGGCCTTGCTTGGTCCAAAAGGTTAAAGCATTTAAGGAATGTAATAAAAATGTCAAACATATGATCCAAAATCTGAGCACTCTCCAAGCTTTTGAAAGGCCACATTACCATTAAAGCATTTTCAAGGCTTTCCAAGCTCCAGCGACCCAGTGTCCCATGTGTGGAAAAGATTTCCTCTGCCTGTCTGCTCTACTACTATGTCTAGATTGTTCGTTTGTTTTGTTTTCTTATAATATCCAATGGTCTTGTTGGCTTCCAGTTGCCCTTGTGATTTCTTAAAACATTTCAAGGTTGTGATCAGATGGATTTTCTTGTGTCTGTGGCTTTCTTGATTGCAGTTTTTATACAGAGAAATTGCATGAAACTTTAATGAAAACTCTGATTTATTTTGTCTTAATTCATGATTAGATAAGTCATTAAGTGTTGGCAGGTCTTTGCTTTCTCCCCTTATCTCAAGTGTCTCTTCTTTCTTTGAAATTCACTCTTTTATGTCTATTTCATATCTATTGTCTCATTTTCAGTTTTTTTGTTACTTTATGCTAAAAATCCACCAAAGGTTATCTACAGCAATGTATTTATCTGATGCCTCCCTTTAGAAAGCAAATATCAAGACAAATTATTCTCATCCTCTCTGTGAACTTAAAATGCAGTTCAGATTTTATTTGCCTTGTCATCTGTTGTTCTCGCATCATTATCGCTCTGTTCCTTCCCTCCCACATTTTCTTACTGCTTTGTAAAGATATCCTCAAACCTCTCAAACAACTGTTAGAAGGCACGCTGTTTTCTCTTCATCTAGCCTTATTTTTCTTTTCTCCTCATTCACAGCCACCACAAGAGATGATCTTTTCTATCTCTTCTCTCTATCCTGCTATTCTTTGTGTTGTTTTTCTATATTTCCAGTTTTTTTTTTCCTCTCAAGTATTTCTCTCTCCTTGTTCTGACATGCTGCTCAGGAGTATATCCGTAGGCAACTGGAGGAGGAACAGAGGCAGTTAGAGATTCTCCAGCAGCAGCTACTGCAAGAACAGGCATTATTACTGGTAACCGAAGCCCTCCTAAGTGTTATTACTGCTCCTCATCTGTGCTGTGTGGTCCCTATTCTCACTGCATGCACCCGAGGGACGGTTGAACAGAAGAAACTGGCTGTAGGGAAATCTGCAGCCTGTGCCCGTTAGCTAGTTACTGTAGCTGATTTGATGAAACATGGGAAGCTGATGAATTTATTTAGATCCCCGATTGCATGTATGTTGCTATTAAGTTGGCTGGATCTCAAAGTATTTCCCAAGGGGTGCAAAAAATACCACTTTAGTCTTCACAAATGGAGAAGAATAGGGCATAGTTGTTCTCCACAGTGTTTAGTATCTCCGTCTTAAATGATGCAGCAGCCATGCTTTGTGTTCTCCAACTACCACAGTTTGTTTCATAGTTTTTAATCTGCTTTTCCTTTCATCCACTTTAAACTTAAATTATGTTTAGAGGAATGAAGAGAGTTTTGCCAAGAAGAAGAAAGCTTCTGAGATCTAGCTAGCATGAGCACCACAGGTCACAGCAGTGACTCCAAGGATCAAAAGCTTGGCTGTTATTGTGATGTCCTCTCTTTACTATATTCTGTTAGTCTTCCAGCCTCCATCCCTCCCAGCACCAATTCCCTTCTTACCTATATCATAATGCACAAAAGCTTTATGTTGGATTATCTGGCCTCCTTTATTCATTTTTATTAACTGCAACCAGTGTGCCAATGATCCAAATGTGTGATTCCAATTATCAGTATTTGTGTTTCTCCACCACTGTTTATCAATTGCTGGCAATTGCATAATAATCACTTACCTGCTTCCATCCAATTCTTACTTCCTGCCTTTCCTCTTTCACCAACCCTCATTTTCATTCTTTTTGACAGGCTTGTGCTTCATAACTTTTCCTTCCTCTCACCCATCGCCTTTCTTTCTCCAGGAGTACAAGCGTAAGCAGATCGAGGAGCAACGGCAGGCAGAGCGTCTACAGAGGCAGCTCCAGCAGGAGAGGGCCTACCTGGTGTCTCTACAACAGCAGCAGCAGGAGGGAAGGCAAGCGGAGAAGAAACAGCTTTACCACTACAAGGATGTCGTTAATCCTAATGACAAGCCTGCCTGGGCTAAAGAAGTAAGTGCCAACATGCATGGGAGGATGTAGAGACATGCATGGTCTTTTAAATGTGAGGAAAGTTGCGCTCTAAATATGAACATGTCCAGGAATGTTTTCAAAATCAATCTTAAGTGGCCTTGTTGTTGTGAATAATTGTGAATTATTCAGCAGGTGAATTATTCAGCAGGTCCTATTATTAGAAGAACAAGTCTTATGAAGAAAATAGTTGTGAGACCTCATGATTTGACACTAATGACACTTCAGAAAGTGTTGTTGCTTTTATAATCACACAGTGTGTGTTTGTTATACTGCTGACCCTCCTCTGACTCTGACTCCTAGGTCCAGAAGCAGCAGCATGCTCATGGTAACCCACCTTGCTCCCACCTTCGACATCACCACTCATTCAACCTGCCAGCTTCAGCCTCAAGCTCTCATGGCCAACCCAAAGCTCAGGCCCCTAGGCGAACCCCATCCCATGGTGCCCAGCTCCTCTCCCCCAACCTCCCTCAAATATGTATCTCATTAGATCCTGGGGAACACTTAGACCCAAAGTTGAAGGAGGAGATTAGTCAGCATGTCAGAGAGTTTAGAAGGCACAGCCAGATGGACCATAGCCCAGGGTCTGTTCAGGAAGACAACAAGGGGCATAATAAGAGTAATAAAGAGTGTTCTGGTCAAGGGCCAGTCAGTCAGTCTAACCCAGTTCCCAAGGCTTATCCACCTGGGCCAAGTAATCAAAAAGACAAGCCCAGAGACAGACCTGTGTCTGCCCCCAGTCAGGCAGCCATCCAAGGTATAATGCCTCCAGACCAACAGGTTAAGGCTCTTCAGCTTCGTCCTCAGGCTTCAGGACAAGTCCCGACTTCCCAGTCCAGATCCAACCCTGTTTCCATCCCTGCAGCCAAACTGGTTCGTGCCCAACCTCGCTGCAGGTCGCTGTCACCCCGCTTTAGAATAGATGTAGATATAGAACCTGAATTTCAAAGAGGGTGGCAAAACAATTTGAAGCCAGCTGTCAGTCAAGGGAACCTTATGGCACCCTCTGACTGGGAGGTGTTTGACCAAACTGACCCCCTCTCCCAGTCCTTCCCTGTAAATGCCCTCCACTCAGCCCTACCCAGACAAAGGAATCCCTATTCACCTCTCTCAAACAGTAGCAGTTTTCTCAAACTTCCCGATAAGAGCCACGTCTATTACCCTTCTGATTTGAACAACAGCAGAGAGAGAGCCGGGCAGGATGCAATTAGAGGTAGCCACTCCATGTTGGATCTGAGTGCTTCTGCCCCTGCAGGCTCATTCAGAAACGGCTTGGCTGGCTTTAATGGAATGCACGCTAGCTCCTCTGAACTGTTGGTTTGGCAAAATTCTCCAGTTCTTCAGCCGGGTTGTTCTCCTCGCACCTCTCCACAAAATTCGCCCTCGCTCTCCCCCTCATCCTCAACATCATGGTCCAGCGGTAAATTATCCTTATTGTCCCCTGACAGCCCATGGCTTGGTAATGGTTATGTTCCACCTTACAATGCCACCCTCGTCCAATCCAAACAGCCCTTCATTCCCGTCTTTATCTCACCTGCCTCCACGCCTCACTGCTCCCCACGTGGCTCTCCCTTTGGATCCCAGACCCAGATCGCCATCAGATCTGTTGGAGCAGACTGTTAAACTCTTATCCAAAAGCACACATGAAAAAAAACACTCGCACACAAACACATACACACTCAAACACACATATTTGTTTGTCTATATTTATAATTCGAATTATACATTCCCCTGGTTGCTACCACAAGGAAGGTTTGTTTCTCAAGCTTCTTTTGTGGCTTCAAATTCAAATGTCTTTGTCATGATTAATGACAAAAAATGTACAATCTGATGGAGCACTATGCTTCAGAAAACCCCTCACTTTCAAGATCAAAAAGTCCTCAAAATCTAAAAGATGATACATGAACACAGAAAGTGTAAATAAAATATAATGTATTTACTTTTATCTGTATAAACTGCATGTGTTGTATTTACTTAACGATTTTCCATATTTTGATTCATTCTTTTTTATGTTGAAAATGCTCTCAACTGGGACTGAGATCCAGAGGCGAGGTGCCAGTTTTCAGAAGTAGTCTAAGATCACTGTAAAATGTAGATAGCGTGGTTAACTTGAACCCAGCACCAGTTTCCCAGCTCCCCTTCATAAGCTTTTACACCCAATGCCCCTCAGCACACCATGGTGGGCCCACTCCTGTACATGTATGATGTCATCGGGAAAACCCATCATCCTATTCCTTGTAGGTCAGTCAAGCACCTAATCTAACTCCAGTTTGGTGATGGGTGCTGGCCAAGTGGTGGTGGGATCCTTTTATTAAACAGATTCTTCAAAAGATTCTTCTTTTTTTCTACAATTAACTTTTTCTAATACTTTGTTTTTTCCTTATTAACAGAAACAATTTGGGGGTACTAAATATAGATTTATGCAGTGCTACCCAAAAGGTTTTTTACTCCTCCAAACTAACACTAATCTCTCCATTTCTTGTAGGTCACTTAATGTTTATCCTGACTTTGACTATACAATGCTTTCACAGATCACTTCTCCCGAACCGCCAAATGTTTTTTTTTCATTAGTTCTTTGCACATTGTGTGTCGAACCGCAGATTCCTTCATCAGTAGTTGCATTTCATATGAACAACTAACAAAAAGTTTGTTAGCCGCCATCCTTACATAATAAATCTGTAGACAATGTTTTTGCAGGCACCTTACACTGATTTGAGCAATGACACAGTATTGCATAGTTTTTTTTTTGTTGTTGTTTTGTTTTTGACCCAGGTCATAATCTAGAAAAATCCTACTAGATTATGAGCTCAGGTGGATTTACACAAAACCTCCTGATGGGATAGATCTCACTGCGCACATAAAGTCGTCTGAAAAAGAAAATAACCCCTCTCAATGTACATGATTAAAAAAAATCATTAGCTGCCCATCAAAATTGCATCCAGATAACAACAAGACTTCCTTTTATACAGACATACAGCCCATAATGCAAAGTGCCACATTTGGCAAAAAAAAACAAACACAGCATATCAACATTAACGCCTCATACCACCTGCCTAGCATGGTGGTGGAGGGTTGATGATATGGGCTTGTTTTGCACTCTGACCTAGGCACGTTGATGTCATTGAATAGATCATGAACTCCTCTGCATATCAGAGTATTGTAAAATGAAATGCAAGATAAATGTTGTAAATGTAATCTACAACAGAATGACTGAAAAAGGTGTTGCAACAGCCCAGTCAAAGTCTAGACTTTTACCTGATTGAAATGCTGGGGTGAGACCATAGAAGAGCTGTACATAACCAAATACCTGCAAACATCCCTGTACACTAAAGACAATATGGCCTTAATTCCTCCATGATGATTTAAGAAACTATTAACACCATACAGAAACTAATTTATTGATTAGAGATATTCCTGTAAAATGTGCTTGTAGAAACTACTGAATCATGGGTTGTTCTAAAATTTTTCATACACTACATCTGCATTTTGGCTGTATTTTCCTCATTTTAAGACCTGGTAAGAACCAGATGGTTTTTAAAACTTATTTAAGACCTTAAAATTGAAATTGTGTCCTTTTTCACATCAGTGAATGTTTACCTGGGTTCTACTAAAACTACGCTCTACTGAACGATGATTCAACCCTCAACCTAATGAGAAGATTTTTTTATTTTATTATAGAGTGTGATTTTGGCAGCTCCTTGGAGCCTTCTCTTGCTGCACAGCAGATAATCTGATAATCAGATTACACTAGCAAGAGGAGCTTTGTGCCTTTTTCACGCAGTCATGTCGTGTGCCTGTGCTTTTCCACACATTAAAACTTCCACAGCTCTTTGGAAACAGATATAAATACATTTACAAATGCACAAGATAAGAAATGGTTTTGTATATGTGCGCGCTGCCCTCGCACAAAATCAAATCCATTATTCTGGTTTAAATGTGATGCCTGCTAAAGAAGATTAGAGATCATTCTTGACCTTTTCCGACGGCCATCAGACATTCTTACTCCTCTGCTGTATGTAGGACATGAAGACACACAACTGCAATTAAATGAGAAACAAAGATATGGCAGATTGTAGTGGACATGGAGAAGCTGACGTGACATCCTTACCCTGTCAGTTTAGATTATAGATGTGTTTTGGTGAGGTTTTCCAGTGAATTCATGATGAGATTCAAGATTGTGAAAATGATAAGGTCAATTTGAAGTGAAGAGTTGTGAAACAAGTTTCATGGAATCCCTCAGCAGAAGACTGTGATAACAGATGTAGTCAGAAACTGGAAAATTTACTATTAATTATGATTATATCAACTCTAACCGGTTTTGCAATTACCGCCGTCACCGTTCCATATTGTCCTACAGAGCTGAGAGATTCTAAGATTGTGTTGTGGCTTGTAGAGGTGCATGGGGGTGTGGGGGGTGATACCCTCTCTGGGTGAAGAGTGGTGATTGGTTGTGCTGTGTGCTGTGAGTGACAGTGGTATGTGACCTATCTCAGGTGGAGGAGCGATCTAAGCTGAACAGACAGAGCTCCCCAGCGCTGCAGCACAAAGTGTCCAACCGCATCTCCGACCCCTCCCTCCCTCCCCGTTCCGAGTCCTTCAGCAGTGGGGGCATGCAGCCCGCCCGCACCCCACCCATCCACCGCTCCATCGAACCACAGGTGTGTGTGACTGGGTATGCGTGAGCTAAAGGAAGCATGTGAATGTGTGTTGGGTTTCTTAGACACTGGTATTTCCAGACAGTCACACACCTCTTTGCTCCTTGCTGCCTTTCTTTTAAAGTTCAGGCCTTCTTATCAGTTAGTCTACTTGTCGTTTTTGTCTCCCTCCTTCCTTCCCTATTTTTGTCTTTTTCTATAAATCTCCATTTCATTCTCATTTTCATTTTCTTCTACTCATCTGTTGTTCATAAATTCTGTTGCTGTCTCCAACCAATCATCTTGTTTTCTTCAATCTTTACACCAAACAACAACGTTCCATCCATCTGCCATCTTCTCCACCACACCCATCCTCTTCAACTCCCCCTTTTCCTCCTTGTCTGTCCTTTCCCTCCCACAGATGGCTCACCTGGTCCCTGTAAAGACCCATACCAGCTCCATGTCCGGTTCTCAGTCTCTGCAGGACCAGACAGGCTCAGCTATGGGTGAGGGCGTCAGTGCAGCCTCACCAAGGCCCGAGATGCCGCGTCAGAACTCAGACCCCACCTCCGACACCCCTGGACCTCCTCAGCGCATCATCGGCAGAGAGGAACGGGATAGGGACAGAGACAGGGACAAGGATCGGGACAGGACTGCTTGGCTGAGAGAAGAGGATATCCCACCCAAGGTTGATAAACGCTGTCGTAGCCTGATAATAAAACCTGTTATACTCTGTTTTTCGCCTCAGTCAGACATTGGCTCCACTTGAATCCTTTTCTAAGTTGATGGCAAATGATTTTATTTCTAACCAGTCACTACGAGCCACTATATCTGCCTGAATTGTATGTCATTTTGGATCAACGCTGACATATTATCTTCCTAACTTGCAGGGTTTTCTCAGATATTTAGAAGCAAGGTGGATGGCAGTGTCTAAATCACTGCAAGGAAATGATCATTATGTTATAAGCAGGACAAATTCATGGCCACTGAATACAAATTGATCAAATATAGATATGTAAAATAACCCAAACCTGCAATATGATTAGTTTTGCTACAGACCAGATCAGATGAATGGACTAATTAGTGGTTTAGCTCTTGATATCATGCTGAAATAACATATCTTTAATCACAACTAATCTAATTAAAATTTTTTTACTAAATGTCTCATTGGATTTTTTACCACCACCTACTTTGTAGAGCATGACTATTGTTAAATGTTCTGGTCTTTGTGGTTTACAGGGTTACAAGCTGTGCTAATCTTTTTTTCATGTGTGTCATTTTGACCATCCAGGTCCCCCAGAGGACCACATCCATTTCTCCTGCCCTGGTCAGGAAGAACTCTCCGAATGGCGGTGTCAGTCTGGGCCCCCGTACAGGTTCTCAGCTCATACGTGCCAGGTAAAAAAACTGCTTCTTTTTTCTTAGCTAAATTAGCTCTCATGAATTATTCTCTATTATGTTTGAAAAAGAAATAGATACTAACATTTCATCCCTGAATTGGATTGAATTTTGACATTGTTTAGCAGACTTTTTTCCACTGAAATCCCACCATACTGCACTGACTCTATTTTTGGCAGCAGTTGCCTTTGATGGTGTAAAAGCACACAACAAAGGGAGTGAAAATGTTTTCATCCTGTTTCAGTAATCCAGACCTGCGGCGCTCTGAGCTCTCTTTGGACGCCATGCTGCAAAGAACGTCCTCCAACTCGTCATCCTCCTCCTCCCCTTCATCTCAGGGAGGCTCAGCCGAGAGGAGAGGTACATTAAAAAAAACAAAAACTCATATGCAAACTCTTCAATACACAAGCTGCAGTCTTAGCACTAATAAACAGGGCTCTCAACTTTTCGGCTTGGGTCAGAGGGAGATTTGACCGCATGGTGGTATTATCCAATAGCGTTTTTGATAGATTTGAGAGCATTAATCATTCAGCGCCATCATGATAAATGTTCAAATTCTGAGTCTATTCTTCCCTGACATCTGAGACAAACAAATGCAGTGATTATTGTGCATTTAAGGACATAAAACAGAAATAGATATTATAATTGGACAACTGCTAGGCAACAATTACAATTTTTAAACACTATGAATTGCATTTATACAAAGTATGTGCAAAATTCGATAATGTATATTAAGTATTGTGTTTCATATGTTCAGATACTTTAATCTGCTTTTTAACAGCAGTATCCACATAACACAGCAGTTGTTCAAATATTTTGCTGTGAATATCCATCCATTTTCTGTACCGCTTAATCCACGCCGGGTCGCGGGTGGGCTGGAGCCTATCCCAGCAAGTATCAGGCG